>JBAMJR010000111.1:5292500-5720000 GCA_038501785.1 Myoxocephalus aenaeus | reverse complement strand
AGCTGTGGTGAGGCTGTGGATCAGCGTGTGAGAGAGGAGAGTTAGAAAGAGAAAAAAGACAGATTGAATGAAGCAGCACAGGGACCATGATACTCTTCAGAGGGCGATAGCTGCCCCCTTGTAACGGATGTCAAAGGCATTCACTGCCGTCCTCTGCTCTCACACTCTATGAAGAATATATGTGTACTCTTTCGATCATCCTAGGGGCTAAAATAATGCACTTTGCTGTCCCTGGTCCCCAAACACCAGGCAAGCATCAGCACTTATATTTTCTCAAAACTTTCTTTTCTTTTTTGTATTGCTACATTCTCTCCCCTTTCTTGGAGCTTCCTTTGGAACTAATAATATCGTGAAAAGCTGATGCCAGCGCCTGATGGCCACACTCTTGTGGAAAGTCCAAAAAGTGGCGAAAATAACTTATTACTTCAATTATTCTCTTTGCTCCTAGTTGTAGATTAAAATGAGGATCTGGAAAACACTCTTCACAGTGTATGGTTTTTTGTTCTCTGGAGAACTGTGTGCATTGTGTTTCATAACACTGCGTCTGCAATGCAAATCACAATCATATCCTCTCTTGTTACTTGTTATCTGTTCTTTAGATGTGAAATTGAAAAAGAGTCCTTGAGAGTCCTGGGCTTTTCCACAACACTCAAGCCCCCCTCCTCTCACACACACACACACACACACACACACACACACACACACACACACACACACACACACACACACACACACACACACACACACACACACACACACACACACACACACACACCATCTTTTACAGACGCATCTCTTTTCTCAGATACCAACACAACTAGCACGCACACATTTTTGACGTATGGGTGGAGTATATTCTTCGAGATGTTGTTCACCCTTCATGCTTGACGTGATTTCAGAGTGGAGGTGGTACTGAGCTGTCCTTCTCTTGCACATTACATGTTTCAAAAGATAAGGCTTGAAAGCCGTGCTAGCCAATGCAGCAGATACTCAATTATACAAGCATTTGATGGAGTTGAGTGTTCATGCGCATACTAGGCCTGTAAAGAAATAACCAGTTTATCCTTGTACAATTTCATAATGGGCATCTTCTTCCAAAGAGATATAAAGTAAGGCTTGAAATGAAGCTGAGAGCAAATAGTGAATAGTACTCTACAAGAAAAACTTCTGTGGAAGAGGTGGTGTGGTAATGGAACATTAAACCAACAGTAATCTCTGTTCAATGTAAAACATATGCAATCTGATGGCTAATCAACAGATGTAATAGCATGATCCAACGCGGATGACTTTTACAATTGTACAAATTGGCATTGCGATAAAGGAATATTTTTCAGGAAAATCTATGCTGAGCCAGTTACATCTCACCAATATTCTGTAAAAGATTATTGAAGTGCCATGAGCGCCCGCTGCCCATTAGAGCACTTATTTGGCCATTTGGAACTGAGGGAGCCTCAACTTTCCCATGACAGTAAATAAAACATCCATGAAGTAGCAGTAAATAATGTAAACACACAGAGGGACGATGGAAGCTGTGCAGAAAGAGGAAATGGAGCGTTAAAAGGTGGCACTTTGTCAGGACTACCCTTGGGCTAAAAAGCCCATCCCCACCAGACCCACCTTGCACACATACTCTATTCCTCAAAGTTTCCACAGAGCATCAGTTGAAGTGCTCTGCAACATGTTACTTTGGACATTAAATATTAACAATAAACAATTAATAATATTTAATGATTTTAATGATTTAAAAGCCCTCCTTGCATTTTTAAGTGTTTGTAGTTGAGCTCATACTTAACACATGCTTTTAAATCCAACTTTCACTCCACTGGCAATTACAATATATTTTCAATATTGAGATCTGAAATACAGTTGCCAAACATGTTTAAACTTATTTTGAGTTCATTATGTAATATATCAAATGACACATTTTGTTTGGGAATATTATTTATATTTATATATTGCATGGCAGTAGGATATCATATACAGTAATAGGCGTTGCTGAAGTTTTTATTTTTTTCACTTTGAAATTAAGTCCCATTAAGTTAAAAAATATATATTTTTGAAAGAGACTTGTCCAAGGTAGCTGGCATACAAAATAATAAAATATAATGCATACTACATGATATATAAACATATATTTTAAAAGCTGTTTAACACAGTGGCCTACCAAGAAAAAAGCTAGCACATATGCCCTTAGATTCATCAATGTATATAAATGTTTCTAATTTTAAATATTTTGTATAAATTAGAGAGAATGCAGTTTCCTCCAGATCTGTCAAACCCCAGCTTCATGAAAAAAAAGACCACTCAGAAGAACTTAGCTGTTAACTATCACATAAGTATGTTCTTGGAAAAGAAATTAAAATGTATATTTTGATATATTACAAATGTATGTTATTCTGAATATATGTCAAGGTGTTGGTCTTACAAATGATTAGATCCAACTACCCCTTTCTGTATTTATTCAACAACATTTTCTCTATCAATAAAGTCTTTTCTCTTAACAGTTTTCTTAGAAAATGAAATTGCATGTTATATACAGTATAGCAGGTTATTTAAATGGACTTAATTTAGAATACGTTGCATGATATAAACTACCCTAACCATGTGTGAAACCTTAACTGACAGAGAGGATACTTTACTGGAACACATTTAAAATGCCGACTGTAAATTGGTGAAACTCCCACTTAAAGACAACCAACGTTGTGAATGGGAACTAGTGGCAGGCCAATGAAGGAACTGTAGTCAAAAAAGAGACTGTCAGTTGTAGATTTTTTTTTTATAAAGGTCATACTTGATGTAGCAGTGTAAAAATGACACAGCAGATCTATTTGTTTATTATCCGTGTAATCAGTGTTCAGTGGGTAGTAAAACCTGCAGTAAATAATTTTACAGCAATCTTTGGCAGTTACCCATGAAGCTTTGTCTTTTATTTTACTCTGGTCACCAAAAAACGACTGTTTAATTGACAGAGAATTTGTAGCACAGTGGTGGTTGATAATTAGACAAAGAACACAGTTCACAATGCCTTAATCCCTTTTAAGAGGAAGAGAAAAGAGATTTTAGGTTTGACCTAATATTCTTTATATGCAGTACATTAAGTAAAACAACCATTGGGTTTTTAAAGAAGATTCTTATACTCTAGATCCAAACTGCGCACGCTCCGTGTGAGAAATTGCCCGGTCCTGAGATTTGCTGAGTGTAGGTGATAATAATTCTTAGAACAGGTGCTGCACCATAAGCCCCAAGGCCTGGGGAAGTGAATGATTAGTGGCACTCCCCCAAGATGCATTGCTCCTCTGTATTAAAACCAAACTCTGCCTTTTATTCCCTCCAGGGTTTATTAAGTGGGCCAGTTTCCATAGCGACGCTTTGGCAGGATATTGCCAGGATAAGCCGTAATGGGTCTCCTGACGCAGTTCACTCTGCTCATGTGGAAGAACTTCACTCTCCGGAAGAGACAAAAGGTACACTTCTGCTCACCAACCACCTTTGCAAATCAACGTATATCTGATAAAATTGGTCAGCAATGGAGGGAAAGTGAGAATACGGTCCCAGGATTGTGTCATCAAGGTTAACTAAGTTATTCATGAGAGGGGAAGGTAATAGGAGGGATTTACTACCAAAATTGTCCCCTATAGAAGTAAGCCGCCTTTAACTTTCCCACTAGAGAACAAGAACAATCTTACCTTAATGCCCACCACTTTGGGGTGTCACCTTCAATTTTTTGAGATGTGTCTCTTGTGCACGTTATGTCACATTGCCTGTGTTTTAGTTCTAACAGAGCCAGTCTATGGCCTAATGGAACGGGATCCGGAGTGACGATTGTTAAATGCTTCGTTTGAAGGGCAACTACTCTTTCTGGCTCTTCTCACAAACTCACTGCCATAGCCTGTCCCCAGCATTGCTATTCAAAGTTTTAGTGTCACTGCAGTTTAAAATGTTACCAAACATTTATGGGTTATTAATATTTACTCGTCAGATGAAAATTGGAATAGTCCAAAGGACATTTCACATATTTTCTGTATAACTTACGTATCTCTGCCGCTCAACGTCAGCTACATTTTACCTGCTTTCATCTTTCACACTTAAGGCCTTCAGACACCAGAGACGTTTTAGTTTTGCGTGATTAATACGCATGTTGATATATGGTTTTGAACTGGTGTTTTTTACTACTACTTTTACACAGAACACAAATATTACGTTGCGTAGCAGCTGCTGCTGCTGTGGCTCAAGTCTCCGAGGCAGTGTCCCTTTGCCCTGGCTAGTTCCCTTAACCTGAGTCATTACTTCCTTATTCACAGAACACTAGCCTACACACGATCACCCAGTGATATATGATGGATTTTATTGCCTCTGATGTCTCTCACAATGGCCAAGAGGTCACTTGCTGGGGGAAGATAATAGTTGCACAATGTGTAGCAACTGCATTTCAAGGGTCAAAACAAGTTGTCATGAAATCTAGTTAGTCTTTCGTGTCATTTTGAGGCAGATAGAGCGGTTACAAAGAGCTGCGGTATGCTCTTTGATTTGCATTGTTGCAGTGATGATAGGAGTTGCATCCACCCACTTGTTTTGTTAGGGGTTCGAGCACAGCAGTGCGCCTGTTGCCAGAGTAGAACAAAAGACATCTTCACAAAAAAAAATCTGTTTTCATCAAAGTTCATACTTTCTTGAAATAACTCAAGGCAAAGTCATGTGCAATTTTCTAACTTTGAATCTGTCAAACATTCCCCTTGTTAATTGTATCAACCAACAGAAAGAACATGGTGCTTCACTTTTTATTTAAGGGATAAATATGCACTGGCTTTCCCCCTAGAATATGTCAGGGAACAGTGGTGGTTTTGTGCATGGAACGTAGGATATTTGGCCAATGTCAACATGAAATATTGACATTAGACAAAACCGGTGGGAGTTAGCAAGGACAATGGTGCTTCTGGAGGGCTTGTGGAGGTTAATGACCAATTATATGAATGCCTCACCAAGCATTTTAAGATTTTATAACAGGCATGAAACTGATTTTATGGTCCAGTATTTCCCATAATTTCATAGGAGGAGATTATCTATTCACAAAGACACTAGTGTCCGATGGCAAATGCCTAGGGAGCCAGACACTGAGAAAGTCCCCATGATCTCTGTGTTCCCTCTCCATGCCTTTTCTTTGAAATGCATTATGATAATTCCCCCTCTCAGCAGAACGACATCCTCTCTGACACACAGACTGGAGGGAATTAAAGGACAGAATTTATCAAATCTTTCGAGTTTCTTTTTTTTTTTCTTCCTGTAATTCATTGACAAAATTACATACCTAATCCATTTAATGCCTTTACGAAACTAAATAAAAACCTCAACCCTCATCCCTATCCCTCAGCAAGAACCTCACTTTATTATATAAGGTTGCTGTGGCATTACATGTAGTATGTATTGTTGTATTTCCTCACCTCTGCCTGCCCTCCAGTTTAATTATGAAGACAACAATGTCAACATAGATGTCTTCTCGTATTATTTGTGCTAATGTGTGTCATCAGATACACTGTCTGAACATGTTACAATAGCAAGAGCAATGTGGTTGGCTGACAAGAGCCTTCCAGTTGATTCCTCTGAGCAAGTCACTCCACCAAAGACGCTGAAAAAGATGAATGTGCAGGCAGACCAGGTCAGTTCAGGTTAGCGAGAGGGGGCTGATGGGTGAGGGCTGGAGGGACTGGGATGTTGAGCGATGGTGTGTCTGGGGATGTGTAAAAGCCTTGATGGCAAAGGGTGTTGGGTTGAAGACTCAAGGAAGGATGAGCTGCAGCATTGTAATATCGCACTGGAAGTCATCTGCTGTTTAATATTACTTCCGACAAAATTATAAAGTGACTCTATTGTACAAATGTTACTTGGCCCTCAGCTTTCAGAGGTGGGCATTACCTTGACTAATGTATAAAGGAACTGAATTACGTTGGTGTTTCCACAGTAACAGCTAGCCATGGTAAAATAGGCGTGGTAAATGTGGAGGCCTGGGTGTGTATGTGTGTGTGTGTGTGTGTGTGTGTGTGTGTGTGTGTGTGTGTGTGTGTGTGTGTGTGTGTGTGTGTGTGTGTGTGTGTGTGCGTGCATCATAACTCTAAGGCCTTGGTACTTTGCCTCTAGAATTCCCCTCAAGGCCAACTGAGTAGAACAAAATGAGAAACAACCCAGTGAAGAAGCAAAGCCTTGAGGTCATTCATTTGTGTGCTTTGTTGGTTTCACTCTTCCCCCATCCCCTGAGATTGAAATAAAATGGCATGTCACATGGACCACTACCTGCTGGCAGGTATTGAAGTGGTTGTATCAAAGCAAGGAAGTGGTGTGTATTCTTCATCCAGAAGAGGATTAAATGTGTGGACGAGATGATAGGGAGTGTGTGATAGCTTCGGCTTGTGGAGTCACACGCTGAGGTTTCTCTCTCAATCCATTAAGTAAGAGTAAAAGCAAGACTAAGAGCATAACATATGGACTATGGCATGTGCAGCTACGTTGTAAACACACTCACATGGATACACACTCATTTTCGTCAATCATCAACAGTGTCTCAACGGCAGAGACTCAACTTTGCATCTTTTCGCCTTTTAATTAATAGTCCACTTAACTTTGCTTTTAGATTTGCTTTGACTTTATCTCAGTCATGTCACATTTCACTTATGAAAATATAATGCAAATGCTGTGAGCCAAAACATGTTCCAAAGATGTATTTCATAAACATTATGAAAATGAGACCATTTTCTCCTTTGTGCAGGTGCGGCTGGTCGTTGAAGTTATATGGCCTCTCTTTCTCTTCTTCATACTGGTGTGGGTGCGGTCCACCAATAAGGCTCTTTATAAAGGCCAATGTAAGAGAAGACATCACGTTGTAATGTTTAACTCTTTTTCATAAGTCATATAAAGCTGCAGAACCAGTCCTCAGTTCTTAACTTGTATTTCCATAATAATATAATGAAAAATATAATGATCTAGAGAGTCTAGACAAAACATAAAAAATACTAACCTCTGTTGTGACCTCACTGCATCTACACTCACCTAAAGGATTATTAGGAACACCATACTAATACTTTGTTTGACCCCCTTTCGCCTTCAGAACTGCCTTAATTTTACGTGGCATTGATTCAACAAGGTGCTGAAAGCATTCTTTAGAAATGTTGGCCCATATTGATAGGATAGCATCTTGCAGTTGATGGAGATTTGTGGGATGCACATCCAGGGCACGAAGCTCCCGTTCCACCACATCCCAAAGATGCTCTATTGGGTTGAGATCTGGTGACTGTGGGGGCCATTTTAGTACAGTGAACTCATTGTCATGTTCAAGAAACCAATTTGAAATGATTCGAGCTTTGTAACATGGTGCATTATCCTGCTGGAAGTAGCCATCAGAGGATGGGTACATGGTGGCCATAAAGGGATGGACATGGTTCAGAAACAATGCTCAGGTAGGCCGTGGCATTTAAACGATGCCCAATTGGCACTAAGGGGCCTAAAGTGTGCCAAGAAAACATCCCCCACACTATTACACCACCACCACCAGCCTGCACAGTGGTAACAAGGCATGATGGATCCATGTTCTCATTCTGTTTACGCCAAATTCGGACTCTACCATCTGAATGTCTCAACAGAAATCGAGACTCATCAGACCAGGCAACATTTTTCCAGTCTTCAACTGTCCAATTTTGGTGAGCTCTTGCAAATTGTAGCCTCTTTTTCCTATTTGTAGTGGAGATGAGTGGTACCTGGTGGGGTCTTCTGCTGTTGTAGCCCATCCGCCTCAAGGTTGTGCGTGTTGTGGCTTCACAAATGCTTTGCTGCATACCTCGGTTGTAACGAGTGGTTCAGTCAAAGTTGCTCTTCTATCAGCTTGAATCAGTCGGCCCATTCTCCTCTGACCTCTAGCATCAACAAGGCATTTTCGCCCACAGGACTGCCGCATACTGGATGTTTTTCCCTTTTCACACCATTCTTTGTAAACCCTAGAAATGGTTGTGCGTGAAAATCCCAGTAACTGAGCAGATTGTGAAATACACAGACCGGCCCGTCTGGCACCAACAACCATGCCACGCTCAAAATTGCTTAAATCACCTTTCTTTCCCATTCTGACATTCAGTTTGGAGTTCAGGAGATTGTCTTGACCAGGACCACACCCCTAAATGCATTGAAGCAACTGCCATGTGATTGGTTGATTAGATAATTGCATTAATGAGAAATTTAACAGGTGTTCCTAATAATCCTTTAGGTGAGTGTATATATCCAAACAACAATGTTTCAACAATGCAGCTGTAAGTATCCATCTATATTCCTGTAGGCCACTACCCAAATAAAGCCATGCCGTCGGCTGGCGTGCTTCCCTGGCTTCAAGGTATGATATGTAACATCGACAATCCCTGTTTGAACTATCCAACGCCCGGGGAGACGCCAGGCCAAGTCAACAACTTCAACAGCTCCATGTACGTACTCTAATGTGCCCTTTCCTGTCTTGTCTTCTAAGATAGCGTACATTTGGATGAAACTGAATGTTTTGATAATGCTTTCAGATTCTATCTAAGACGTGACATTTACAGACAGTTTGTGATCTTTTTTCTCTTTCTGGTAAACTAGAATTGCCGGGATGTTGATAGAGCTGCAAACCCTCCTCGCGAACAGATCTATTCTCAGCAATGCACAGTTGCTGGCAGATGACCTCGACCAGTGGGATTCAGCCCTGTCACAGGCTAACCCTGGTGATGGTAAGATAATTTCTTGATCCACTGACCTTAAAACAATTAAAATTACCTAGTTTTAAGATTCAAACATGATCATCAAAATGTGTGGAAAGCAACAGGGTTAACATCGAGATTGATGTTTCTTGATATACTACATTGCTGCTGATGGTTCCAAAAGTGAAAGGTATAGAAATAACGGCTCAGCAACAATCACTCTGCCTATGTCTTTGTTAAGTACTCTCCATCAAGGAAAGTATCCCCTTCATGTGGATGACAAGTTGGAGGATTTGTTATTCCCCTTTATCCCTCAAAAACAATAGCGCATGATTATTTATGATGCAATTTGCTGTGCAGACTGACAGATCGTTTGTCTTGATAAGTTGCTGCTTTGCATTAGGCTCATTTACCCTGATGATATTCAGATTTTCTACGGCACCTAATTTGCAAAGAGACAGGAGGGTGGGGGGGGGGGGGGCATTCTGCTGTGCAACAAACGGCTTGAGGGACATTTGCATTTTGGGGTCACTGGCTTGTAATATACAAGATTAAATCCATCAAAGATCTGAGCCTGGGCATAATTAATGGAATTCACTGTCGGGAGGCAAGAGCATAAAAGGTCATGAACAAGAATGGGGAATTATGTACTATCAAAAGGCTAGAGTGGCAAAGGTGATTGTATTGTCCTTTTTTAGTTTTTACCATAGATTGATTAAAAGACGCAGGTGGTCATTTCAATCAGAAAGGCAACCGTGTTCAGGAAGAGCCCGGAGCATGTTTTCCCCCCATAATCTAACCCTGTCCATCCCCCTGATGCTCGCACAGTCATGAGGGGCATAATGATATGTGTTTAGTTGGTTGCATCAAACAGCATAATTAACTCAAGACAGCACTGAATGATTTGTTATTTTTACAAAACATTTATCCTAATTGGACCTTGAATAACCCAGTAAAAGTCACCTCCTCCCCTCATCTTGACAATTGAATGAGCTGCATGCATTACACTTGCAAAAGGGCTAATCTAATTAAATTACGTCGGCCCTTCATCATCTCAACAGCACATGCAGGAGTCCTAGAGAGAAGAAAACACATGTTGAATAGATGCAGTTGGTGCAGTGTGGGAAGATACTTTAGCGGGATCCCTGCTATGTTAAGGCATTGTGAGGGAGGTAACAATGAACAGTCAATTGTTTTTTTAAGCTAATTTATTTAAAACCCGACTATATGTAGGCAGCTATTCAGAAGAACATGGCTGGTGAACAATCTGGTACACGTTAAGCAACAAAGTGTCCTCTCACACACTCATTTAACTCAAGTGCTCAACCCCTACTTGCATCAATGAAGAATTTTATTTCAACATACATCTAGAAAGCATCCTTTGAACTCGTGTTCATCTAAAGCCACTACAAGCAACATGTAAAACTAAATCAAGAATTCAGCAATCTTGATTTTCAATTATTATAAGTAAATCATTTCCTTTTTGTTTGAGGTCTTATTTGACCATTGTTCATATAATTTAGGATATTATGTGCTCAGCAACTGCAATGCAGGGATTTTGAAGACATGGACTTTTGCTTCAACCTTTTCCTTTCAACAACAGAATAAATCCTCCAATGCATTTGTTAGACCAGGCTTCCATTGCACTGGAAGGGCTGCTGTCCTATTAGTCACAAGGCAGGCACTCCTCCATGGTTGGCATATGTGTCCATTAGGGCAAATGACACAAGCCTCACACATGTTTCTGCATGCACCCATATTTGTGAACAGTGGTGTGGAAGTAAAATGCGTGAGGAAAGCCAAGCAAGGGAGGTAGAGACAGAAAGACTGCAGGGTTGGCTGCAAAATATCTGCAGTGCAGATGGCGAGTAAGGAGGATTTACGGCTTAAACTATGAAAATAAGATTTTGGTTAAAAGGAAGCACATATATTTCCCTTTAAGTTTTCCATCGCTTACCAGTTGTCAGCATCACACATTTAAACATCAACTGCTCTATGGTACACTATATTTTCTATTGTTATCTGTTGTTTTCTATTAAAATGCTGTTTGCAAAAGTAATGATTTTCCATCTTTATGTTGAAGCTCAACCAGTGATCCTACGGAGTATTCTCAGAGACAATGAAAATTTCTCTACTCATCTAAAAGAGAATTTGTCGCTGCCGTCAACGGTGGTCCAAAGCCTCATGAATGCTGAGATTAAACTCAATCCAGTGAGTATCATTTCGCTACACTGCTTGTATAATGAAACAGCAAACCAATAGGAATCCCAGCTGCTTTGAAACATGATTTTCCACCTCCTTCTGTAAATAAAAGAATTTAAGTGTTAACCAAAATATTCAAAAGACCAAATGTGCCAAGAGTGCTGTGCTTGAGCATTTTAAATGTAAAATGTCATGGCCAAGAACTGCCTCTGGGACTCTTTGCCTTGACAGTCATAATCAAAGCAAACTCTAGCATTTGCTTGATAAAAAAGGTGGTTTGAAGCTGGCTACAATAGGTAATTTGGATTGAAATGAACTCGCAACAGCAATAATAATGTCTTGTCTCTAAATGCTCCCCAATCAATACCATGATATATATCAAGTATCAGTTGAGCTGCATGACAAGATGATTAAAAGAGCCCTACTGTGTACAGTATGGGACATGCTGATGGTTGCATTGGGCTCTGTTGCAAAATGTACTATGTACCCATAAAATAGAAGTTCCTAGTGCAGTGCATAAGCCATTCTCTGTCTTTCTTGGTGTCATTGTGTACTGTCTAGTATGATAGAAAATATATTGTGTACATGCATCTGTGTGTGAGGTGGTCATTTTTGTGTCTGTCACATTTTTACCGTTGTTTCATGTGACCTTGTGGTTGTTTGTGCAGCGCGGTATGTCAGTCTTTACTCAAGATGAGCAAAGAAAAATAAGGCTTAATTAAAATCAAAACATTGATTCATATCGGATTTTGAAGTTTGATTTGGCATACTGTCTGCCTGCACAAGGTCTGATAATCATTGATTCATTAGTAGCTACATTAATAGCTACAAAATGCTAAGATGCAAAGTTCTCTTGCTATTCAACTTCGATCAAAGTCAGTATATTTTTTTCAGGTGATGGGCATCCCAAGGCCAGACAACCTGAAGAGCATCCTGTGTGAAGGGACAGATCTGGATGAGTATATCCAATTCAGCAGCCCAGCTGAAAAAGAGGCTTTTCAAAATGTCAGCTGCTCCCGCGATCCACAGCAACTGATTAATGCCCAGCAAGTACTCCTGCAAAACCTGGACGCGAGGAAAGTGCTTTCTGAGGTGAGCTGTCTTCCTTACCGCACCGAAACTTCACTACTGATCCAATTTGATGTTGATGAGACTTGGGGTTTTGCATAGTAACTCGGACACAATTAGTCTCATTTTGACAAAAGTTTGAGAGTGTATAAATTTGGGAGCTGTGTTTACCCGACGGGGACACTGTAGTAATACAGGCCATATTGTCGACAGGAGAAAAGTCGTAATTCCCGCTTGGCAAGGTCACCCACATCTGGCATGCTTATAAATTGCACTGTCTGGGCTAATGAAGGTAGTATTAAATATGTAAATGTTAAACTATTGTGCGTCTCAGCCACCCCTGTTGCAGTTGAGGAATTACTTGTGAACCCTACCATCAGGGCTTTTTTTTTAAGTCAAACTAAAGATACTTAAACTATTTTGTGTAGTTTTTCAATTTTTTCAAAAGAGAAAGTGTTTGTCAACATTTGTGTGGAAACTGCATCTCCGATTCAGGCCTCTTGGAAGGCATTTCCCAATAATTACATTTGAGAGCTGGTGGTGTTAGATGCACTGTCAGCTTCCATTGTGCACTACTGACTATAGCGCGTCACAGCCTTGTATAGCCTTCGAACATTGGGCCCCATGCTAGAAGCGATATAATAATAATAAATGTCCTCTTATCTTTGTTCGCATACAGAATTTGTTCTTATTTTGTTAGTACCCATTGCTTTCTGGGATTCATCAATGATTTCTTATTTTTACTCTTCTCTTAGTTAACAGAACATTTTACGAATGGTCGGGAATATTCCAATTTAAACAGTTTGTCCTTTTACCGCATTCAACATTATGTGTAACCCATTGAACAGTTACAATTCTGTTCCACTGGTGAAACATTAACCACACATTTTACAACTCCATCATTGATTGAGAAACATATTCTGTTTTCTAAATCTTGAGCTGAATAATTTTACATTATTATTCACTATTTGCCGATGCAGTTTGATTTTGAAACTCTTGACTCTTGAGTTAAAGGCAGAGTTGTTGGTAAAAATGTGGTTCTGAACTGCTGAGCTAACCATTTTAAGCCACGGCTCGACAATCCAGTCTGCCTTTTTTTGCTTAAAATTGATAGTGTTTATTGTGAACTTTAAGCCAAAGAAAAAATTAAATGCCAGAGATGTTTTTTGTACACCTGTTGAGCCTTGTTGAGGCATTATGATAGATATTCACCCTAAATTGAGACATAAATAATAAAAAGTCAATGTTGCTGCACAAGGTAATTTTAAGCACGAATACTATATCAATTAGGTACTGTACGATGAAACTCCACAGCTTAATACTATATAAAAGTATTTGGAGATCATTGTCTGTTCTAACTATAATTATTGCATGGCTGGCAGTAAATCAATTTCAAAGCAATGATTTTCTGTGACAGCCAATTTAAAAGTTAAATGTTATGCTTGTCTTGCTCTGTGACTTAGAGAGCTGAAGAAATAGCCTTCTAAAATGTGCTATTGCATCCACTTTAAGGCAAAACCTACAGGCAACATGTTATTACTGCACCATTATGTTGTTGTATTATTGTTTATTTTATTTTGAGTGAGACATCATTTTATGTCCTATAGGTACTAGACATTTAAAATTTTCATTGTCATGTGCACCCATGTGTCTTCCAGTCATTTTACTAGAATGTGTGCAATCAGGTGGGAATTATTTATTAGAACCAATGTGGTGTTGAATTCTTTTAAATCTCTGAGTTCCCTTTGGGATGATGAAAGCCTGCATTTTTCTTTGAGCTTATCTTTTAAAGAAAATATATGGGACAGCAAATCCAATAAATAAGTGATAAGGAAGGAAGTTCGTAGGAGAGAGCATTTGAACAATTTAAGCCCACAGGCATTTTCAGATGCAGGAAAAAGAAAGCCCAGACAAGATATGGTGGACAGGCTCTTCAGCGTCGCAAGCAAATGGTTGGAAAAGAACATCAAGCCTTCACACTTAAAGCTTGACGTTGCTGAGTGATTGTGATAGCAACAACAACAACATAAAGAACAGCACAAGGGAAGAAGTCGGGGTCTATCACTGATATAGTGAGTGGCATAGGGGGATTTAGACAGCGGTTCCACAACTTTGTTGGTTTTCTGGAAATCATTTCCAAACACAATGCACAGGGCACACGGTAAACAAAAAACATTTGAATGTATGTGGCTCTCAGGTCATTCAAATGTCAAAGTATGTTTTTTAGTCTGCCTTTGATGCATAATCTCCCTTACAGTTCATTAACTCAACACATTGTAACTTGTGTACCATTCAAAATATGTATGGTTATATCATTCTTGTTGAATTACTTTCAGTAATTCAACATACCTGGTTAGCAAAAAAACTAAAAAACATTTATGTCTTCAACTGTTACAAAGCTCTTTAAAAGTTGAGTTCAACAAATGAGCTTGAGAAATCTGTTTTCATACCTCCTAATGTGACATTGCTCAAAACTTCCATCGATCTGTGATTTTCTGTTGTTTAGCTCAACATTGTCTGAGAATCACTCCTGCACTTTCTTACTAGGTTTCCTTCTTACTGTCTGCTCTTCACACAACAAAAGTGATCTTTAGTGAATTTCCTTGAGACTCAATCAATAGCCAGGCTGTTGTCCAAAATGGGCTTGAATGGGCTTCTATTTGTGACAGTTTTATTTAACAAATACAAAAGCAGTGTTACCCTTCTTTGTCCCTCTCTCCGCCTCCTGATGAGACCTGTCTTTCTGGACCTATATCTTGCATACCTTTCTAAGCTTCGTAATTCTATCAGCTGAAAGACAATACAGGCCTCCTCCTGCAGCCTTTACTTCACACTTGATGCATGGAAATGACAATGGTTAAAAGGGCATGCCATTTAGTTCTAGTAATTGGACTCATGCTGTGTACCTTCAGAATGTCACTGTAACACTTTTCATTTTAATGTCGTTTGTATTAACCAGTGCCAGGGATGAAGATGTTAGGATACAATTTTCAGATTGCGATGCACAAATTAGTGTGTGTGTATTGCCATCATATAGTATCTTCAGTGGAAAGGCTATTTTTTGCTAAGGTGTGGACACCAGTTGATTTCATAAAATCTATGAACATAAATTAATGTAAATGTATTTCTACTGATGGCTATGCATGACATTAGTAGACATATTGTATTTGCTGAAAATTGCTTAAAAAAAGCTTTTTTGTAGCTTTGATAGCTACAGTGTTGTTCTGAAAAATAACTGTCCATGCTTTACTTCAGGTACCTTCAGCTGTGGGTCTCGATGTAACAGACACACTCACACTGATGGGGAAAACCACTCAACATGCATTACCAGTGATTGAGGAGGTTAGTGTTGCAACTATGTCTCGTACAACTTTCTGGAATACATATTTTTACTCTATGATGACATGGCTATTTTTCAGTTTTTTAAGAATTCACAAGTATTACATTCTTGTCTTCAGATGGCCAGATTGCAGAACTCCACGATCTTTAAGGCTGCTGGTTCTTTGGAGTTCCAAAAGGACATGATTGGCAGTATCAATATGCTACTTTGTGGAAAGAAGCCTGCCATCAGTTTACGCTCACCTAGACAGGTGGATAACAAGACGTCCTTCTCCATTATGAGCAACAGTTCCGGTAAGTGCTGCAGGAAACTCCTTTACAAAGCAAAGTTGTCACACTGTCTTCATCTTCTATCTACATGTTCTATTGCATGAATCATGACTAACCACATCAAAATTCTTAAGCAGTCTTGGGGGTTAGATGTGTTGTTTATGGATAAAGACTTAAAGTAATTGTATTAAATAATGTACTCTGCACAGACAGATTCAGTGCAAATCCAAGTGTTCCACGTCAAAACAATGTTTCCTATTTACATGAATAAAAGACGCATGGTCCACAGTGCAGTCAGCTGTAACGGGTGCACAGGACGTGTCTAGGTGGAAGAACACGCACCTGTGACACAGTTGGCACCTGTGCCAGATCTGGAAATTGGGTTTGATTAGGAATACATTATTGGCGGCTGTGTCAGGGGCTGGCATCAATCGTAAGCCAATCAAATCTGCTCCCCTCATTCCATTTAAAAGCTGTGCACTCACTCCCCACATTGACATAATGATGTTTTCTTAATGGAGAGGAAGTCCAGAGCAACGAATCCCAAGTGGAAATTGATGTTGTTGTCTGGGTAGTGCAGAGTCCCAAGGCGCGAATATATAACATCCTAAATAAGAACATATGGCAACCCTAACTTCTCACAGAGGACAGATGGTGTCACTAAAATACTTTTTGGAGTTCTAAACTAGTCTTTTGTTCTATTCAGCAAGGGTGGTTTATACAACCATGGCACCCATATTGTTAGCACATGTATAGATATTGTATGTTTCCTTGTTGTATTGGTTTTATGTATTTGATATGTACACAATAGCTGTTTACTTTTTACATTTATTCAACAATTTAGCCCTTTTCTTTTAGCTGTATTTTTTTCCGGTGTTGTCATACCTGTTCAGTGAAGCTGATTCTGATTCCATTGTGGACACAAATTCCCCCACTCAGAATATATTTAACTGAACCTGGCTCAGTTTATGAAGAGTTTTGGGAAAAGGCAATCCTGATGGAGTTCAGTAATGCCTTTAAAATGTATATTTATATTATATATATATATATATATATATTATATATATATATATATATATATATATATATATATACACATATATATATATATATATATATATATTGCGGAGCCCATTGCATCGCCATGATGTTGTTGTCTCCCATACTGCTAATTATAGCAGTGTACTATAAACATGGTAACATGGTAACATGGTACAGCCTCCAGAGCCAGCCACAGTTGTGTGCCTTGCAGCAGCCTGGTGCCACTTATGAAAGGTGTAAATCTGGTAGCCACATTTGAAGAATCAGTGGTATATTCACACTGCTTTGAAAATCCAGGCCGCACCTTCAGTTCATGAATGAGCGTTCCCATAGCAGAAAGGATTCAATTAATGAAAGAGGGAAGGTATATTCTACAAGCATTTGTGGATGGCAGATAAGGTCAAGTACTGATATGAATCACGCTTTGATCTAACACCGGAACACACTTTGCTAGCATTACTGCATCAAAGTGTTTTTCTGATGCTTAAATCAGTGGTTACGGACTTGATATGAAAGTAAAAAAAAAAGCACATTGTACACACACCTAAAAGATGTGTGTGGTTGATGTGGCTCAGTTCTGTAACAGATCAAAGGTTACTTGTTGACCAAGTTTCTTGTAGTGTAAACTGATAGTAACAGTCCGACAGGCTTACCAATTCTTAATTAGAAAAGGTGTTTCCCACTATTGCCTCACAACGTGAAATGTGTTTTTTAATCAGAAAAAAAAGTGCTCAAGCAATGCATGTGACACAAGGTTAACTGAGGCCTTCAGCTCAGGGCCTGAGGCAGTAAGGCATCCCCAAACATCTGTATGATGCTTCACAAATGAGTATGGGAGATCTTTTTGAATTGTTGTTCTTCTTCACCCAGCTGTTGTCTGGGAGACCTTCCTGAGCTACCATGTAGATCAAATTTGAGATATTGTTGGTACATTATTACTGTTTTTTTTTGTATTCCATCTTTTGGACTTAAAGAGCCTGTAGGATTATCACACACCTGGAAATGTAAAAAGAATCATGGCCATGTGTCAAATTGTGATGTATGGGTGGACCTTTTAAGACTAACAAACTGTTTTATCATTTGCACCTGTTTAAGTACACCTGATTCTATTTTTAATCATTAAAGGGAGGGTAACTTTTTCCACATGGGGATAATCATTATTGTTTAAATTAATAATCTAATGTAAAAATGATGGTTTCTTCAGTAATACATTGCATTTTAAAATGAGTTCCATGAATGTATTTTCTTGGCTGCCTCATTTCCTTAACAAAAAGGAGTGCAATGAAAATTCAACAAAAAAATTCAAAGAAACATTTTCCATATATTTAAAAATATGCAATGATTGTTTAATTCATTGTGACCACGGGCCTGGATCGGGTTAAAATGTTAGTGTACTGCACCTTTAACACCAGCTCAAAACCACTAAAGAGATCACAGTGTATAAGGGTACATGTGGCAGTGGATGACTTAATGAGACCAAGGATTACCCCAAGATTACAACATTTATTACAACAAAAATACACTTTGACAGGGTATTAAAATACAGGACGTCCATCACATCTAATAGGTTAAAAACAATAAAATAAGTATATATCTAATATACATGGAGATACAGATTCATAAACAAAAAGGGTAACTAAATGAACTCACTAACATGAATCCATGCAAAGAACCATGCTGTCAAATAAATGATCACACTCTTACCAAAAAGAGTATTTCACTACTTCATTGTACAGCACCGCTCTGTAATAAAAAGGAAAACAAGTAAATAAGAGTAGCACATCCATTGTACGTGTTGGTGGAGACAGCTTTAGAGATCACTGAATGTGTTTGTTCCATGAAATCCTTGAGAATTAGATCTTCAGTGTAACTTCTTGCAGGCTCATGCTCATTAGAGACCAAGCATTCCTGTTTCATTAAATGCCTGTTCTTTGGAGACAACTGCACAAAATTAGATTTTAATAAGACGCCCTTATTTCCTGGGAATAAAGTTACACTGCAAAGTAGAATTGCATGCTTGTGCCAGTGCAAATTAGAAAAAACATTGTTTCATCCGTACAAAATAAGCACTAACATCTCTGTTAGCATGCTAATGGCTGTTTTGGATTTGCCGTGGCATTTCATTCTGTTGGTCCATGTACAGTTAAATTGATCTGGAATATGCAGCGCGCCGGCATAATGGCCAATTACAACTCCTTTATACATATAAAAGTACACTCAAAGGAATAGCAGAATAGCAACAATAAAGGCCAACACAGAGGTTTTGTTAATGGCTATGCAGTGTTCCCTTCCCAATTAATCGTTGACAGCAAAGGAAAACGTCGGAGTCATTATACAGAATTGTTGGGGCGGTATCTGTTCTTCCACAACAGTAATTTTAAGTTATTACCATTTTTAGAATTTGCCTAACAGATAAACACAAATAAGAAGTGGTTACACGGCTCTGCAATGGTGAACACTTACATGTATGCATCTGTTGGAGAAATTAGTTAAATGATGATTTGCAAATGTAGTTGGAGTTTCTTATACATACGGCTAATTTTAGAGGTTGTTTTCATTATTTGGTATTTGGTACTATACGGAGGATTCAAATGGATTGGCCAAACAGTTAAAGCACTATAGCCGTAGCTGTAAAACTAGTGATTTGACTTTATACCGTTTTCATAGTGAAACTTTAACTTTGCTCACTATAGAGGTATTGGTTGTAATGTATTTTGTACCCACACCAAACATCAACCTTTGAAATGAACACATCTTCTGTTGATCTGTCACAATAAGTCTTTCATTTTGCATTGTCCTATTTTCACTGGTGTGATATCCTAACATTCCCTAATTATCTCAAGACTCAAGTTGTCATCCTCTGAGTATTTGCGATAGGCGTCCCTTTGAATGATTAGCAATTGGAAACCTTTATTACTCGTTTTAAGCACATCCCTTTCAATATATACTGGAACCGGTAAAGGCAGAATTTTTGACTTGCGTGGAGTGAGAAAAGCTTGTCTAGCTTATACTACTGAATGTCAAAGCGGCTTCTCTCTGTCTCTTGTGAGAGAGTGACTTCAATGACATTTATTCAAGCTTATTTGACTTTCTGTTGGAAGACGGCAAGATAGTACTTGATTTGTACTGCTTGTAAGAAATAAGTGCTCCTCGATTGATGCATGGGTTAGTTCACTTCAGACTGACGTGCCGCATTTGGTGTGTATGCCTGTCTGAGCATTGCATGAAATGGCTGAAATATGAGCATTGTGAACCCAGAGTAACATCCTTTTAGGTGTGTGGGTTTGCGCACGTCCCTGTCTGCACATGCGATTGCATGTGCGAGACGGTGTGTGCGCCGGCATTGTCGACGACGCTGTCTCGCCGTAGTGCTGAACCGAGCCCATCTCTAGGGTGCAACTCAAATTGATTAAATTTGCCAGGTAAGTTGAGTGGCTGACTTGAGGCTCCAAGCAATTATTTGACTGTGGCTAAACCTGGTGTAAAGAACAGATTCTCTTCTACTGCTGTTTCTGTTGTCAAAAAGAACTACACAGCTTACAGCTCTGGAGAATGGCTAACCTCTGTAATCTGATACTCCCTTTAGCAGACACAATATCAAAAACTGATACATCTTTCCCAAGATACAAATGTTTGAGTGGGATGTATTTGCCACTGCCATATACATTCATGCTCCACCGTTGACTATAATTCTTTATTCTTTGTGTCTTGGCCAGAGTATTGCATTGCTGTCCATTCTCATAATCACTCTCATAATCAGATATTATAAAAACAATGTATTTATAAAACAAAGTAACATAATGTATACACAGAGGAGGTGTGTTTCAGACATGCATATTTAACTGAATGTGCTAAAAAATTTGATTAAACGATTAATAGATTAGTGGCTGCAGACCATATCTCCTTTGTTGCATAATAATGCCCAGGACATTATTTTAGATCTGGGGATGAAACAACAATTGAAGTGACTAGCGATTGCATTGGTTCACCACATTCAGCTTTAGTGTTGTTGTTTTTTGTGTGGAATAGAGTTTACTTCCTTTCTTTTTATCTGTATATTGGCTGCAAAAGTTCACAAAAAGTTGGAATCGGATATGCAGTGTGCTCAATTGCACACTCTAGATGTCTCCATAAGTGGATCCCCACTTTTGGATCATACAACTTTGCTATTTAAATGATTTTTTACATTTCATATCTATTCAACCAATGTGTTTGTGATTAAATTGTTAACCAGAGCACAACACTATTTACAAGAGCACAAAGCTATTCACAGGTCTATCCTCTTAATTGTCTCTCTCGAAGTGCACCAGATTGATGAATTTAACTTTAAAATGCACAATATTTTCTTCCAGAAGTTCCACCCACCTCAGTGTCACAAAATCCTGTTGAAAAGACTATAATATATAGTCCAATACAAACTGAGCATGGAAAGTGCAGCGTTATTGGTCACGATTGAAGACTCTATATTGCTGGAAATGACACTTTCAGGTGTTAATTAAATGAAAATGTCCCTGCTACATTAGGGTGACCAGATTTGAGTTTGTGAAAAAGAGGACACTTCGTTCCTGGGGTGGAGGAGGAGAGAGGAGGAGGACACTTCGTCGCGGGGGGGGGGGGGGGGGGGTATGTGTAGCATGCCGTGAACTTACATTTACGTTGAGATCGGTCGACCAATGACAGTTCTCTCTACAGTCAGAGCTTGCGCAAGAAGGTGGAACGTGAGGGAGATACCATTTCCAAAACTTGTAAGGGGGTAATAACTATTTTCCCCGACGTAGCAAAATCCCGGACGTTTTTGGAATCCCTGCCGGACGCTTTTTTTAGGTCTCGAAAAGAGGACATGTCCGGGAAAAAGAGGACGTCTGGTCACCCTATGCTACATCCCCACTTGCCTGTCACTTAGCTAGCAATCTTCTGCTAGACGCCTAAAGAAAAACTGTAAAAGATAAACATAATTCTCTACCATAAATATGTACATGTCTTTAATAATTTTGTGACCCCTCAGATTGGCACCAAATAGCAGGTCCAGACCTCCACAATACGAACTGCTGCTTTGAGATGATTAGTCTACTCTGCCCGCTCATGTTCATTGTCTCTCAGTACCTTAATCAGTCATTTTTGTTTGTTATTCCATATATTCCATTAGAACGTTATGCCCCTTTGTGTTAGTGGCATTGACAAGCATAATAGAACATTATGTTGAATTAATTAAAACACCAAATCCTACAATTTAGACTCACTAGAGACACCTAACCACAGAACGACTGAGCAGTGTCAAGCACATTTTTTCTCTCAAGTGTTATGATTGCAAGAAGTAGCATCTGTGCAGTCTGTAGAGGGAACAGCTGGCCCGACTCAGACTAAGGGGTGGCCATTAGCTGCCCGCACACAGACCTCCCAGGAGCACCAGGTAAAGATGGCCAGGAGACAGAAAGGCTAACATTTAATTGCACTGAAAATGGCCGCTAAAATCTCTCTGATGGGGGAAATGGTCACCCTGGTGAGATGAAAAGATGTGGAGGATTGAGGTTGCGGTCTTGACAGGGGGAAAACAAGAAGAGAGACGGGGGAAAGCACTGATGTAATGACAGGTATCTGAACAAAAGGGACAGTTAGCAACAGATCAAAAAAGCAGACAGACAGTCATATTGACTGGCAGACGACACACAGAATTGATTAGTTGTCTGATGAACTACAGCACTGCGAGAATCACATATTTTCAGTAAAAACAAAGGGGTGAGGACAATCCAAGCACAAGCTACTCCAGGCTACATTATTTGCAGTGCAGGTCCTCATGTAACCCATTCAGTACTCTCCCAACTCCCTGGCAATATTCACGTTGGCAGATAAGTTAAATTAGTAATGATCGTACTGCCGGTGAGCATATTGACTTTTTCCCTCTTCTCCATAGAAGCATTTACTTATCTACTCAGGTCTTACCTCTTGGCTTGTGTTTGCCTCTGCTTGTGTGTGTGTGTGTGTGTGTGTGTGTGTGTGTGTGCGTGTGTGTTTTTTAAGTAATTATCCCAAACTTTTTGTAAATACATCCACTTTGCTCCGCCGTCCCTGATGTGTAATTGAGTACCAGTATCTGACTCAATATCCACTTCATGATAGCTTTTCAATTGGCATGACACAGGATTCAATTGACACATGATAGGGTAATTGTTTAGTTTATTTTGGAGGGGTTTGCATGTGTTGAGTGGCAGTATCAGTGCCGTCAGAACCTTTCCAAACTTGTTCGAACCCCCGTTTGTCCCAAAACTCCTATCCCTCCCTAATTAGGGAGAGGAAATGAATCTTTATTTATATAGCTATTTAAAAAAAAATCAAAGTACTATAAAGGGAATAATAACACGAAGGCATACAAACAACAAGTGAAACAATAATATAATGCATAAAGAAGAAAAAAGGGTTGAGATTGTTTGTGTCTGAACTGAATGCGTTCAAAATCATTGTTCATTTTTCAGTCCTCTATCATGGATAGTAAATACATGGCTTTCCTCACGATAAACTGCAATAAACACGGACAACACTTTTGCTCCTGAACGTTATGTTGAAATAACAGGAGCTGCTTTCAGTACTGTTGTGTCAAAGTACTTCTAAAACGGTTGCAAAGTGATCTTTGCACAAAAAAACCTCTTCCAACACCACAGCAATTACTACTATTACTAAAGATGACATCAATATAATGGATGAAGACTCTTAATAAAGAAAAAGCAGTCATTAGAAGCAGTTATACGTGTTGGCTAGCTGTTCCGAAGTGCAGTGAATGTATCAATACTGTCCCTACGGCGTACTCGAGCTGTTGTGGACCTTCCAGTCATTTATTTAGTATATTTAGCATTTCACTGGCACTATGTATGTTACAGTGTCTTGACTCAACTTTCACTGCAAGTGATGTTTTTTGCTTTATCCGTTGATAGATTTAGATATTCTTATTTCTATCAAAATGTTTCATTTAAATATAATTTACCAGTAAGTTGTTTTTCCTTCATATTTGTATAGTTTATAATTGTATAGTTATTTCAATTACTTTTAAAATTATGCCTGGTTTAGTTACACATATTAAATGAGCAAGATGTATGCTTAATTCCATCTTCTATGTTCATATTTGCTCTCTCTGCTTTGGAAGGTAAGGTGAATTTCAAGCTCATATGCAATATTTATCATGTTTTCTTCTTGGGAGCTGCACATTCTATGAATTCTTACGGATCAAACAGCTTGTTTCTCCTCTTCCATCCTGTCCCAAGAAAGACAATATGTACAGTTTGCACACAGGACTCAGAAATTTAGAGATGTTTCCTCGGTCTTGACTTTGCCCGTCTTCTCCCCTTTATTCTTCTCTTCTGTAGATGCTTTTTGTCAGACTCTTGTCGACACCCTGGAGGGCACACCTGGCCTGCGATACATTTGGAGCACCTTCCAGCAGTTATTGCAAGGGAAAGTCCTCTACACACCTGATACACCTGCTGTCCGCCTCATGGTGAAAGAGGTAAGAAAAATGTAACTTGTGTGCATGCACACAGACTTTTCATGAACTTGAAAAGCAGATGAACGCGTTGCTCGTATCACTGTGTGATATGAGCAAGTTTAGTGAAAGCGAAACAATTTTTTGTTTGTTTGTTTTTTGTACAGTTGATTATCTTCTGTCCACAGGATCAGGCCAATTGCAGGTATTAGCAAAAAGTGTAAAGAAGCCTCCAGCAGTGAAATGAAAAACACTGGCTGTCACACAGTTACCACCTGGGGAAGGAAAATAAATATAATACAATAATGAGTCAGGAGGCCTGTTCAGAGAACATGGTTAATGTAATTCATTTCCATGACATGACATTTCTCGAAGATATTAGCATCATTCTGATAACTGCATGAGCAAAACAAACAACAGGCAGCCTGTGAGGATTTTGCATTGAGAATACATAATGAATACCAGCACAATTTGCCGACTTCACAGCAAGTGGTCCGGTGCTGGCGCAGGGGGCCCTTTTCACACCAGACAGTCAGATTGTTTACAAGTCAATGTTCAGGGGCAAATAACCTCATTTACATTCATCACCATGGGGGGTGGCGGTGTTACGATGTGATGAGTTCCTCTGGGGATTAGCTGAAATGTGCAGATGTGGAGTACTTTCATGTTTGGATTGGCTTACAGCGAAATCAAGAGGATCGCTATTGTTGTTCAAATTTATGTAAAATGATCAAATATTGCTTTTCTTTTTTTCTTTTAGGCAAATAGCACATTCAATGCCCTGGCTATGCTTAAAGAGATCACTGATTTGTGGGATGAACTCGGGCCACGTGTCTGGGATTTTCTTCAAAATGGCCGTCAAGTCAACACATTACGGGTAAGACTTGAATGAATTAAGAAGCAATACAACAAAATGACCTGAATCACTGGAGCCCACATTGTTTTTGTTGTTTTATTTTGTGTGCAGAAAAGTTTAGTTTCTACTTTCTCAACAGGTGACAAGTTTTAGATGCAAAACGTAAAGGATTAGTGGGACATTTTGAGAAATAAGCTTTTATGCCCTGAGTAACATTGATACCACGATGAAGCTACAGCTAGGAGAGCATTGGCTTCACATAAAACATGTACACAGGGGCAAACAGCTAGTAACCTACCAGCACCTCTAAAGCGCACTAATTAACTGTCACAGATTCATCAGTGAGTTGTATTCATACGTGTAACAGCAACAGTATGTGGTTTTATGGAGGGTGAGGTGCTGGATTTCTTGGTCGAGCATAGCGACCTCCTGGAGTCTCTGCTGGTTGCCTAGTCTTGCATAGCCACATTATTATTCGGATACACGGCGGAAAAACTCTCTGGCTTGTTTTTATGTCTCTAACCGATCACAGTCGTCTGGAGCGGCGGTAAGCTCAGGATGCAGCGACAGCACCCTTGTGAAATAGATGGCGCAGATAGCGAGCTGGGTTAGTTGTATCACAACCTCCTTCCCTGTGTGTTTTTGCTGCAGAAAATGCAACAACTTTTAAATTTGTATTTGTAAAAAAAACATTTGTAGGTAATATATATATATATATATATATATATATATATATATATATATATATATATATATATATATATATATATATATATATATATATATTCTGCAGGTGAGACATGTTGTGTATATCAATTTGTTGCACCTTCTCTTAGATATGGAAACCGGAGGAGGAAAGTAATTATGGATAAGTGCAGGATAATTTTCATCCTGGCAGAGAAAGGATTATCTATAGAAGTAGAGGACATGGACTCTTCGCCACCACTTCTCTCACTCCCTCCCTTCCTCTCTCCTTCTCTCTCTCTTTGCCTCTACCCGTATTTCTTTGACACTGACATTACTCCAGTGTCACTCCAAATGAGCTTATAGGCAGCTGGAGGGAAGCAGACATTGGGAGCTCCATATAGCCAGGGTATTCATTACCCTAGCCCTAACCTTTACACAAATGGGCCGGCAATCCTCCTTTGTCTTCATCTTCTCCAAGCCCGGCTCTCTCTCTCTCTCGCTCCACATCTCACCACGAAGCTGGTGGCGTCGGAGGTCTGTCATCTTCAGAGGTTCTTCAAGGTCGCAGACACGTTTTACGTTCATGGACCAATCACCATCACCACCATAACTACATTTGAGATAGAAGTTCTAGGGTGTAGGACATGTCGTATAAAGATGGCTTACAAGTATACTTGTTTGAAAATATGTTTGACATAACTACCTATGGCTTTGCATAGTGTTTACAGGTTAGAGCTGAAATCCTTATGATTTAATTCCTGGTTGAGTTGGTGGCGCCCGCTGTTACTATGGGAACAGCAAGCGCAGTTAAATTCCGCAGGTCCCTGAATTACAGTGCAGCCAAACAGACTGACTTTGTTTTAATAAAGATGTCAATAATCTGCCTTTTTCCATTAGGCCATGCAATATGATTTCATGCTGCTCTTGACGTAGTAGTTTTCCACACAACAGCAGGGGACAGTAAAGTAGGTTTACTTTTCTGAGAAGTTTAAGAACACAACTCTTTATCTGACAGCTCGCTGTGACTGGTCCTCCTTGTTCCACCACCCCCTGTACATATTGTATTTAAAGGTGATTGCTTTTTTTGGTGATTGCAGTTCTGTTCACCGCAGTAAGAAATACCCTGCATTAATACTTTCAATGTGAGGCAGCAGCAGCACATTGTGTACTGATTACAGCTCTGACACGGTGTAAAGAAAGTGAACAGTAAACAGTCAGGCTGTTATCAATAGATAATTCGATAAATAAAAATGCTATAAGATAAATGTACACGGGTCACATGCGTGTTAGTCCACAAGTCTTGACATTTGCTTGTAACTTGTCAGCTATGCTAACATTTTAACAATTGCTATAAGGATCATCTGACCATTTAGAAAAGCAAGCAAAGACATTCCTCACTAGAAAATCCTCCCATGACAAACATTTGACACATGACCAACAAGGTTGAATGGCATAACTCCAACTCATTGACCCAAATGCCACATAAATCTATGCCAAATGCAGTCTTAGGCGGATGAAGATTTCAAATCCTGAGCCTGTCTAACAGTCACAGTCAATTTGCCAACGGGCCACTGCTTCTGCTATTTCAGGATAATTTACAGAATACACACATGTTTGATGGTCGTGTCTTTAATGTAGCACCTACTAAGATGGATGTGTTGTGATTTTTTTTTAAAGGTCACATGCAGCATAGAGATTACTTAATTTGACACTTTGTTTTAAGGTTAAGCAGAATATCATCAGAAGTGTTGACATTGAAATGCCACTGAGCACACTGGCCAGAATATATCTGAATCTCAACTCAGAAATTTCACACTTTAGAGGCCCAATTCTCTGCTGACATCCTGCGCCCTTTCCTCTCCAAAAGTCAGAGTCCACATGGTGGTGTGAACCATACACAATTAACGACTGGAACGTTTGGTTTTCAAGGGAGTGATCGCCCCTGAAATAATAAATGGTTGTGTAATTTAAGTAACGTGTTATCTCAGTGGGGTAAGGTTCCTTTTCAGTGGACATGACAGCACTGTTCTATTTAATCTTAGTTTATGTAGTAACACTGTCATTACAGGAACAGTGTCATATAACTAATTGGCCATTATTCTCATAGCAGCCTTAAACTATGAACATACTGGGTGGGAGTGATGGAAATACATTTATGTGGCTACTAAATAGAGGGTAACACATTAAAACAAACATGTGGGAGTAAAAATATATAATTATGTTAGAGCTATTGTTTTAAAGAGCTGAGAACCGTTTAATTATTGCAACAAAAATGCATATTCATGTGTTTGTATACTGTGTAGTTTAAGTACACGGTTACAGTGGCTCCCATGTCAGCATATCACTTTTATTAATTCCCTGCACGGTTAGAGCAGTTACAGCTTGATCCATGACCTGAGATGAGTGCTTCACCGATATGTTTTGTTATCATGTTACTGCTTAGCATTTTTGTACATCTCTTGAATTGTGTTTGTTTTATCCTATGTGTGTGTGTACAGTCTTAATTTGTGTTCATTTTCACACTCTTATTTATATATATATATATATATATATATATATATATATATATATATATATATATATATGTGTGTGCTGTGCATTTATACTATGTGCTACTGCACAGGAGCACTTCTTGGCCATGACAAGACTTGATGTGTATTCCAGCGCTTGAAGTACAACAGGGCGATCTATCTTGACGCTCCTAATTAATGCTACAGAAGAATGAATGTCACTGCCACCAATGCACAACTCTGACCTCCCATTCTTACTATAGATAATAATTAGCTGTCGTCTAACATGCTTTTGGTCCTCAGATTCCATTGCATTCATGCTACATTAATTCTAAACCCCTCACGAGTAACCAGAGTAACTCATTTAACCCATCTCCCTGCCTTTGAAATCAGGCTTTGCTGGCAAATCCAGTGGTTGCTGCTGTCCTCAACCAGCCTCTCAACAGCACGGGGTGGTCGGGCGAGCTGCTGGCCAACTTCCTGTACAACGGGCCTCCAGAGGATCGTCCACCCGGCATGCCGCCCTACGACTGGCGAAATGCTTACAACACCACTTCCGAAATCCTGAAGCTTCTCTCCAACTTCCTCGGTGTATGTAATTCTTTTGTCTGTGCTTTTATGAAATGCTTAGCACCTCACGAACCTCATGCAGTGGAGGGTTGTGTGACCTCTTCAGTTAAGAGAGAGATTTTATTTAAAATAATATTCTGTACTCTGACATTTAAGATGTGATAAGCTATAATAATTCTCCCTGGTGAGGAAATTGGAAATCATTTTTTTTCTGCCCTCCACTGTTCACCTCCTTTAGCCTCTCCCTTTTGTGTTATTCATCCAATTCAACTGATATTACATATGCGATTTCTTTGGTTGGTTTTGGCAAAAACAAATTCTGTATGATCTCAATCAAAAACCTTTGGTAAAAATATGTTTTTAGATTCTAATTCATCAGTTTAGTTTTCTGGTTTGTTGGGATGCTAAAAACATGATCCAGGTGAGCTAACGTAAGCCATGCAAATCTCGTGCAGCAGCATTTTACACATTAAATCATGATAACTTTATTTTACAGCGTCAGTTGTAATTTCCCAATCGTGGCATGTGAACAATTTGCAACTACCACACATACTTCTAACTCCAGACTTAAGACAGTGGTTTTGTAAAAGTCCTGTATCCCTGACATAATTGCTGCTCTTTCTTTTACTCCTGTGTCGTTCTGTTCACGACTGTGACACCACTCTGGCAGAACAGCGGGGTGCTGCTGAATAAGCAGGGTGCTTAACATCTAAGACACAATGTGTCCTTGTTTAGTACAATGTGTTTTGTTTCTTAGCTCTTGTGTTGCAGTGTCTGTGCTTTGCTGCTGTTAAAAGCAAAATCAGGACTTTTACGGATGATATGTAGGCTTTTTATCTTGCCCACTATCGGTTCTTGTGTTTTTTTTTAAGAACAAGCTAAAAAGAATGTTATTGAAAGTCTTGTATTCATTACATTTTAATATCCTTAAGTTAGCGAACTGTCAAACACACAGGAAGATCTGTCACTACATTGCTTCCATGATAATCAAAAAAAGAAGAAGAGCGACTATAGTGAATCTGTATCAAACAAAGTGGCGTCTCTAAGTAAGAACACACACACAGTTTGACAGTGATATATTGATCTCTGGCACAGTTTGAAGCAAAATCCTTATTTCTCTATGTGTGATAAGACATGTATACACCCCCTCACACACACACACACACACACACACACACACACACACACACACACACACACACACACACACACACACACACACACACACACACACACACACACACACACACACACACCTGCCACACTCACCCACACACTCATGATATCAATCTACAGGCAGGTGAGATGGCAGGTTGGGCCCTTGGGATTAGCAATACGTGGCCAATGAAATTCCAACATAATTCAATCTATTTTCTGCCCTAATGGAAATTGCATTGCTCAAAATGGACATCAGGATAGAAACAGTTATTAGACAACCTTTACTGTGGTGTCCTCTTGTCTGGGTGAATACATCTGTAGGGAAATAGAGAGCTCCTTTCAGTCTAGGGCTGAGTCGTATGTACGTTCAGCACTGGCAATGCAATGGCCAGGTTCAATAGCCATAAGGCAAATCAATTCATATTGTAAGACACATTAGGCCCACCATGACGACACATTATATAATCTAACTTTTATTATGGATCAAATTAGAGAAAATTATTCAAATGAATAACTCAAGATCAATGCCCACTAATCTGTGGTAATTTTATAATTGGCATTGCTTCTCACTATGGGGCCACCAACAGCGTAGCCACTGAAGAATCAGGCTGCATCTCTTTAATAGCACACAAATTGCCACTGCCCATTAATGAGTGCCCCACAATGTAATAGGATCAATAAATTAATAATGGAAATAATAATAATGGATAATAATTATTACAAAAATAAGAACAGCAATAGTCATGTCGACGGCATAACGAGTCATTATGAATGTGTTCATGGCAGCAGTAACGGTAGTAAACGGTACCATTGAGTCATCTTCATTATCCATTAGTAGCTTCAGATGACACGGTAGTTCATTGAGAACGTTGCATTGCAGTATATTAATCTATTGCATAAACATTTAGGGCGCTTTAGTAATTTATATAATTCTGAAACTACGGTATGAGCTACTAAAACTCCTGTAGTCTCTCCAACTTGAGTAAATAAAGTTGATGTTCAGTATATTTTTCATCGTCAACAAACATGATGCAACCGCAACAACTCAATGTGTTGCCCTGGATGTTCCTGTGAATGAGGCCAAAATGGGATTGGGGAGCTATTAGTGGGGCGAGTTTCTCAGTCCAGAGCCAGGTCAGATTGTTCATATCAGACAGATTAGCCTTGGCCGCTGGTCCAGTGGTCAAAGACCATAGAAAACCCCAAAATGCACAGACAATCTTGCTCCTTTAGACACATCATGGTTTACAGCTTGTCCTCACAGTCAATAGTGATGTTATTTAATGATTAAATGGAGACAAGAAAGTCTCTGAATGCTATTTCTGCAGGAGACGGTGATCTGTATTAGTTAATTTATTAAATAGACATTTAAGGACGACAATTGTTCTGATCTATTATGATTTACATTAGTCATCAGACGTGGCAGTTACCATATCTCCTGTCCATGGTTTTTGTAGAGCATTTTATTCCATATATTTCTCTCAGCACTTTGGTTCAAACTTTGGGCTCACATAACCATTCCACAGCTGTGATATCCTCACTAGCGTGTACTGCGCAAATGCTGTTGCTGTGATATTTAGTTTACCACCATAACTTGATATAGAATACAGACTAGAGAATCCTGGGGGAGAAATGATAAAACTATTGCAGCACAGGGATGTGTGGACAGCTGTCAGGTGTGACTGCCTCCCAGGATGGCGAGCTCATTATCGTTTCATGAAACAGGGGGACAAGGCTACAGAACCGGGAGTGCTAGTGAGGCTGTATCTCATTTGCTTGTCTCTGCTGAAGCCCAAAACATTTCCCACCCCCTGGCAGCTCCAGATAATTTGGAACTGCACTCAGCGCGGTTTAGTCAATAGCTGAGTGATACTTTTCAAAAAATATCCATCTGCCATTCTGTCAGTGAGTTCATGCCTGCCTCTGTTTTTTCCCTATTTGCTGGATACTAAAGATGTATATAAAACAGGAATGGTTTGCTGTAAGAATATGATATTAAAGAAGCCATCTTTTGTGATACGTCTGTATTTGTTGACAGTGTTTAGACCTGAATAAGTTTGAGGCAGCCCCTACCGAAAGCCATCTGGTGAGCAGAGCACAGGAGCTTCTGGAGAATGATACGTTCTGGGCTGCCGTTGTCTTTGAAAACCTCCAGCCGAACTCCAGCCACCCCCCTCCATATGTCAAATACAAAATCCGCATGGACGTTGATAATGCAGAACGTACCAACAAAGTGAAAGAAAGGTATGTGACACAGCTCAGCATCAGTTTAACACAAATAAGGGATCGCTATCATACCTACTAGAATAGTACATTTACTTACTAAAAAACTGTATTTGTCTTGTGTTCTTGCCTATGTTCAAGGAATAATTTGACATTTAGGGAATTGTGCTTACTTACTTTTGCTGTGCGTCAAATTGATAGCATGTTCATATGTCTACACTAAATATGAGCCTCCTGCATCCTGGTTACCTTAGCTTAGCATAAAGACTGAAAAGAAATTCAGTCTACAGAAATATATTGTAAAGTATTCCTTTAAGCCTCGTGTTAGATTTGTCTTTTCTGCTTACCAGAAGATCTGATATTTATTTTGTCTTTCAAAGTTTACTGTCTAAAAATACGACCTCTATAAACAGTCATGCAACTTTGACAGTCTTTCTGACCATTTCGGTTGTAGTTCACTTGCCCTTTGCTAAGACAGATCATGTTGTGTCTGCTTTTAATAAGGTTATGGTCTCCCGGGGCTCGAGACAACTCCTTTAACGACCTGCGCTATATATGGGGAGGCTTCGCCTACCTGCAGGATATGATGGACCATGGTATTATACGAGCACAAACGTCAAAGACCCAACCACTTGGTGTTTTTGCACAGCAAATGCCATACCCCTGCTTTGTGGATGACGCGTGAGTATAACATGTTTTTTTTAATCTTTCCGCCTTGTGATTACTTGAAGAGGAAGGTGGTAATACGGCAATAACATTTTGCTCACTCTGGGGAGTTGCCACTCACTGCCAACACTTAGTTGAGTTATGGTGTTACCAGTCACTCAGGCCTTCCAGATTTCCCTGTGGAAACTTCAAGATGCTCCCTTTTATTTGTCTAACTTAACCTTTCTTTATGATCTGTGTTGCTCCTCTGTGAGTGTCTTATGCTATTGCTGATTACCTATGAAGGGACAAAGGTAAGCAAAGTCCTCTCATAATACCACAGGGAAAAGGCTGTTATAAAAATGTCACATCCTTGAGGATCAATCATTAATTAATAATACATTCCCAACAAGGGAAAATAAATAAATTAAGCCAGCAAGAGGGGAATGAGTGGGCCAAAACTATTGATTTGAGTAAAACCACAGGAAATTTGTGAATAGTTGATGGATGCTAAATAATTTAACCAACCACCATGACTCACTTCCTTCCTTGTATTTCCGAGGCAATTCTTTCTCAACAAAGTGAGAGTACCTTACTCCACGTCTCAGAGCTCCATCATGTGCACAAATGTATAGCAGGACTCCAGCTGTGTTGTGGATGTATCCATTGATAGTACTAGCTACCAACATGTTAGATCGTTCACCAAAGGAAAGATATTATGTGGTATCACTCTTAATCTTTCACTGCAAAGATTTCCTCAGAGTCTGGGAAATTACTCCCATCCACAAAACATTATGATCTCTAATAATAAAAGAAAAGCCCAACGATGCCATCAAGAGCGAAGATAATTACCATGGAGATTTAAATTCAACAACACAATACGCCCCTTTCAGTAGACACAAAATATTCACCCCTGTGGGAAAACGCAGTTCCAGAGATTAGGGATCTCTTTTTAAAATAGTATATGCTTTGGATAGCACAGAATTAACAATAAAGCAACTGAGAGTGAGCTTTTGAATCAACATAAGAAGCCTAAGCAAGATGAAGCATATACATTCTAACTTCACATCGAAGATGCATTTGGGCAGCTAATGTCTACATGTTTTAAATAGTAATGTCGTATTCTGTACCACATGTTGGTCTTGGAGACGAGACGAAATCCCTGCTATGAAAACCAAAATATATGTAATGGCTTTATTGATATGTCTTTCATTATCTGCGATTTGTATTGGTTCATTATTAAGTGTTTTCCATCTGATTTACATGTACTTTGTTTTTGTAGCTGCTGTAGTAAACTTAATTTAAGAGACATATTTCATATTTGTTTTAACTGCCTAAGTGGGTGTGCTTGGTGTGGCATGCCAGACAATAGGATAGTTTCAGAAGAAACTAATTGGAGGGATGTTGAACTAAATATTGCGCCCAGAGGAGATGCTCATCTGAGATACATTTTAGCATTTTGAATTAACTACAGTGCAAAATCACCCCCTCTATAAATTAAAGAATAGACACACTGCAGTTAGAACAAGACATGTTCTTACTGCACCTGTTAATTCCAGTACAAAAACAACCAAAACACCAGATTTCCTAATATTATATTCCTTTCAGAGGTGGCATCTTGAATATGGAGCATTGCTGATCGTCGTCATTTGCAGCTTATTGTTGTGATAATGATCTGAAATTAGACATGATACAGCTTATTTGCTAATGCAGGTCCCATAGCCTCAGTTCCATCTTCCTAATACAAAGGATTAATAATTACATGAGATAAATTGGAGCCATAAAGCCCTGCAATATCCCAAATGCCCCCACCATTTACTCTTTCGCCTGCCTAGCCATTTGGGCATTTCTCTAAATTATTAACACTTGAAAACTGCTATTTCATTTATAAATAATTGAAAGTAAAATCACACAAAGCAAAGATGTGCTACAATCTCAGATTGTGTAGTGTCGTCAGCCAGAAGGAAGGAAAGAACATTGTGCATTCAGACTAACATGTTTGCCGTCTGTTTTAACTGTTTTTCAGTTTCAGCATTTAGTTACTTTCAGATGTGCCACACGGAATAAAAAATGTTTCTCCAGTTGGGAAATATATGATCAATAATATACATGTTTATACAGTCAAATATATACATACCGTGTTGGGCTAATAAGTATGTTCTTACAGTAGCATTATTAAATGCAAAATATGAGTTTTAACAAACATAAAGTTTAGAAATTTTCGAAATTGGATGTAACTTTTTTTATTTAGGTTTGACAATTGTACAATTTAAACCACAGAAAATATTTAAACAGAAGCTCAATAAACTGTTGCCAACGGCACAATTAGTTTCTGCGAGAAGGCTTCGTCGTCAATGTGCTTTTCTTTGCCTGGTTCCTTTCAGTCTCACAAAAACAATATTTCTATTTCACTGATCCTGAACTTCAACTAGCAAGACAGTATTATCTGCACTGACTTCAACACAGATCAAAACTACTATTATTAGACCTGCCTTTGAAATTCTATCTGTTTTTGCGTTCCTCATTTCCTCCTCGCTGACTGTAATCCACCTGATGAACTACAAGCAATCTGGGCCACTTCAACCACAGCCGACCCCGTTGGCATTTGGAACTTGAGATAACCAACCTGTATTAACTTCCACTGTCTTCATAGTCACATTGTGCGCAGGCCTGAGATGATGTGTGGGATAAAGGTTGACCCTTGCAGGGCCTGATAGCGCGTAAACTGTCCCTTTATCAGCGGCCTCTGCGCCAATGCACGCTGCTGAATCAGACGCTTCTCTTGTTTGGATACTGAGGCTGTGCTCCGGCTTGATGTGAGATCTAAGACTGCTTTCAGCGGTACATGACATAGCGCCACAGTGGGCAAGAAGACTATTCAACTTAAGGATGTTAGAGGAATATGCTTTTGTCCATTTGAAGGAGCTGATTAACCTTATGTGAGCACTTTTACTCCTGTCAGTGGGTGAAATAGTTGAGCATATTTGGGACATCTGAAGAGAATCACAAGCGAAAACGGCTAGTGATGTTGTGTTAGTGCCTCTGCTCGCCTCTGCTCGTGAAAATATTCCCTGTGTCTCCTCACCTGTTGATAGACCACTTTGTAGCCATGGCCGAAAAAGGCTTAACGTGCTGTTATTAAAGCTCTCCAAATATTGTGTATTCTTGTATATAAGAATATCCTGCATATTGATTAATTTAAACAATCTGGATACCAATATGCCCACATAGTTTATTTTAAACATGCTAAATGGATGTAGCCAATCAACATGTTGATTAGAGCTGAAGCAGAGTGTGCAATAATTATTGATTTGTTTGATCCTGTGTGACATTTTTCAAGACCTGGATTTTAATAGTAATACCCAAGCACATGAAGCAGAAATAAGTTATTATACATTTGATCACGTATCAAATATCACAATATATGTATATATATATATATATATATATATATATATATATATATATATATATATATTTCTTTTTTCTTTTGCTTGCAGAATGGCAATTCAGAATAGTTTGAGTGAAGATAGTAAAATAAAATCCAGTTTTTTTGTTCAATTGTGCTTTTTTAAATTGGGCTGATATTGTGTTTGCTAAAAAACTAAAATGCATATAAAATGTTTTGTACCAAGATGAAACATAACACAAAACTTCTGTCTCTCTCAAGATTTGGCCCCACTTTGAAATAACGTTATGTGAACAAAGCAGTGTCACTATCAATGGCGAACAGTTATATACATTTTTCGCCAAAATGTATAGCTGGTATATGGATTTTAAAACTATAAAATAATCTTTAAACTCTCATTGTTCCTCAAAATGTTGCTCCACTGTTGGCTGATAGAATTTTAGTTCGTTTTATAGATTTTTCGGTTACAAACCCCCCCGAAAAACAGAACATATGGGTCCCTGAGTGCTCTTTGTGCCATAACTGCATGCACACTTTTCCTTAAGCAATAATTTGTACCAGTGACGAGATAATCCACATTGAATAATAAAGTCTGTTCCCTTCAATGAATTTCTCATTTCCAGCCAGCCAAGGATCTCAACAGTATATTTGCTCATAATGAGACAGGAAGCTTCTTTTTTTTTTCTTTGCATAGAACACCAACCTCTGGGGAGGTTGTGCTCTACTATCTCTCGATTTCTGAGAAATCAGTCTTCTAGCTTGCCTAAATTTAGGTCAGGCTGCCAATGTAACAGGAGCCCCGTAACACAGACCTGCCGGGAGTTCTATTACTTAAGCACCCTTGATCGATCAGCGAATGTATAATTCAAGAGCATCTGGTGGCAAGGTTGTCAGTGTCAGACACGGTGTGCATGACTGATCTCTCCCCCTTCAGTGCGACAAGTCACAGAAGGAGTTAACTCACACAAGCTGTCAGCTGTTACAGAGATGTTCGGCTGGAATCGGAGGCAGATAATACCAGAATTAGTATTCAACTTGATGCCTTTGCAACTTGAGACCGCTTACCTCCCTAGAAAAGGTGTTAATGTACGAGTTAGCTTTGTTTGTTGAAGTATATAGATGTCAAGCTCTTGAAGTTTCTTGTTCCAGCCGCAAAGAGGAAATTTGCTTTATGTAACCTTGTAACGAATTTTAGTTGCTCTGGGTCTGAACTTTATGAAACTCCAACCGATCCCTTCTTGCTGCTTATCAAGGCCTTGTTTGAAAGGGATCAATCCCACAGAGGCAGGGAAAGTGTCCTAGAAAATAAGTCTCTCTCTCTTATTCAAGTTATTATAACAAAACTCTCAGAGCAAAACAATATTTTGCTTAACTGAAACTTAAAATTAATGTAATAAAAAAATGTTGCATCCCCATTAACCTAAGTAGCTTGAAAGAGGAGCAATATTCTAAAAATGACTGCGTATTCACTTTGCGCTTCGTCTGTACAGCCATGCTGAACAATGCTTTGCTTGCATTATATCGTCAGTATTTATGGATTGTAAGCACAAGTTATATGTGAAATCTATACTTTGTCAAAATCTATTTGATATCTCACCTTCTGTGTCTAATAAAGCAAAATAAGCACTTTGTTATATTGGCACCGGAGATGATATTGACATGGCATTTTGGTGGCATTATGAAGGCAGCTTAATATTGCCTTATTGTATTTTAACAGCATCAAATCATACATCATATCTGGCATGAGGTGCAGCACTAAATGGCTTGATTGAGCTGATGCACCAAGTTTATGAAGGTTAGCTCAGAGTGAAAATAAAAATGACTCGTGGCATTGAGTCCACGAATAAAACTCAGATTGTCCCTCTGATAAAATGTTTTAGTATCCGCAATATAGTTTCATATTCATTTTACATAACGGGGGAAAGTTCCGGTTAAGATTGCAAAAGGCAACCTTTACAATAGAGTATGCATGTACAAAGCTGACTGTTTCTTCAATATCAAGGCCATTATCTTTATCAACAATTCATCTTTTTTTTCTCTCAAATGTTCTGAATTAGTCAAAAATGCTCATCACACTCTACTGAAGCCAAAGGTGATGTCAGTTATTGAAAATATATTCAATTTACATAAGAAAATGTATTTAGTTAATTAACTAGTTACCAAAATAGTTTCAGTCAAATTTTTTGTTGATGTACTAATCGATTACAGCTCCTCATATCACCAACCGTCAGTGTAGTAAATAATGTAATTTTGTACAATTATGTGGTAAAGAGAAGTGCACACATACACCAAACCTTCAACACATTCTGAGAAAAGAAGAAAAAAAAAGATGTACACAGAGAATTTACTGTTGCAGTGGAACATTTTGATTTGTCACATATCTTCATGACGTACATCTTATTTCATTCTACAAAAATTGTCTGAAAAATATAAATAATTCTATTCACTGAGCTGCCAACATCTTTATAAAATAGCATGAGTAGTATGCAGCAGATTAAAAGCATGCTAACACTCATCTGGGAATATTTACTCCATATTATAGACAACCTTGTACACTCCACATAGACTCCTTTCTTCAATGTGCAGCCCTGACCTCTCTGATTGCTTTCTTTTACAACCAGCTTCCTCTCCAGTATTGGAGGCATCCTCCCCATGTTCCTGGTGCTGGCCTTCATGTACACTGTGTGCATGACCATCAAAGACATTGTGCTGGAGAAGGAACTCCGGCTCAAGGAAGTGCTGCGTGTTGTCGGCATTCAAAACGGTCCCCTGTGGTCTGCAAGGTTCACAGAGAACATCGTTCTGCTCGCAGTCCCCTGTGCGCTCATAAGTGTCATGGTTACGGTCAGTAGAAAAATACTTCAAAGTATCAAAACACAAATCATACAACATTAATATAATGCATGTGTGAATATTCTTGAAAAATTAAAGCTACCTATTTCTCTGACAAAGTTGTGTTCAAACATTTGCTTATGTGTTTTGCTTACGAGAATTGTGGTGTCCTCATTGTTGCTGCATGTTTGTGCATACTTTGCATGAAAAGACAATTTGTCATGCTTTGTGTTTTGGTAGTTTTGCTGTTATTAATCATAACCAATTAATGAGCACAAAATCAAATCAGTATCCATGATTCTTCAAATCAGCTTCCTTGTTCTAATTAATTGAGCTTGCAAGCAAAACTGGAATTTAGTCAAATAATAACCACGCCAGCAGTATTGGGGCCCTTTATTTCCTGTAATTGTATCACCTCTTCCTCTGCCTCATACATAGGGAAGGCCGCTATATAATTTAATTAGTGAATGATTGCCACGATATATTTCCATGATTGCAATGGACATTTATTATCTTTGGCCACCATATGTTACATTATGTCAAATAAAATGTGTGGGTTAATAACTCAAAGTGGAAGGAATAGTGGTGCACCAAAGAGCTCAAGTTAAGAAAGGGGCTCAAGTGTGTATACACAAATACCTTTGGCAGCCCTGGAGTTTGGGTTTTTTAATACACCATGCTCTGATTTGTATGAAAGTAAGGTACATTAACTCTAATGTGAGACAAATATGGCCAAACAAGATTAATATTTTGCTTACTTTTTTCCTGTGCTGACTAAAACAAAAGTTAACACCTCAGAAGTAATTTGAAGTCCAGAGTACTCGTCAAAGCACCGTGTTAAGATTTATTGTATCGGAATTATCTCTAGCCTTTGAACTAATGCAACACTGTACACAGGTTGGAACAATATCTCTGCATCATCACGCTCATGATGTATAACACACTGTAAGTACAATCATCTAATGGGTGTAACATCATCAATCACGGGAAAAAGTTTGCAAAGGAAAATGGCTGAAAAGAGGCTAAAAAACAATGTGACCAACATTAGTTATGTGCAGTACGTTTTTCTTATTCAGCAAATGTCTACCTACTGGAAGTATGTGTTTTTTGTTGTTTATTTACTGATCGCTCTGTTGAATCAATGACCATGTGGAATATAATGGACTTGCTTATCTGTTGGAAAGATCCTGCTTAAGGATCGATGAGAGAAGATGCATGCATCACAAAAGGGAGCCCCTTTGGGCCTTACGTGACTTTCCATGGAGCAGCATTATTATTGCTCTCCTTAAGATAGAGCCCATCTTCCAACGACTTTTGTAGTCGTTGTTCGTTAAATTAAACATAATTGTTATTTTAGGTCGACCTAATACATTTTTGCAGTTTAAGTGGGAAATGCGGCTGGTACATAAAAACTGATATTTGAACAGCTGGGTGAAATGTAATTTCCCATCAGCCTAATGTGTTTGCATGCTATCAACAATTTGTAAACATTAATAACAATAAATTGAGTTAGTTGAGTGCCTTCGAGGAGCTACCGCAAACACAATGTTTATTCAGATCACAGGCCCATTCTAAATGATAATTTCACAGCTATTTCCAGCACATTAATAATAATAGCAAATCAAATGGTAATTATCACAAGGCTGTATCTGGATACGGGTTGACAACAACCGGTTTTGTCACCTGCACCTGAGTCCTCTGTCATTTTACACTTGTTTTCTCTTCCATTACAGAGGAGGTAATGCATTTATTATTTGGCATCCAGACTGATGTATTCGCACTGTTTCCACATTTGGCTCCAGTCTCAATCCAGCTGAATGAAGGTGTTGTTTTCATGAAAGCTAACACTGATCAGTGATGATCAATACACATTTCCTCACACAAACAGTATGTCCTTGTGTTAACAATGTGAGACAACCTTTTAAATGCTTGGTCATGTTTGCATTCATCTTTAAAATGTAATTAATTTGTTCTGCACAACAACACCGACAGTGAGAAAAGAATGCAAATGACAAGACCACCTTCACAGCTGGCATCACTTTTGCACACAGGACTGAAATAAATTCATAAAATTTGACATTATTGATACAGAAATGAATTGTAGCTGAACATTACATTTACAGTAGTTCTAAAGTCTGAGTTTGAAGCATTCTGCTACTTTACATTTCCTCTTGCTTAAGAGTTCAACATTTATTGACAGCTTTAGTTACTAGTTACTGGTTTAAAATATGATACATTGTTATATAATATACTACCGTTTGTAATTAAAACCACCTTCAACAGCTACAACATTAAAATGCTACTTACAGATACATATTAAGTGGGCTGTTTCGCCGGCATAATGAATACTTTTACTTTTGAGACCTCTGGAACATTTTGCTGATAATGCTTACGTACTTTCATTGCAGTAACAAATTTAAAGCTGGACATTTACTTGTAAATTTACATTGTGAAATGACGACTTTTACTGTTATGTCTTTCTCTGAGTGCTTCTTCCACTACTGACAATGGGTCACACCTGTATTAAACTTAGACAGTGAGAATGTTCAACAGTACTGTCACGTGCAAGTGCTTTTTTTTAATCATCACTATAATGAGAAGTCTGTTGGTTGCTGGTCCCCATTTACGGCAGGTACTAACAAGGAATCCATATCTGACTATTTCCTCTGGAAAGGAAAAGAAGCACCATAATCAAGGTGTACATGCATGCAGAGCACATTGCAATCAGAATACTTATGGATTGCAGTGTGATACGATCTCAGCCAGGTGCAAATGTGGTGTGCACAGTTTGGCCACATTCTTAAAGCAGTTGTGATCAATAATTGTATGTATCAGCAATGGATCAAATGGCTGTGTGCATGTGAAAGGCGATGCTTATAGTGATGAATCGGCAAAGAATGGTCACCCTCCCCTCAGCTCTGCAAAGTCCTTTAGCATCTTTAAGGTCTTTTGGTGTTTACGGCCTACAACGTCACTGTTTAGGAACAGTCTCAGTGTTTTCTCAAAAAAAGGACAGCCCAACATGTTAAGAGGTCAGCCACATTTTCCTCTTCCATCTATCGCAGAGGAAAACAAGATCTTCTTATAGCAACATCACTTTCTATGATCTGTAATGTGTGTTGACAAGAATTTTGTAATTCGATCCAATTGCAACGCTGGCAGAATCACAATAACAGGAATATTGATTAATATAGATAGAAATGTTAAACTCTGCGATTAGATGTCATTATCCAGATAATGTGTCCAAATACAGATTACGATCTGTACGTGAATACCAGATGTAAATGGGGTTATTGTCTTGTCTGGTCTTGGCTCCTCCACCCTTCAGGTTCCTCCGATTTCTGGGAAGCTCCCTCCCCTTATACATGACTTTAGCCTGGATATACTCAGTGGCCATGATCGTTAAGGGCATCGTCTCAGAGAAAGAAGCGAGGCTGAAGGAGACCGTGAGGATCATGGGCCTCAGAGGTGCCATCTATTGGCTGAGCTGGGCAGTGTCCAGTCTGCTGCCGCTGGCCTTGAGTGCTCTCCTGCTTTCCGTTATACTGAAGGTGATTTCAAAATGATTTAACAATGATTCAAGGAGGACCCGACACTTATTTTGGTGAGTTATGCCTATCAAGTCTAATGGAGTAATGAGACTTTTGTTTAAAATACAGAAGATGTTAAACCGAGGAGAAACCCAAGCACTAAAATGATATCATTGTACTTGAAGCTAGCACAGTTGTACTTGAAAGTTCATTTAGTATGTGCAAATTTAGAAGAGTTTCTATAATGAACATTCATACAGCTCCATGTAACAGTGTCCTCTGTAAGGATTTTAATCATAATTGCATCCGTTACATAGCACCATTATCCCAACAGTTCAAGAGCCTTTTTGAATTAGGCTCGGAGAAGACATCAGCTTTATGGTGTAATGTGGGCGAATAGATGGATGCAGGAGTAGCTCACTAAAATCAGAGACGGGTCCTCCTTCAAAACTGGCAGAGTAAAAGAGTGATAGGTTTATTAGATTATGGAAAAGAATATCAGTCAACTGTCAAAATGTTCAGGTGTCTCAGAAATATTGATACACCAGATATGTGATACATTCAGAGCAATACTGTAGATATGCAATATGTAAAGATATAGTGGATTAATGACAGAGAATAAAAATAAGCTGCTACCCGCTGGCTCAGCTGTCTCCATGTTGAGAGCCGTATGGAGGCAGTAAATATGCTGCAGTCTGAATTCCATATTGAGCACCATTAACACTTTAAAACCCTCTTTTACTCTGCCCACTGTCTTGTCAAAATGTACTTTAATAATCACATTTCTTGAATCTCTTTATATCCTTGATAAGTAATCTGCCAGACAACCTCCTCGACCACAACTCAAACTTTTGAGGTTTCTTTTGACAGATTCATATAATTTTTGTTCTCTTGTCTTCCCACACAGTATGGCAAAGTGCTGCCATACAGCGACCCCTCGCTGATCTTTGTCTTCCTGCTGGTGTTCTCCATGGCCACCATCACTCAGTGCTTCTTCATTAGCGTCTTCTTCTCTAAGGCCAATTTAGCAGCGGCGTGCGGTGGCCTCATCTACTTTGTCCTCTACCTGCCGCACCTCCTTTGCTACGCCTGGAGGGATGTCATGGCTTTTCAGGCCAAGGTTGCAGTGGTAAGTCCGCCTTTAGCTCTGACACGGTTTTTAATATCTTCCCCAGATGCTATCATACATGACTGTCTTTCGAGTTACTGTATATTCTTAGGTTGTTTTTTTACCACCATAATCACACGTTTGCAATCCCAGTCATTAATTCCTCATCTTTTACCTTCAAATCCAAACTGATTTGATTGGTGCTGGTTGTTATAAATGAAGAGAAGTCACTCTCACCGTCGATAATATCTGTGAGAGATTTGCTTTTATCCTACCTGCCCAATTCTCCTGATAATGAGATGTAAGGTGCGTCTGCAAGATGAATTCAAAGGTCCCGTGAAGTTTAAACACAAAAGCATTTCGGAATTGTTTTAAATATCCATACTGTCATTATGCATTCGGTTCCCATTTGTTCTGATATATTTTGGCAGAAAACAGAAGAATTATGTCAAAAACTAGACAGAAAGATGAAGCATTTCCATAAAAGAAGAGACTAGAAGGACATAGTGAGGAAGTTGGTGATTTTCTCTTATCCTTTAAGAGATAAAGATAAATGGCACACCATTGCTCAACTTTCAGTGTAGCCTTTCTGCCTGACCTTTATGGTGGTGCCGGTATCATTTGTCCTCCAGCTATCCTTTCTGCAGACAAAGACACACAAAATCTGTGCGAGTGGATCTCCCCAGAATTTCAATCAGCTCATGTTTTCTTATTTGTCAATTTCGGCAATGCGGCATCAGGTGCAGGTGGCCAAGGCAAACAGTCTTGTGTTTCTTATTTATTGAATTGAAATAGTGGCAGTCAATAATACCTTACATTGGCACCTGACAGGAGTCACTTCTGCTTTCACCTTTCATTTTCTGACACTTTGTAGACCTTACTTTATATAGCCAGCAGTGCCAACTTACCATAGTGAAATTGCTTCTCTTTGACCAAGTCCTTTTAGAGTTGTGTCATTCTTTTCCTTTAAAAAAAACTTTCCTGTCCATTTTCTTTAACAGACTCAGGCAGGTTAGGTAGGCATTTTACATATAAATCACTGCAAACCTTATTTAATCTCTACACAAAGTATTATTGCTAGGTCCTCCCGCCGCGCTGAGATTTTTCTCCCCTGCTCCAACTAGATGGATAACCCTCTAGCCCTCTAATTAGCATGAGCAATGTTCCTCTGACCATACCACTATCCAGTTCTTCCTTACACTGTGTGAGATGTGTGTGTGTGTGTGTGTGTGTGTGTGTGTGTGTGTGTGTGTGTGTGTGTGTGTGTGTGTGTGTGTGTGTGTGCTCTCAGAGGTTTTTCTCTCTACTAACTTGGATGAAGCTACGTCGTACTAAGGCATACAAATTCTCTTTCACATTGTCCTTGATGATGAAGTCTTTAATCTGAACAGAATTTCAAAAGATCACCTGCATTTATATGAACAGGTTTTGATTGCAGCTGTGTGAGCATCACAGTTTATCAGAGGGCCACTATAAGACAGGACATACTCACTATCCAATAATCTACTGTACTTTGATTGTACCTCCAGTTTTTTAATGAAGTAGACACAAGAGAAAGCCCAGAGTTCCTGAAAACCCAAAACATTTTCAATTAATCTTTCAGTCCTGGACAAATCATTTAGAACTTCTCGGGTTTTCCTTTGCTGAAATCAATTAATTGATCTATGCTTTTGCAACATCTGGAAGTTCACTTAACCATATGGTTTTTGTTCAAACCTTTTATGACTTTGCTGACATTTTAATATACAGTATAGTGTAAATGTATACTCCATTTAATCAACAGTAGACAGGCAGACAGGAAACAAGGGGGGAGAGAAGGGGAATGACACGCAACAAACGCCCCCAGCTGGAATCGAACGGGGCACTTTGTAGTTATGTGGTATCAGCCTTGACCAACCCGCTATTACAGTGCCCTGCTGATTATTCTCTTAATTAATTGATGAATTGTTTGGTCTGTATAATGTCATCAAATTGTGAAAAATGTGTGTACAATTCTGGAAAGCTCAAGATAATGTTTTCCAAATAGCTTGATTTGTCTGACCAACAGGCCAAAACACCAGAGATATTCATCCACAAATTTGACAAGCTAAAACAAGGGAATCTTTGATATTTCTCTTTGAAAAATTACAAACAATTAGCCGCTTATCAAAATTAAAGCCAATTTTCAGTCTATAGACTAATTAATTGATGGTATGATTATTGCAGCTTTTGCCTCTGTTTTTACATAACTAATTCATTCTGACAAACACACAGACAGACTTTGTAATCTGGTATTTCCGTGGAGGACTAAGAACTGACTAATGCAGTTTTTAAAGGAAACTTCTTCAGACAGATTTTTCAGACAAATTGTCCTGGAAAATGACTTCCTAGAAAGAGCTGCAATGCTGATCACACTTCCTCTTAACAATGCTCTTTGTCTGTAGCCAGCTGAATGGTGGTTGAATTTGCAGTGTTGCCATGTGTTCAATAGAGGGGCCTTATTTGTCTGCCTCCCAACTCAAGCCCTTTTCTCAAATGCCAAATAAGTGGCTCCTGTGGTTTTGTCAGCCGTTCATACTGAGGTCAAGGATGGGTGCCCACTAGCCCTGCTGTCACCCCTCATCTACTGACTCACTGTTGATTGCTTGTCAGGAGATGGGCAGTGGAGGACAACACAGGAAGTTGCAAGCAGTGTTAGAAGCCAGGCCAGAGGTTTGGTGTCACTGCAGAGCTTTCCGGATTCTCTGCCTGGCAATGTAACGACGAGTAGACCAAGTATCCATGATTGCTCGTCTCTATAGCTTCAGCAAATGCTACTTCTATCGGAGTGAAAATGCTGCGAGCAAATGAGGCGTGAGAAAACAGCTGGCAGGCAACATGGCAATGCAGAGTTATAGGCCATGGCCGATGATGTCTCACGGGCAAAGCATCATTTGCAATTTCCTTCTGTATGAAATCTCCAAAGAATCTTTGTTTCAGCACAAACATTTTAGTCTCCATCTTTGTTCACGACTAAAATGAAGTCTTGAGAGATTTTCACAAAGGCAACACAGCAATTAAACCAGCTGATGCCTGTGTGGATATTCTCCCTCTGTCTGCAGCAGTAGGGTTATTGATCAGTTGAGTGTGACCTTGGGTGGTAATACAAAGTCATCACTTGAAATATTTAATGAAATATTCTTTGAGAACCATACTTCATAGATTTTAAAAGACACTTTGGGAGTACACAGATCTCCTTTCCTACCGAGAATGTTATGAGCAGATGGACACCATTCTCATGTTAGTTAACTAACTGTGGCTAGCCAGAAGCTTCAAAGCTTATCTTTGCATAAAGACTGGAAACAACAGGCAACAGAGAGCACTCTTTGTAGTTTTTTTGTCTAAACTGTACAATTGATGTGTAAAAATGGTATTTCACTGTTACATAGGGGGCCAGTTGCCAGGAATGCAGAGACTCCAGGAAGTTGGAGTTCGGTTAGCTGTGGCTAACTAGCCTCTGACTCCAACTTCACATTTACCGTACAGACAAGAATGTGGTGTCAATCTTATCATCAAACTTGAAGCGGGAAAGCAAACTACTCCTTTAACTCTGTGTTTTAACCTCGAACGTCTTTCCTTCCCAGAGTTTGTTGTCATGTGTGGCCTTTGGCTATGGCTGTGAGAACTTTGCCAAGTTCGAGGAGCAAGGCATCGGTATTCACTGGTACAATATCAACAAGAGTCCGGAAGAGGGAGACCGCTACACCTTCATCGTGTCCATCATCATGATGCTCTTTGATGCTGCCTTTTACTGGGTGCTCACCTGGTACATTGAGAATGTCTTTCCAGGTATTCATTTTTAAGCAGATTAATTAGTATTGTGTTGTTTGTTCACTATCTACTTTACTCTTCTTGCAGATCCTCTGCCCTAGCCCAACCTAACTCGATAGCCAATGCAGCCCTCTTGACAGGCTAGATTTAATGCGTTTCTCATCGACTCTAATTAAAAGAAGATAGGATTTGTGCTCTGCTGTCAGGAGGAAACATACACTGTAAAGTGCCATATTCCCTCAAGCCACGCTGTTGTAATGTTCTCTACGTTTGATGCCAGGCCAATATGGAATCCCCAAGACGTGGTACTTCCCATTCACTAGATCCTACTGGTGTGGGACAGCCTCAGCGATTGCCATTGACCCCGGCGTACTGAAGAACTCCACTGAATATAACGGTAAATTGCCATATCATTTTCAATACTCACCTTGAGTAACTGAGTAACTGTAGTGTAAGCAACGCAATTATTACGTAAGTGTCACATTCTCAATCGCTCAGCCGTGTACTAGAGGGAACATAGTCCTAATAGCAAGAGGAAGTTAATCGAGATGGATCACAAACAAACATTAGCACCTTATTCTTCACTTTGGGTGCTAATGGAGTTTTGCGCCTTGTGAAGGTGAAGAATGTAGGTGAGTTTCAAGTCTGGAACTTGTTAAAAAAAACTGTCTCCAATTAACATTCAGGGGAGTGAGCTATTTTTGTCTTTTAGTCCTCAGCAGCGTTTATTTCTACCAATCTGTATTTTTGACAAGAAGAATTAAAGGAATAATAACATACTTAAGTAGAAGAAAATATTTTTGTATTCCAGTGGGTACAAACTTTCCAGCATCAATACATATTTCTAATTTAGTATGTATCTTGTCCGACCTTGATTTTCTGGTCGAAGAGCTGCCTTTTTTTCTTCTTCTTTTTTTACATTTGGATCATTTACACTTTTAATAGATTACATTTTTACGTTGTTAAGCTTGTTTTTATGTCAATTATACAATCATGTTTTACTTATAAAGCACCTTTCAAACAAATCAAATGCAATTCAAAGAGTTTACAAATGATTGACAATATGAAAACAAGATGAAAATGGAGAAAAGAGGAAGAGACGAATGCGCACCAAATTGAGGGAAGAAAAAAATGAATTGTGTGTGTGTTTATGAATGTATGCATTGTGTTTCTTAAGATTATCTGGAGAAACCATCGCCCAATATGAAAGCAGGGGTCTCAGTCCGCAATCTCGTTAAAATATACAAGACTGGAAAGAAGCTCGCTGTGGACGGACTAAGTATGGACTTCTACGAGAATCAGATCACATCTTTTCTTGGCCACAATGGCGCCGGAAAAACGACCACAATGTGAGTTTCATTATCTATTTCTCTCATGCTCTGCCGCTTGGCTCAATGATCATGTATTTTCACAGGGTGCAACTAATCCAACAATGCCGACTACTGGAGCTGCATTAATGCGGTGGCCCGTGCTTTCAAGAGTGACATCTTCTGAGAGGACATTTATCACACAGAGTCAGCTGTTGTTTTGATAGCGGAACTTATCTAATTGCTGTTTACATTTTTTTCGGAAAGGTTGGAAGGCCTTTAGGGTGACAGCAAATAACTGAAACCCAGTAGCCCAGAAAGAATGAGTGAGAGAGTGAGCAAGTGATGCAAGACTAAGGGCCGAAGGGAAGACATCCGCTCTGAGCTACTGTAACGAAACATAACAGAGCACAATAACCGAGAGGACAGAGGAAGGACTCTGTCAAACACCAACGTTCTGTGTGGATGCATTTCCACAGCACAGTATCTGTGGCATGCCGTGTTAGAATTGAGTAGAGGCACGAAAAACAATCAAACATCTTGTAGCTTTTAGTTTTTTTATATGCAGAAATCTAGTCACATCCCACGAAGCATCTTTAACCAAAACACTCAATATTAAATGTTGTTTTGTCACAATTTGATGGAAATGTTCTGCCCAGGTTAGTCCCTAATTAATACATAATTAATGAGATGGCAATGACAAGTTAATGGAGATGATATGGATAATCATTGCTCCAAATCTTCTGTCACAGCAGTTCCATTTTTCACAGTTTCTTTTTCAGTGCAATTTTTGTTCCTATTTTATGAACATTAAAGCTAACTCGATAATCAGGATTTGTGTGTTTTGTTTGTGTCTTTTTTTCTCTCTGTAGGTCCATTCTGACAGGACTGTTCCCACCTACATCAGGAACAGCTATCATCAACGGATATAACATCCTCACTGACATGGACAGCATCCGAAAGTACTTGGGAATGTGCCCACAGCACAATGTCTTATTCGATAAGTGAGTGAATTTCAAACCATCCCTGTTCTCCACTGATTATTAGTACAATTATGTTTTGCTTCTGGTGTATTTAAAAAAAGGAAGAAAGAGAAGAAAAAAAGATCATTATAATATAATTTGATAATATGCATAATGAAGGCTCAGTCTTGGCTTATGTTTCACATCAACACATCATTATCTCTCTACCTTTTTCTCCCAAAATTTCTCTTAATGCCATTATTCCGAACTATTATTCAGTTTTTTTTATTTATTTCACCTTTAGAGTCCCCTCTATTTCTCTCTCCCACAAACTAGTTACCTGCATCTCGACTCAAGTCCTACATCATAATTATGGCTAAGCACCTGCAAATCACTTTCATTAATATTAATCCCAGACAGTCAAATCATCGACACTAAGTATGGGTTAAAATATTCATGCAAACATGGAGATAGACATATTATGAAGACAGTTATGATGAAATTTATGATTTTTCTTTACGTCACTTCACAAAAGTGCACTTAGAAGGGAGACAGATCATCTTGCAAAATGCATAAACATGACATTTTAGATATTTCAGATGCTTGCATATGAATTAGTGGCAGGTGATGGCCCTCTTTCGTCCCTCGTTCCACCTCACATGTCAATCAAATGGTCGTTGTGATATTATTTTCACCTTTACAGCCTGACAGTGGAAGAACATATCTACTTCTACGCCCGGTTGAAAGGACGCAGCCGCGACCAGGTGAAAATTGAGATGGACCAGATGATTAAGGATGTCGGTTTACCACATAAGCGGAAGGATCTTGCTAAGAACTTGTCAGGTGTGTCTGAATGTGTGCATTTATGACACGTTTTGGATGTGTGTGTTTGAGTTTCTGATTGAAATTATGCAGAGATGTAAATGTATTTGTTTATGTATTCATCAGTTTCTGTTCTCAGTGCATTCATTTCCCCTGGGAAGGAATATTGTCTGTAGAGTATCCTTTCTATTCAGGATAAAGCTGCCCAGTGAAATGTGCATGTGCATGCAGCTGTCTAAACGTACACATGCACTGTCCGTGTGTGTCACAGGTTGTAATTCATTGTCTGGGGGGCATGAGCAAGTCTTGCTTGATAAATTGTCCCCAGTCACGGATTGCTTGTGTGCAAAATCACTGAAATATGACTTTCAAGGTTGATCTATGCTGACATTTCCACTACATTAGCACTACATTGGATGCATTTTGAAGAGCTCGCTATGAGAGTGGAGACTGGAATAACCCAAGGAAGGTGTATCTAGCTCTCTGCTATCAATCATTTTGCTCCATCATGTAAAAGACAATAAAAACCTGGAGAGGGACATCTTGACACATTTATTCAATAAACAGTTCTCAATGTTTTAGTCCATATACATCTAAAGCCTAATGTTGACAAATGGTTTTGTAGAATGTTTCACTGATAACAGGCAGAACACCCAGGACAAAGATGAGTATCTAATACATGTCAGTTGTAGTTTTTAACTTTTCTTTTTGTTATAAAAGCACCTGTCCAAGACAAAATATATAACTAGGATGTCGTTTCTGATAGAGATTGTTTTGTGTTCTAGGTGGGATGCAGAGGAAGCTGTCCGTGGCTATAGCATTTGTCGGCGGCTCAAAAGTCGTCATCTTAGATGAACCCACAGCAGGAGTGGACCCCTATGCCCGCAGGGGTATCTGGGAACTGCTGTTAAAATACAAACAAGGTATGGAACCGGTGGTAAGAACCAAGGCTCCACTGAAGGCTTTGAAATCTTCCATGTTTGTAGAATTGGCTTGAATGCACAGAGTGCATGTTTGATCTGTTTCAAGCTGAGAAACTTTTCAAAACGTGTTCAAGGTAGACTTTTAACTGGAATGGCTCAAATATATCCAATATGAAAGCTGTTAAGGTAATGATCCATCTCGAGTTGCCAGCACAAGTTTTTTTTTTTTTGCCTTGCCTTGCCCTCTGTGACACTGTGGGTGGAGAGAAATTATAATTTGTACTGGAACAGATTGAAATGGAAGTGAAGACAAGTGAATCCAAGAAGCTTTAATTGACATTGCTATTTAACAGAGTCCCTAATTGTCTGCTCTATCAGTCTGCTTGTCACTCGCTGGCCTTATATACTTTGTGGTTGCTAGTGGCTTTAAGCAGGACATGGACGTTATAGTAAGACATAACTCTCGACAGATGTCTAAATGTTTAATGTGCATTGAGTGACATTCCGCCCTCACTGTGTCATTAGCTTCTCTCTCTTATCAAGTCCATTCACTCCAATTGGGAGGCGGAGATAACTCCGTTATAATGAGAACACCCACATCCTGGCTGCTTGAATGACTCATGTTTTGTACCTCTCCAGTCTTATTTGCGTGACAGTATTACTAAGGTTTGTCATTAAGGAAAAAAGGCTGCAGGCTGTCTATTTGTTTGAAAAAACTGAAGGCTGAAATTGGACTTAATATTGCGGTTCTTCATAGCTAATTAAGCGTGGAGGTTTTTCACACAGAAGGGTTGACTGGGTTGCCCCAAGTGGGTATTGTTTTGATTAAATTCAGTTGGGGCTTATTTGGTCTTAAAACTGCTCAAAGAACAACATGGACATAAGGAACATGCACTAATAGGTTACATTTGATCCTCAATGTACATTTAAGATGTTTAATATTAGAGAAGTATGCTAAATATATATTGTAGTAATTAAGGAATGTTTATGCATAATGTGGTGGCCTGTTGGTATTTCATTATTCCTTAGATCTTTGCATTTAAGTTGGCATTCATTTCTTAAGTCATTTACCATGAGACAATTACCGTAGAAAGTGGAGATTTAAAGTCTTTAATTATGATCCACTACTGGAAGTCGATTACTTTTAAATTACCCCATTCATTATGTTATGGAATGGGCCTTGAGGATGCTATTTATATAATGGATTTTTTTTACATTCAGCTTGTGTGTTTTAGCTGTGACAGCTCATTTTATATCACCTGTTATATTGATTGTAATTGATAACTTTACTAATTTACAAGTCTATTCTGGTGCCTTGAAATACCTGGTTCTCTTAACTTTCATAGCTCTTTACTCTATCATAAATAGCACATTTTATTTTACAGTGTTGCATATTATACACAAAATATTCGAGATCACATAGCTAATGAAACTTGTTATCTAAGGATGTCTCCCACTTACATACTGATTTTCTTATTTTATCAGCTTGTATCGGCAGCCATGTAATCACTGGAAGTAAAAACATTAGCGCCCCTGAAGTTAAATTATTGGTATTTAAATAGCGTTCATCAGGCCTGAACTGGGACAAAAATTCGGCCCTGGACTTTTTGGTCCAGACTGACCCACCACAATCCGCGCGCAAATACTGTGCCAACTCAGTCCGTTGATGTACATATAATCACACAAGCCCTTAATAACACTACTATACTGAATAATATCCCTTGATATTCTGGAGCATTGAATAAAATAAATGATGACTACACATTATGTTGCTCACTTGCTCTTAAGAAGGATACTGGAGAAAGGATTTAAGATTCAAGAGTGTTTATTTATACAACTACTCATACAAATACAAATAGAACTCCCTGTGAAAGGCGTCCCTGACTGTATGAAAGCCACTTTCGAAGTGTGCCATCCTCGCAGCGGAAAGCTTTCTGCCATTTGGGGTTACTTGTTGTTGATTGTTGAGGGTGATGCAAATAGCTGAAGGGTGTCTGGGTTGGGACGGGTGAAATAATCAATGGGTGGGCTTGGGGTCTCTGGTGAGAGAGACGATGTACTGGGCACAAACCTGGACGTGAAAAGGAGAGAAATAGTACGGAATATGTTTGAACACCCCTAATATGTATGCAGATGTTTAATTGTAACAGTAGTTAATCAGTGTTTCATTAGTTTTAACTGTATAATGTGAAATATGTCTCCTTGTCTCTTATTTGATGTAATTTAATCAGAAAATGTCCATAAATAAGTGTTCAAAAAAAGAAAAGCAAGGACAATAAACCATAAACACTGACAGAAAAAAATAGGTAAAGCATATTTGAACAAATTGGACAGTGGGCTTGAAGAAAGTGTATTGATACTTAAAACACTTTAACTCTGGTGACCTGATTTGTAATTATAAAAATTGTGAAAAAGCAGATCTGCATGTTCAAACCACAGCACCATAACATAGTGGTTAATTAATCAGGATAGTATATAATTTTCCAACACTTTAGATCTATTATGTCAAGTAAAGTTCATAGACAACGTTTCTGAACATTTAGTGAATGAGTGTTTATCCACAACATGTTAGCGAGCACACTCACCTGCTATCACCACCACCACTCTCCTCCTCCCCCTCCTGTACCACCATGGCAGCGGGAGCCTCACCTTCACTGTCCGACGACCCCTCCTGGGAGGGACCCGCCGCGCCCGGCGCAGCCAAAGCCCCGGAGCCGGAGGCCACGCCCCCGCCGCCGGCCCTCGCAGCAGCAAACATGTTTATTATAGTTCTGCTCTTAGCATCATCTGTTGTGAGAGCTTTTTCTTCTTCTTTTCCCTCAGTTTTTCTGCACCGCCTTTTCGTTTTTTCTCCATTTTTTCTTTCTCTTCTCTCTCACAGATTGCTAATGATGTGTCATTAGCTCATCATTAAAGGTGATTGGACGAGGGGGGGTCTGGAAAATGCGTGGGCGGGACTACTGGGCCTGTCATAGGGCCACTGGGCCACTTATGCGTCTCTTTACATACAAAAAAAAAAAAAAAAAAAAAAGGTCAGCCCCTGCCGGCCCATTACTATGGAAGCCCATTTCCGGACTGTGATAAAAAAATTAAGATCCTGTAAGTCATAATTATGAGATACTATCTCATAATTATGACTTAACTATCTCATAATTTCGACTTACTATCTCATAATTTTGACTTACTATCTCATAATTATGACATACTATCTCATAATTATGAGATGCTATCTCATAATTATGACATACTATCTCATAATTTTGACTTAACTATCTCATAATTTCGATTTAGGATCTCATAATTATGAGATACTATCTCATAATTATGAGATAGTTAAGTCATAATTATGACATACTATCTCATAATTATGAGATACTATCTCATAATTATGAGATGCTAAGTCATAATTATGAGATACTAAATCGAAATTATGAGATACTATCTCATAATTATGAGATGCTAAGTCATAATTATGGGACCTCGCCCCTGAGCGCACCCGCCTGCTTGTCTCTGACCCGTGGACTCCGCTGTTTCGGCTACGTCGCCTTTGTTCAACGCTCTCTCCCCGTTCATCAGACGCTATACTCATGTTTTAACGGGGACACACACACACACACACACACACACACACACACACACACACACACACACACACACACACACACACACACACACACACACACACACACAATTGCCCCCAGCTGAGGCGATTATACCTCATCCTGGCACCTTTTCCCTTGAACCACACCCTGCAGCTGAGCGAAACCCCGCCCCGCCGCCACACAGCGATTTGTTATTGTATTGACATTTTAAGTTTGTATCCGGCAATATATTACTACGTTTATGTATAGACTTTCTGAGGTAAACATTAATGTTATTATAGCGACCCTGGGTCAGGAAAGCTAAGAGACGTTGTCTTGCTTATTGTGTGATTTATTATGGAACAACACACAGGCTACTGTGGGCCGTAGCCTACGCCAAAACAACAGTAAACACCGTGAAAACCACTCAACATGCTTCACCTCTGCTCCGGGTCATAGACTCACTCTCCACCGCGCAGCAACACACACACACACATGAGATAGCATCTCATAATTATGAGATGCTATCTCATAATTATGAGATGCTAAGTCATAATTATGAGATAGTATCTCATAATTATGACTTAGCATCTCATAATTATGAGATAGTATCTCATAATTATGAGATAGTAAGTCGAAATTATGATTTTCATGAGAAGTTGAAATACCATACATAATACATTCTTCCCTGGAATACAAATGAATGTAGGGTTGAAGCCAATGTTCCAGTACAAATGGCATGAAAATGCAGCCAGGCTATTTTTATTCTTATTTATTCTTCCTATGTGATCGTACTAAAATAGTTTTCATGACAGAAAAAAAAAAACTTTCTGAAAATGTTTGGTATGCTAATGTGTAATGTCAAACATTTTCAATAAAGCATGTTGTAGAGGATGGAGGGGGAGACTGTAGCAGGCTATAAACATCATATAACATTTAACACAACACTGTGTAACATTCAGTTAATAGTTAGAGATTCCTTGCAATAACCACAATGTCTGAGTTTCAGTTGTTACACAAAAACAAAACATATTTACCATACAGCTGCATTTCTACCAATCTGTTTTTTCCTTCTTTTATTTGGTCATATTTAATCAAAACAACAGACACACTGTATCTATTATCTCTGTGGGCAGGCTGCATATGGCGTCAAGGTCATTTAAAAATGTATTGACCTAAATTGATTGCAGGATTCAAACCTGCTGGCTATGACCTTCCCCACACCTGCGTGGGTTTTGCTCCGGTTTCCTCCCACAGTCTAGGTTTCATGAAGGTTAAATTAATAGGCAACTTTAAATTGCCTATGGGTGCAAATGTGAGCTTGAGTGGACAGGATGTTCCTCACCTCTCACCCATTGTAAGCTGGGATCGGCTCCAGCCCCTGCTTCCCTTTAAAGGATTAGCAGGTATAGCTAATGGATGGATGGATGGATGGATGGATGGATGGATGGATGGATGGATGGATGATTGCCACAAACAGCAGTTAATACAGTTTTGTCCCGTAATTCATCTTACTGCCGATGTACATAATATCTGTCCAGGCTTACTCACCCACTGTGAAATCCATTTCTATCAACTTGATTTAGAGGGAAGGAAGCTGAATAATAGCAACACGATTCCCAGTCTTACTTTGCTGTACGTAGTGCGAGTACCACCAATTTACCTGAACAAGGAACTCCATTTGATATATCACTTTGGGCCGTAATGCACCACAACACACTATAAATCAGCATACCTTTGTGGGCCATCTGCAGTCCAAACACATTTATTTTACTCCCAACTCACGGATGATGCAGTGCAATTTGTCTGTTTTTTTTCCCTTTGTAAAGCACAACAAATCCCCAGGAAGATAATCTGTGAGTTTGAGCATCCCATACAAAATGAGCTGGCGCAGTCAAACTAAACATCAAGCAATATCCTCAACCCACCCCCTTATAAGCATAGCTTTTCCCCCACATATGTTAAATTGACTGGGTTGTGGGCATTCATTCAACTTGGGCATTTTGTTGGAGTTTGTATTTAGAGGGATCCAGACTTGCTTGGCATAGCATAAAGCAGCAATACTTAACAGAGAAGGGATGGATTTAGCAGCTCAGCTGGTGGCAGGGCACAAAAAGTGTGGGAGGTGGGAGATAGAAGGAAGGGAGTGGAAATAGTTGGCAAAGCAAAATGGCCGCATTGGGCTACAGTTAATGACCTCTAAGTGTGTCCTTGTTCCTGGGATAATGTGTCCTGATTGAACCAGCTCTATGCAAAAAAAAAGGAGCCAAGCTCAGCAGAGCACCTGACCTTTCGCAAAAAACACCAAATTCAATGAATACGGAATGAAAACTCCATCCAATCAGCTACGTACTGAGAGTACATCTCCTTGCCATGTTTTGAAGTCGATATGATTGATATGACACAACCTGTAATCTCTGAAGGTAGTTGATGTGATCTGAAACTTGCCTTTCAACATCTTAAAAAGAGTCTGCGCCTTGCTAACGACACTGTGAGGCTATATTTGGGCACGTTCACAATGTTCACAATGGAAATGCTAACATGCTGATGTTAAAGCCTCATATTTGCTTCTAATAATCTTTGGAAAATATATTTTTTTACAAAACGAGGGCTGTAGATCCCCCCCCCCCCCTTTACTTACACTGAGCACATTAAGAAGAAATATTTTAATGGTCAGTATGGTTCACCATCTTAATATAGCATTTTAACACGGTACAGTGCAGCTGAGGCCGATGGGAATGTCATTAGTTTTGCAATTGAATTATTGGCCAAATTAAAATTTTGACCTGATAAGTAATACTAATTAGTAATACTTCACCCCCAAAACATAGATATGGACATCAGTTACTCAATTTAGATTGTCTCTCATGTCTCCATGGTGAACAGAGAATCATAAGACTAAGAAAAGACTTAATGAATTAAAAAGTACACTAGGGAGTAGTTAGCATACGACTGGAGAAATGAGACCTGGATTGTACTGCATGAGTTATGTGAGTGTTTGTAAATGCATAGTTTTGCTGTTGTGAAATGCATTTTTTTACTTTTCTTCACAGAGTTAAGGCAACACAGAGTGAGTAATTGATATAGTGAATGATACTTAATTGGTACAACAATGATTACAACTACAGACATTGTGTTGTGACAGGGAAAGTCAGGAGATCAGTAAAGACATCCTCTGGGCACCATGGTTATCTCTACTAAAGAGCATAGCAATCCATTCAGTAGTTGGGATACTTGGACCAAAGTGGGGGACCCAGCAACCGTTTAACAGGCCATTATTACCATCTACACAACCATTCCACTAGCACGAAGAAAAATCATCTGTAATTAATTAGCATCTGTTGACTCTTTTGTCCCTTGTTAGCTTTAAAAAAATGTTAACACTCTTTTCACAGTTACTGACTTCTAAGCACGTTCCTGTCTTTGTCACTTAATGATAAAGGCATCGGGTTAAATGTGTTCTGCTTTAAAATTGACTGGATCAAAAGTTACCCAGTGCTCTGTGATACTGCTTTCATGCCGACTGCAGTGACATGACCATGCTGTGACTTCATTACAGATCTAGTACTGTTTTTTCTGATTTCTGGGCTATGCGATAATGACTATGTGGTATGTGGTACAGTGTTATGTGAACAGATTAGAACACATGTGAATAACCTTGCGATGCATGCTGTATTTGTCATTGCAATTGTGCTCAGTTTGATGCCTCTCGAATCAAAGGACTTGCAGCGCAAGAGAGAGAGAGAGAGCTGAAATCAAATGTGGCCTGCAAAGTATAGGCTTAGGGTGGCCTTTATCATAATTGTAATTTAGTCCCAGATTCATGCCCACGCACTCCTCTGGAGTTTCCTTTGTTGGGTAAAAAACACTGTGGAATTGGCAATATGGAGATAAGTGACTACCAAACAGAGACAAGTTGTGATACTGGCTTGATGTTGAACACTTTTGATCTGGAGCATCTTTTCTGGCTTCCTATTCATAACCACAGTTGTCAAAACAAACCATTTCTAAAGAGAAAAATGCTTTAGAAGTGCTATTTCCTTTTTTTAATTTCCAGGTTGTGCCTCAACTATTTTATAATTGCAATCCAGGGTTTTCATACTTTACTTCATGGCTATGACTGACAGCACACACGTAGACACTACTCCAAACACCTTATTAGTCTCTCTCTCTCTCTCTCTCTCTCTCTCTCTCTCTCTCTCTCTCTCTCTCTCTCTCTCTCTCTCTCTCTCTCTCTTCAGGTCGCACCATCATTTTGTCTACACACCACATGGATGAGGCAGACATCTTAGGTGATCGCATTGCCATCATCTCCCAAGGCAAGATGCGGTGCTGCGGTTCCTCACTCTTCCTAAAGAAACATTTTGGCAGCGGCTACTACCTCACTCTGGTCCGAGATGGGACTATAAAGATGACAGTTCAGAGAAATGGTATCATACACCATCAGGCCAAAGAGGTATGAACAGAAAGCATGTGTAGTTACGTTACTAATAATTTGAGGACCTAAAATAAGTCCCAAAACATTATTTTGTGCACATGGCTGTTGACAGACAGATTGGCTCTGTGTGATCTCATTATTTCCAGATAACCACACATTTGGAGATTCGGGCCATTGCCTGACCACACAATTAGTTTGTATCCCCACTAAAATAACTTTACATAAAACTGCTGTAATTGGAAATGGATCATTCTTTTTGACTTCACGTATCAAGAAAAGAACTTCAGCTGCAAGCCCCATTGATACAACAGTAACCCACCTCTAGTCTGTTATTGAACATGGCTTCCTCTCACGACTTTCCTGAGTGCTCTCTTTCTCCCTTGCCGCCCTCCCCCTGTAATGATCTGTGTTTAGTCTCTCCCAGCATGAGAATTGGCAAACGCCTACGTGCTGGATGATACTAATTGTCACCGGGGAGAGGGGTGATTTTCGCTTTTTCTCGCCAATGGTGCCTCGCACACTTAGTTTTAATCAATAGGAGCAAATGAACAAGATGCACTGATGCCAGCAGGGCTAGAGCAATTACCATTAGTCTGCAGTCTCTTTGAGGTGAGCAGAGTCATTTGTTTAAAATAAATAAATAAACATGCAAACACCTTGTGGGCAAGGTAGAACAGAACCCCCCATTTTCTAGATGACGATTTTGTAATCCAGTGGAAGATTTCGCAATTACACAGCCAATATAACTCTGAAACAGAGCTGTACAAAGTTTGATTGGCCCGCTCTCATTTAGTGTGATTAAACTCCATTTAATGAATGTCATAAAGTTCTCGCAGTGAGGTTTATTCAACCTTTGTTGGAATTAAAATGTAATTTTCCTTTGGGTGTGTTGTTTTAGACTGAAAAGAGTGTTGCATTACCGGTTGATCACAATGGCTCATGCATACAGTTGTTTTTAGGGCAATTAAATAGAAACTCATGAATGGTATCCATTATTACATTAATGTAAGAAAGGAGTTGTCAGGGAGGCACTGTTTATCATTCTAAGTGGCAATGCATGATAAGACTCTTCTAATTCCATTCTGATTGACAGGAGGAAGACCGTCCTTTGAGGAACAGCAGCCCGGATGACGGCATCGCCAGCCAGAGCTGGGACAACTCTGATCCCTCAGGTGGAAACTTTATCTCTGTTAGCGCCCGTCGTAGTTGAGGATTAGCCCCTAACCTTACCTGTAAATCTACACTTTATCAAAATGTTATACAGTTGGCAGCTTTCTTTTAAACCACACAAGAGTCTTGGAAGCGTTCAAAAACATGTAAACAATAACCATACAACTTGTGTGATCTGAAGATCCATGTGCTTAAAGATGTATTTTATACCTTTTCAATATGAAACCAACAGACATTACAGGAGTAGTAAAGAAGCTGGTGCCTTGAGATGTTGTTGAAAGGTTCTACTTCTTACTACTGGTAGAGTGCGCTTTGGGTTAAATGGTTGGTACAAATGGGAAAGCAGGGGTTTTAGTGATAAAGAGAGAGTTGGAAGAGCTTTGTGAGTGCAGAAAAAGTAGGAGACAAAATGGAAAATGATGGACAATGACAATCATATTCTGAAAGTATGACAAATACCCTGCAATTGAATGATGTTCTTGATCAAAAGCATTTTGGAGCTGAAGAGCCAGATATTAACCAAGGTAATTGGTGGAGAGTAAAAACAGAGCGAACAGGAGAGTGAATAATGGACTTCCATTCATCAGGTGGCCAGAGACATGACTCAAAATGAGTGACATTTCTGCTGGATGTATGAATAAGCAACTTTTGGCTAAAGTTAGCCAATTTAGCAAAAAAGAGACAGTATGTCAAGGTTGTGTTTATAACTTGTTTACTGCCCCAAAGAGGCCCGGGAAAAATATTATTGCAGGTTTTAAGTCTAGGATTTTGTAATACAGTTTAATTTATTTCTCCGTTAGGTGTCTTTTATATTTTTAAATGAAACTCAATTACTTTTTCCGGTTTTCTACAGTAATGTTGGAAGGTAAATGGAACTATAACTGTTGTGGATTTCACATACAGTACCATTTCAAAACAGTTACCAGCCAAAATCCTCAAACAACTTATTAACCAAATATGCATTGACCTTACAGTTGAGTGTGTTGGGTAAATGATCAGATCAGATTTTCCTGAACCTCACTTCAGTTTTTCTGGATTGACTCATGTAAGAATGATATAATGCAGTTACACCTCAGGAGCGGAACAGATATAGACCAACTTAAAACATGTGGTGCTGGGGATTTTATTTGTTTTTACCATCTGCAGCCTTGATCAAGTAAACAAAAGTACAAATGTAAAAGATGATCAGAAGAAAAATCTTAGGTCGGCTCCAGTTTATTATGAATGGAAAATCAATGCTCATACCTTCACAATGATTACACACAAGATGGTTAAATATAAGATAGAAAATGCCATAAAAATAATCATATTTCTCCAAGTGACAGCACATTTCTCTTTATTACAGCACACACCGGTGATACAGACAGAAACACGCGCTTATTTTCACAAATAATTCAATCTGATGTGTGAGGCAGATCCATTTACTTCTTCATAAAGCACCAAGCCGTTGGTTGTTAAGCTGCAGTAATTATGTATGAGAGGTTCTGGATCGATAATGGATGCAATGCGTTCTGCAACACTGTCCTGATTGATTCTCACTAAGACCCAGCTTCAGAATGGATGAGACAAGAGAATTATGTCCACTAATCTGTTTTAGTATGTTTAAAGGTCACATCATCAGGTATGTGTTGATCTCCATACAGTACACAGCGTTTTTTAAATATGAAAATGTATTTGGTTTCTATTTTTATATATCATTTTTCATCAACATTGGGTTTAGAAATGTGCTGTTAGTCACTGTATTATTTTGCAGCCAATTGTGGTGGTTGCTCTTGAACCCTCTGTCCATTATATAAATCTAACAAATAACTTAATTTAAAAGGATGAAGAATAAAAGGAGGGATAGAAATATGTATTTGTGTGCGTGTGATTTTACCATCCTTTGGTGTGTTTTTTTTGTGTAATTTTCCAGATGATTTGACAGCTCTCGATCAAATTGTGCTGCGCCATGTCCCTGAGGCGGTCTTCTTGGAGAGCATCGGTCAGGAGATCACTTACATACTGCCTTATGGTGGCGCCAGAGATGGGACCTTTGCTCTGCTGTTCCAAGGGCTTGACCTGGCCATGGCTGACCTCGGCCTGACCAGCTACGGCATCTCTGACACCACGCTGGAGGAGGTACACTAAGCGTGGGATTGAAAACCTAGCTACAGATGCAAGCATGCACACATATAGAGTGGATATCTCCATGCACACAGGAACAGGAAAGTTCACGTACTGACATCATTGCCCTTGTTTTTCTTGTCTGTCTTTTTTTTTATGCGTTGTGCTATTTTACTGCTTAAAACGTGATAGTTTTACTTCAGAAAGAAAGTTTTCAAATCATCTCTAAATCTGTAACTTGAAGTCAGAAATACACTTAACGATCGCTTGCTCTGACATGACCACAGTGGTTATTAAGTAGAGCATGGATTCAATTAGCAGAAGTATTGTATGTTGCTGGTGGTAATGTTATTATTATTATTATTATTATGGTATTATTAGTGTTATAAGTATTTACACCAGGGAATTACACTAGGAAAACACACCCAGGTCGCGACCTACTCACGGTCAGAAACACCGGTGAAATACTCACTGGTTTTATTCTGCTTCCAGGTGGCTATCTGCTTTTAAATGGGAAATGGACTTGCATTTGTATAGAGCCTTTCTAGTCTATAGCGACCACTCAAAGCACTTGTACACTACATGTCATTCATCCACTAACACCCATTCATACACTGATGCCAGGGACTATCATACAAGGAGTCACCTTCTCACACCCATTCATGCCCATCTACTTATTGAAAGACGCCTGTGTTGACTTTCGGGAGGTGAAGAAGATTCTGGTTGTTGCGTTAGTATATTTAGCATCCATGAGACATTAGCAGGTATTGCCCAGCATCTAGCAGCAAAAGGAAGTGCAATGAAAGTCTCGACACATACAGTACACAGTCTAATATTTTTCCTATGACTCACACAGTATTTTGCCATCCAGACTTATCTTGGATCATAAAGCTGAGTGACTGTTGGTTAATACTCTTCGTGTAACTCAGACATGAATCAGACACTCATGGCCTGCAGGCAATCTAAATTATTCCTTTTGGATTTCCAAAATTCAGACAAGACAAGGTTATTTCATCAATCCATGTTTTCTTTGAAGTCCAACGACACTTCAGTTGAAATACGCAGTGATTTTCAATTTAAGGCACTAATAAACAAGGGCTGATGAATGGGATGTTTCATGGAAGTTGGTCATATAATACAATTTATCCTGGTTATTGATATAAATAACCTCTTAAAGGACTCTTTGACTTTTTTAAGATGTCAGCAGTTAGATTTTATGTTTTTGACTGATGTGATTCACCACATAAAATCATATTCAGTACAAATTTTGTCGGCTTTTCCAGGGTTGTTCAGAGACTTTTTAGAAGGCAGATGTTGAAACGGGGCTTAACACACACAGCTGAATAAAATAACGGAAGGTCACTCTGAGATTTTTCTCAAATATGCAGATTTATTTATTTTTGACATATGGCCTGAATTAATAAATGATGTCAAGGAGGGCACTTATCTTAGAGAGGCCAATTGGCAGGTGCTCAAGCAATGGTTAGGGTCTCCGTGGATGCACAACCCTGATCTTATTCAAAGCAGAAACATGATAGTGTAACTATCTTATCTACTTCTGTATCATTAGTTTGCCTGCTTGTGTGCATGCTTACATATAAGGTGAAAGGAAACATACTGTGGCTCCCTTGAGAAATTATATCAATACATAATTTTATTAATTTCACAGATATTTCTTAAAGTGGCAGAAGATACTGAGGTGGACGCAGAAATACCAAGTAAGGTGACAATATGTTTGCATCCTATCACATGTTACGGGGATAAACGGTGTAATGTATATCATCTTTTCAACAACATCCACTGGTAAAAGTTGGTAATATTCATAACTGTTTAAAACATTGTATTTTATGTCTGTCATGGGAAAATACAATCATTCCGCTGTTACAGAAACACAACAGCTTAATGTGATAGACTATGATGCATCACGTCTGCAAGCTAATTCCTCCTTGAGTCTTTAACATATTCGTGATGATTCTCCAACAGGTTCGCCTCCGCCAACTAACCTAGCCCCAGAGAGGCCATTTCATTTGCATCCACACTGCAGTTATTTCAGTCAAATAGTCAATCATAGAAACATAAAAATAGCAATTGATATGCAAAAAAATGAATACAAGAAATTCTGAACACAAACAAACTGCATTAACAGTGGAACTTATCATGGAGTGAAAGTAAACAGCAGGTGACTGGCAGACTTTGGAGCAATGTTTGCAGATAATAGCTCGCTATTTCAAAGGGAAAAGTAATTTTTCCCAGGCGCTTTTCTTACCCCTGTACACATTGCATTCATACTTATACAGAATGATATTGTGCTTACCAATCCGTTCTTATTTCTCATTGATCGATCTCAGTGGATAAATCTACCATCCATCAGCAAGCAACTTCCCTTTTCAGTTTAATCTAAAATCCCATTTCCTCACGTTCCTAAAACACATGGTTTCTTGCTTTTTCAGGCAACAATACGGCAGGTAGCTATTCTTATTGTTATTTATAACCCTAAATTGGGTCAGGCCAAAACAACATATCTTATTTGTATTCCCACAGCAACAAAGGAGCTGTTGGTGAGAGACTGCAAAAGAGGCTCCCGCACAACCAAGCGGAACAGCATCGCCAGCGTCCACATGAAAACAGATCAAGTCTCTGGAATGAGTGGCAAGTCTCTCCAAATGTATCTTGCAGTTATGTTTTAATGAAGGAAGCTCAATTAAACATTTGTGAATTTACTCAATGCAGAAAGTGGACTAATACTAATATTTATGGGTGCTATTTCAAATAGTTCAAATTAACCTTGAGGCTTCTTTCTTTCTCATGCAGACTTAAAGGAAAGGTTCACAAGTAAAGTGGAAGGTAGGTACAGTACCACATCCGTTGTACAGACAATCTTAGTTTGATTATGCTCGCAATGCTCGCAAATGTCTGTTTTCCATACGCCTTTTATTCTTCAGTTAATAACCTAATTTACTTTGGCTTCAATTTGACTGTTTCACTTCAGTGACCATTTTGAAAAGAAGGAATAAACAAGGGCTCTGTCTCTGTCTGAATTTTCTAACATAATTTCCTTAAAATCCATACAACGTTATCTAACCTGTCTCTTCAGTTTTTCAATTTTGCCCTAATGAAAGAAAATCACTTTCATACAATGTCTTCGCCATGAAAACGGTTTTCAATCAGAATATGCTTTATTCTCTTAATAACTACTGTGGCAAGATAGTCCTCTTTTTTAGCAAAGATATTCTTGGAGAATGTGAGACATAAGCTCTTGTTGATCACCTTTTCCCTTCTTAGTCATGCCCAATTACCAAATCATGATCTATTTAAAAAAAAATAGCTGCTACACTGTGGAATTAGGTAGTGAAGTTGTATTTGATACGGCCATTAGTGTGCTTTCCAGATATTTTACATATGCATTGATAATAAATTACATGGTGGGTTAATGTCCACTCCAGACTTAAAGAGGAACACCAGTGTCGGTGGGAAGGGATCCACGGTCATCACCGGATGGGAGCTGATCAGGAGGCAGTTCCTGGCGCTTTTTATCAAGCGCTTCCACCACGCCCGAAGGAGCCGCAAGGGACTCATTGCCCAGGTAATGGCCTCCGTCTGTCATATTGATGAATTGAAGGGTTATAGAAGGAGGGTTGCATGGGAGGATCAAGGTAGGATCGTATGAAATACATGTTGCCACTCGAAATCGGTTAACGACAAATATGATAGAGTAAGCTCATTTAAGATCTTCAGGGAAAAGTCATGTCATCCATCTTGATTTGCTCAATAGTTGTGGAATTTAAGTTGCGTGAGAAGCAATTTGAGGGTAGTATATCGGATACAAGGAAAAAGTTTGAAAAATGTGAAGAGCAGCACCAAGAATGATGTAATATCATCAGTGAACTGCACGAACAATCATCATCATTACTCCCAAAGGAATACTTAAGGAACTACAGAGACTGGAGACGACATGAGCAACGTGTTTATTGCTGTTGTGGAGGAGACTTGCTCTTTGGTTTTCATAAATCATTTTCTGTGAGCGGAAAAGGTGTCGATAGCTGGGACCAAACTTGTTTAATCTCAAGTAGGGTCAATTCATGGAATTGACACAATGTCGTGTCTGGTGTTGGCAAGCAACTGTTCATACATTTGGGTGCAGAGTGAGTCTATGAAAGGTGTTTTTTCCAGCAGTTAGAGTACCTTCAGTTCCACCTGAATGGTGATTGTCAACAGAAAGGCAAAGTGACACACATGATTTGCTTCTCCTTCATTTCACTGTGTGCTAATCGTGTGTTTTCGTTAGCTATGTATTAAATGTGATCGCTTAACAATTACAGAGCTGACAGACTGCTATTAGCCTATTAAGTGCACGTCTATATCATTTTGCACCTCATAAACATAATTTCAAAAGTCAAAACCAATAAACAGGCCTAATTTAAACAAGTCAAAACCAATTTTGGTAAGTAGCAATTTCCAAGGGACTTAAGTGATTTTTGTCCCCCAAGTTCTAAAAATTGTGTTCTGACTTAAATTGTATTGACACACCACCCATCTAGATTCATAGAGTGTTTGTGAATATCTTGTAATGCCATCAGTTATGACAGCTGCCATGATGCTGAAATTATCATACCTGAAAAAGTTCACGCAGCTCACTCCTTTGTGCTGCAGTGTGTGTGTGTGTAGAGAGAGACAGAGACAGAGAACAATGTTTCACCTTTCTGAGGTGTATGGGTTCTTCTTCTAATTTGCTGCAGTACCAATCCCCATTAGTCACTGTCAATCTGGGACGTCCTTCTTTAGTGGGGACGCAGAGCAGGATAAGTGTGTGAGCGTGGATGTAAAGGTGCACATTGTCTGCAAGGGCGCACCTCCTACCTCTCCCTCTTTATTCATTTGGCGAGAGGTTTTTCTTTCCCGTCATGTCAACAGCTCCCATTGTCAGGAGATATGATTGTGTGGTGAGGTAATCTCCTTGAATACAAGCGGTTAGGGGGATATAAAAGAGATTATGGCATGTAACACAAAAGCAGTGATTTATGGGGATGAAAGTTGGGGACATTGGAGTGCTGGCGATGTCAGAATCAGGGAGAAGCAGTTAGTGGTTGTGTTACGGTGGATGAGTTGAAGGGTTCTGGTGTTTGGAGCTCAAACTGAACTGACTACAACAAGCTTTTCCAGCTGTAGCCACCTTGCTCTGAGGCTGCAGATGATTTACATTTTGTAATTCAGAATGTAGGTTGTTTTTTAATCTAATTCCAGCTACAGCATGACGCGTTCATTTGTTTCTGTTTTATTTGTGTTCACGCTTGACAATAAATTTAGACCAAGTATTTGTTGTGTTTTATCTGAACACTGAGAAAAGAAAAGACCACATTAACACGTCGGTGAAAATATCCGAAGCTATTATGCACTTGTAACACAAGTTGCAGCATTGAATTCACAAATGAAATAGGAAAGACATAAATGTTTGTTGAGGAAACCAACTAAATCTAATGAGCCATTGGACTTTGCAGGAAATATAACACATCTTAATTGTGTTTTTGTGTTTATACCCAGTTTGCATATAATCCCGTCCTCCTCTTTAAATCCCCACTGAATTTGAAAATGCGCTAAACGCATACATTGTTCATCAGAGTGCCTTGGCTTAGTGAGTATAATAATATCTCCTTTTTTCCACCCAGATTTCTCTCAATGGCAGAAATACTAGCTGTCACCTGCAATTACTGTTGAAATAAAAAGGAAGGGAAAGCAACAGAAAGAAAAAAAATAGTTATTTCTTTTGCGGCCTGCCATTAGCTTTTCACTCTCATTGCACTCTCTTTATCTTTCTTCCAAGCACATTTCCATGGCCGTAGCTCTGTGCAGTAAATTTAGGATTTTCAATTGTAGCATCTTGAATTGGCCTGGCAAATTGCAGGCCCTGCAATTAATCAAGTGTACGCAAACCTCCCCCTGCTGCCGAGTGCGCTCCAACCTACGAGTGATTAAACATTAAAGATAGCTTGCATTTTTCCCACTGACCTTTTTGTCAGCTCTAACAAGGAAATGAAAAGAGAATTACATGACGAATAAAAGAGGATTGAATGGGGTGAGGGGGGGATAGGAGAAGCGTGGCAGCGGCCCGGTTAAAAATAAATAAAAAAGGACAAGAAAATGTTGAGAAACTAATTATATCTGAGTGGCCAGATGATGGTGGCAGTGTTGGAAGTGTTTAATCAAACTCATAAAGCATGCAGAAGAGCCCAAACAAGTGTGTGTAGAGCATATTAATGTGCACACATTATCACAGCGGCCCGCAATATTGTGGATTGCATCAGTCATTTTGTAGCACATAATGACAGCGAGGAGGATCGGGTGGGGAAGTGATCAAATTGATCTTGCATTGAATCATGTGCTGTTGTGCCTCCAGTGCACAGATAAACATCTGTATCACCCATGTCAACGTTTTTAGGCCACCTTTGATATTATTGCTGCGAATTATGTCATTGTATGTTGTTACTACAAAGGTCTTAAAATGAACTGTCCTCACATTTAAAATGCCGAACATATTTCTGTACTTCTGCACTGCACAGTAGCTCCATGATCACGTTTTTCAGTCAAATCGTTACAAAAATGTTTGCCGCATTCTGCTACTTTTGGTTTTTAGTCGTTAGTACTGTTTTGTTCATTTTGTATATGTGTACAGCATTGAAATCAACTGGTTTGTCTCCGTATTTATAGACTTCTATCACATTTATCACATTTTACTTCAGAGGACTTCATGTGTAGCAGCATAAATGTCTGAAACCGGTTTTGGCATTGTTACCATCCTCCTAGGTGGTCCTGCCTGCTGTTTTTGTGTGCCTGTCTCTGATCTTCTCGCTCATCGTCCCACCATTCACTGAATATCCGAGTCTGGAGCTGCAACCCTGGATGTATGATCTGCCTCAAACCACCTTTTACAGGTAACACCTTTATGATATATTATAAAATGAGTTTTCAGTTGTGTTTGTTATAGTTCATTATGACATTTTGACCTAATTCAGCACTGGTTTTAATTTAGTTGTGAATGTTTTCAAGTTTAATATTGCCGAATGTTGTAATACACCAAATAATATCATTACCCAGAGGCAACAATATTTTTCCAGGGAAAGAAATTCTCGAGAAAATTATGTTTACTGTTATCAGAGGCAGAGAGGGCGTGAATAATTAATTAAAAAGAAGAGCTGCCTAGTTATAGTAGCACGAGTAGATGAACAATACGCTGTCAGAAACTTAAGCTTTGACGACAGAAAATCAAAGAAAAAAGATGTCAGAGTGCCGCTCATGCTGTTTGATCACCAAGGGATTTTTGCACTGCTGAGGTCATCAATCTGGACACTGTCCCCTCCTTGGTGGCAGCTTGCTACTCTGTCATTGAGAAGACACACACTGGGTGACAAGGCACGGCCTTGGTGGACTTCAACACCCACTGAATACAAACTTGAGTTATTGCAAAGGATGAGGACAAAAACATAAAAACACATAGATGTTTTAATAGAATCTTACCCTAGAAAGTATAGTGCATAATAATGACCACCTAAGAAAGAATTGAATATGTTTCTCCACTGTCTTTTGAATATAATCTTTTGAGAACATCTCTCCATATTCCCATTAGTAGGCTAAAAATTGCTGCAACTTGATTCTTCATTCTCTGGAACAACAAAAGTGCTGGAAAAAGTTGGATTCTAATATGCAACAATCGTTACAGCATCTGTCCAAACCGTCAAACTAATCTTGATACGTATTCATACTATGTTCTTTTGACATGAAGCTGCCATTGCTTATCCACCCTGCAGGTGTTTCATTTCCCCTGGCAGCACTTTGTAGGGATTCACTTTGAAGATGTCAAGACACAATAAACTGTATTTATACACTTTTGTTTCCATTCAACATAGTGGTGGATATTTGTAATGGCATGATACTTAATGCAAACGACAAACACTTCTTGAACCTTTCGTGTATTTGGTTATAGCCAAATAGTACCAGTCCACTGCATTGATAACTGATAGTGTTTTGTATATAGTTTCATGCTACTTCTTTTGGTGGACTGGTCTTCTCACAATTTTGGCATCACATATAAATGCGAACACTTGAGGACACTGCTGCTGTTATTATTGGTAGTGATTGATTCCCTAAAAGGTTCTATAAAGCACAACTCTTTTTTTCTCTTTTGAAGTTGAAGCTAGAATATTAAAACAATCCACAACCCTTTATTTTTAGAAAATTACATTACATGTCTAAAAGTACAATGTTGTGCTTTCTTCTTTTACTGTATTTTACCTTTGCTAAAGATGTAATAGAATCACTGTCCACAGTGTTAACACATCCAAGTCTCTTTCTCTCTTCATGGTGCTGAAACAGTCAAACCCAGTCTAATCGCTGTTACTACTTCCACCACTATTATTACTGCCTTTATGACCAATGCATGGTGTACAAAGAGTTGTCATGAGCACTTACCAACAACCATCTAGCAGAGACACATTGGAAGACACCTATCAACCCAATTGTACAATGTTGCTGGGTGTTTTCAAAGGACTGACAAGACCTTTACATGATACTCTGATATTATATCACAGCGTACATTAGCTTCTTAGTGTTAACACAATGCAGCATGCAACATGTGGGAATGAAACCCTGGCTCACAAGCAAGGGTTCAATTTTGCCAAGGGTTTGCCTACTTTGTCACATAGTCTTAATTTTGAATTTTTCTGACATTCCCTCTGGCCAATTAGTAAATATTGTCTTTTCTCTTAACTGACTTTTAAAACCCACTGCCTGATGATGACAGCGTGATTAAAAGTAGTGTGCCTTTTCATCTCAACAGTGAATTCAGAGGAGCATTCTGCATTATATACATATGCATGTCAATGATCATTTTAGCTGAGAGTGACTGAAGATAACGAATGATCTAATCTAGAAGTTGAAGATCTGTGGCAATAATGGCCATTAGTTACCCTCTGTATTTCTAGTTTTTGGTTAGTGTAATTCTTGTTTTAGAAATTGGAACAAGATATCAGAATACAGACAGTAATATTTACACTGAATAATACTCTTTGTTTTATTCTCCAAAGGGGTTATTCCTGTAATATAATGAATGTAGCCTTCATTTGACTTTCTTCTAATGTTGTCTCAGTTCATACTTCGGTGATGTTTGACTAGATGAACTATTCATTAGTTCCACTGTTTCTGTGTATGCACAAGTCTTCATTTTGGACCTGTCCAATAGTTTTATTATCTCAAATAACGTGGTAACCCAGCCATTGTTAATTGTAAAACAGATGGCTGCACATAATCCATTTTTACAATCAGGCTACTTCAATTGCGCTCACTGGTGGCCAAGGAAGTGACCGTGTGACCTTCATGGAGACGCCTCTAAATGAGACAGTGAACACTGTATTATTCCAAATGGCTGGCTGGGCTGTGGCCACTGCTGGCAGAAGGCCATCACAATGGTCTTCATGAAACACTGTGCTTTAACTCCCACGGTACCTTTAAGATAAAGGGCAGAATGTGTGTGGTTAGTAATGAGAATGAAATTGGAAGGGGAAGATTGTTTAACTGAGACACAAGGCGTAGATATGCACAGGACACTCAGATAATAATGAAAGGCTGGGAAGAGCCTATACTGTACACAGAATGTTGAACAGGCTCATATTGGAATGTGCTTGCACACTCATGAGGGAAGAGCTGGATTCAAACCATAGAGAAACAGTGTGAATCACTGATCTGTCAATGGTGTTTTGGGAATTCATGTTTTGACTCTTGGCCCAAAGAAAAAAGATGGCAAACTCAAAGATTTCTCTCTCACTCTTGATTGAGATAGTCCCCTTTGCATGCTGCATTGCTGGAGAGTATTTACTTGAAATGCACCACATCGGATTCCCTGATGCATGCCATTTCCTTTCAGGCCTTCTCCAATGTCAAGACACGTTTAAGATTAATGATCATCTAAACTCCTGTGCTCTGCCAATGTGGAAGACGGATTAGATGACTTGTAAAATGGTAATCGTTTGTGAAGGGGGACAGATTATAAAAGTTGTTAAATCCTAACCAATTGTGATGGAAGACAGATTAGAATACTTGGAAAACCCTAACTAATGGTGACAATGCATTTTGGCCCAAACATGTGGAGACATATCACACATTTAACTGAAATAATTATTCTGTTTCCATATTGCAGGGCCCGTAATCTCAAGTAATCCCTGCTGTCAACTGTGACAAAAGTCAAACCCACAGGAGAGGTGTGAGTCAGAATGTCACTTTTCTGTGAACTCAGCTCCTATTGACTGTTGACGGTCTTTTCTTGGAACTGAATGCGTGGTCTCGACCCAACACAGAACCTTAAAGATGTTTGGTTGCAAATATCAAGCATTTAGATGTAATCAAGGCTGCAGAGATCATTCTGTAAATCAATTCATATGCTTAGGATAGACTCCATGATGGACCAATGGACCGATAGATCTGAAGCGATCACAGATCATGACCACAAAGGCCACGATTAGTGTTTCCATTTTGAACGTCTATTTGGATAATTCCTCTTTAAATCAGGCCAGAGGCTGTCTTCCTCAAACTCTCCTTCAACCAATCAATACTACAGCCCGTTTAATAAGCTATGCCTATGCCACTTCACATTTTAGCCTGTACATTCCTGTTTTTATAATACCAGTTTCTAATAAGGACAGTTCTACCACGGCTCTACCAAAAGTTTTTTTTGTGCTTATGTCAGAGCATAATACCCAAATGAGACTTTTAGGTCTGTTTTATTGACATTGTGACAGATTGACTGATACTCGAGGATTTAACTGTCGTGCACCTGCTATGAGAGATAAATCTAAAAACCTCATTGCACACTGAAATGTTTGAATTTGTACTTGTATTGATTATATCCCCTAATATTTACAGCAATGATGGGCTAGCTAATGTGGAGGTGTCTAAGGTGGTGGAAACCTTGGTGAACAAGCCTGGCTTTGGGAGTCGCTGCATGAATGGAGACCCAATACCGTAAGTGTTTATACTCAAGAGGCCAAAATAATTGCGTTAGTGTACGCATATGCAGTCATGCCAAATGGTACTAGTAAAGTGTTCAGCTTCGCATGGTGTGTATGTGTGGCTAGTATTCACATAAGTGCAAACACGGAGGCATGCATGTCAGAGCATGTCTCTGCCTCCGTCAAGAAATGCTGCTGAAATAGAACAAGCTGTAAAAAAAAGCCAAGTAACCCAGAGCATTGGAAAGGAGTGCTCTGCATTATATTTTTACAGACAATTCTAAGAATCCATTTGATCAATAAATTATTAGCTTTTCACACACTCTCCGGATCATCCTGATCAGAATAACTTGAATAATGAATACCTTTTATAAACCTAAAAACGAAATGGGATTACAGTGTTAGCTTGGAGCCCACATAGTTCACACGAGCTTGTGCATCTTACTCTGCTAAAGTTCTTCAAACACAAACCCCACATCTGTTAATATATTACTTGTGACTCATGTGCAAGTGAATGGGATAGAAGTGAATATAATACCATCACTATTTATTTTGTTTTTTCCCCCTTCTACACAAACGTTACAAGGGGGGTTACAATAAGAAAGCATATTGTGTATGTGTTTCAGCAGGTGTGGTTGACATTATAACCAGTTAAACACTCTTATCCACTCCATTGTTTGCTCTTAGGAATTTACCATGTTCTTCCAATGGCTCTGATTGGTTCACTCCATCCGTGGATCAGTCCGTCACTGACATCTTCCTCAATGGGAACTGGAGCATGTTGAACCCCTCCCCCTCCTGTCAGTGCAGCACGCCTGAACGAAATAGCATGTTTCCTGACTGTCCACTGGCTGCAGGAGGGCTCCCTCCACCTCAGGTAAGTCTCTGTCTGAGATTCCTTGAGCAAGACCTGAACCATGGGTACTGCTCCTGGCTTCCTGTGAGCCCTGTACTCTGTATGTGTGTCACAGTCAGATATAGAGCAGCAAGAGAGTGGAATGTTCTAAGTGTAAAAAATAAATCAATGACACAACAGTACAATAAAAAATGCTTATCATGGAAGCTTTTGGCTTGCTGTCTGAAAGTCCCAGTCAGCATCATTTTGATTTGAAAATGTAAAGGTACTTACTAACAAGGAATTTGCATTGCATTGCAAAATGTAAATCAGCCTTTTGTGCTGCCTCCCTTTTCTGAGCTAGCGTGCATGCATGAAAGTAGGGCCAAAATTGATTCCACTGCAAATACACTGAATTGGACATAGCAGGGATTCAGCCAGTTCCCAATACCTGCTAAAATTTCAGTTAAAATATATCCATAGTTTGTCATGTTCAGGTATAGGCCAACCTCTCACTTTGTCACACATTTTAGGACAATGTGTTGCAAGGCCAGCCAGTATAGACTCTGAAAAGGACCGTTTCGGCTCACATCATGATTTCTGGGAGGTTTGTCTGACTCAACCTCCATAAGTCAATACCAATTTTTTATATTACTTGAGCAATATACACAAATGTTGCATGGTCTGACCTGAAGAGACTTGAGCTCATTTAGACCTAAATGGTTGGCAGTGGTGTCTCCCAATGATAATGAGGAATATAAGCTTGAGAGAGAATATAAGGAGAACTCGCCACCTTCACCCATAGTCATTGTATTACAAATGGCTACATCTGTAAACTCAGGCAGTATGGCATGTGCCTGCATTTTAAGAGATTTTAATTTCAATGTCTACTTCCTAACCCCACCCAAATCTGCCAATATTAATCTTTGTCTTGGAGACAGTTAAGCATTTATTTTGTTGTTCTTTCCCCCCGATGGAGAGGGGAAAGCAGTGGGGGAGTTCTGGTATCTGATTAGAGCTTTGATTCTCTGCCAGAAACCAATTGGGCTCGACCCACCAGGCCGGATTGTAATTTCTCAAAATTCCCCTGGGCTTGAATGAAGCAAATAACTGTTTTTGGGGCTGTGCTATGCATTTGGTAAGATAAATTTACATTCAAATTACAGTTTTATTTTTAATAATTTATAGAAACTGCAGCTGTGGTTCAGGCTTGGGTCGCCTTTGACAAAAACTATGCAGGTTGATTCATGGTCAGGCCGGATTTTTGTCTGATACCTGGAATTTAGCTGCAAAACATCATTGCATTTACAAGATAGGTAATTCACAATGTTGCACTTCCAACTCATGTTAGTTGCATGTGTGAGCATAGGCAGTCCTGTGATAATGTGCAGTTTGGATAGCGTTTTGTTCACAAGCAATAGCATGCCAGACAAACTGCGATTTTGAAACAGTTTGAAAATCATAACCGATCATCATGCTTCAATTTTCATCAAATTATTTCAAGAGCTTTCAACCATCACTCATTTGGGGACATAAGGCAATAACTCACACACAATAACTCACACAGACTGGTCTTGGACTGCCACTTTGTAATTGTTGTGCATGTGACAGTAAATAAACGCGTGGGCCTTGGTTCAGTATAATCGGATTGGTGTAGTGGTGTAGGTGTGGCAGATAATCCTGTGTGTAGGTAGGTGTAAAAAAATGAAAGTGGATGATGGCATAGGCACGTTGATAGTGTTATGTGAAAAGAGTAATGTCTGCCCACGTTTCACTTTTTTTTTATCGGGTTTAAAAAAATTGGATCTTCATCATGTCAAACACTTTTTTCATAGAGACTTCAGTGAATAAACAACAATCACAGTGTTGACCTTTATTTTGAGGAAAATATAAATGCCTGCTGTCTGATGATGGTCATCATCAGGAGTATATTCATGAAGTTGAACACTTATCTCTCGATTGAACATCAAGAGCAGACAACCTTATCAACGCGTCCCAATCCAATTTAACCTACATACAATTGAATTTGCTTAGCACTCCTGCATTTCTTACACAGTAGTATACTTAAGTGTAGATCGCCTTTCTGGTCACTGTTAGGTTTTCACTTGGGTAAGCTTGAGCTGCTTTATAAACTACATGACACAGTAAAACTAGTAAACATGCAATTTGCACTTGAGTACACTCATCCACTTAACTGGAAGAGGAGCGGAAAATGTGTGTTATGGTAGTTTGTAAGTCTGAACCACATTTTCAAGGAACATTAATACAATTGTGTTCTAGTAATGTGGTTATATATTTCCCTTTCCAGCGATACTATTTTAGTTTTTTTCTTACTTACTTTAATTAAACATAATAATTACAATTAAAATACAGCAACATGGCCTGAAGCCTTTTGTGTTAATATAGTTGTATTTATAGATTTAAAATACCATTATATCAAATGAATGTGCCACTGAATGAAAAAATCCACTTTGTCTGGGGGGGGGGGGGGGGTCTAATGACACAATGGACATTTACAAAGTTATGCCTCACTGTGGTTGACATTGCCTTACACGTTTTTTTATTTTGTTGTCAGCTCTTTTATGCATATTAAGTTATATATATAAGTTGTAAAAGTCATTGTAAGTTTAATTTGCAAAGCAAAGTTGTGAAGTAGCAAAGAAGTCTCACGTATTAAGGGAAGTGAGGGAGAAATTATTCTTGCCCTGTTAAGAAAACACTCACAGTCACATAGAGATATATCTTAAACAATTGTGTCTCATAATCGTCATGGAATTGCCCCCCGAATGACACAGAGAAGCAGGACGTGAAATGAGACTGCTGCACTCGTCTGCCACTCCTTTATTTCCCTTCCCTCCCCTATAGCTCCTCTATACAATACCCCACACTATGTAATGTGCCATTTCACACTCTCTACAGATCTGTAATGGCTCGTTGAACTTGTATGAGTCTTGCTGTGTGCTCCTTCCTGTGACAAGGCCATCCAGGGCCACTTTAAAGGAGCAACTGTCCAGGTATCATGTTATAGGATGATTGTTGAGACAGCCAAACAAGAGATGTGCCCTTTGTGTAACCTTTTTCTTTTCCCTGACGTTTTTGTTCCTAGCTCATGACAGCACTGTCAAGGAAACCCCCATTTGTCGTGGCACTACTTGTATCTTTGTATCATTCTTTATCGTGCAAGGCCATCAAGGTCTTTTTTTTCTAACCCTCTATTCTATTTTGCTCTTTTCCTCCTCTCCACCTGCTTCTCTCATTTTAAACAACTTCACTCATTCTTTCATTTAAGTGTTTCTCAGCCTGAATCAATTTCTGTTATTCTATGAGTTTTCACTACTTTGCTGGATTTCTGCTTTATAGTGTCATTTTATATGTAGCTGGCACTTTTAGTACACTTAGCCTCAATAAAAAAGACCATTTACAAAGGCCAATTCTTGTCTACATCTTGTTACATTCACTTGCATCATTTCTCTTTTATTTACAACATCCAATCCAGATCTTGTAAAAGGATATTAAATGGACTCTTATTTTTGCATGGCGACAACCTTGAGGACATTGAGTCATAATGATGCAACAAGATTATTGCCAGTCATCTCGCACTGTGTGAGGATATGGATACGAAGAATAAGAAGATTCTACAAGAGAAGAGACAATAGCAGAAGACAAGTGAGAAGGGGAAAGCATTTGTATGCAATCCACATGCTTTCAATAGTCATGTCTCTCTGTTCATCACCTTCTTTTTGCATAATGAAACACTTTATTTATGTGGCAGGGGTCAGTCTTTGTAACACAGAAAGCCAGCAAGCTTTGCAGCCTTTTATTTCTTCACCTAAAATATTGAAAGATTTACACCACTGGGGTAGTGTGTGAGTTAATATGGTAGAAACATACAGTGTGATTATGAGGTTTTTTCCCCAGTATTAGTGAAAAGACCCCAGCGCATTGGTCTGGTTCAGTGTGTAACTGTAGACCATAACCCTCCACACTTCTCCGACTTTCGTTGCCTCCCTGCTGTTAACGGCAATACACCAGCGGGCCATAACCCACAGTTTACAGTTTGAAATGAAGTGTAAGGTCATGGGATAGAAACTTTAGTGTGGCTGTCATGCTCAGATATACAGTATGAACTCTGAAAGAATATCATTTTTGCAAAGAAGCGTTGCTTGTGAGGGAGGATTAATATTGTGACAGATATGGATATATGATTGCTGCTTGATATAAATATGAGTTTCATATGCAATTACCACGATTGCGTCTTTGCTTACCTGTAGACTGTGGCCCCATCACATGGGGGCCATGAATTAAATACAAATCCAAGGCAGAGACCACCCACAGAAGCTGAGTACATTGTGAGGATGTATTCCCTTTGACCTGAAAGCTTTCCCTGCTGAATAAATCATGACAAAGTGTACCAGCTTCACACTTTACTTTCTTTTTTTTTTTAAATCTTTTATCTTGCCCATCCTCCGAATATGCCTTTGAGAAACTAGAGAAAGGGAAAAAACACAGACACATCACCACAGGAGGGAGTGTGGAATCATTGTTTCCATGGAAATGGCAGGCAACAGTAAGCCCATTATCAATTCTGAAGTATTGACTCTCGTTCACTGGCGATATTTAACCTTCATAGATGAATAGGCCGTCATGTGTGCAGAGGAATTGATAAAGCCGCCACGTTCACGGAATTACGATTGATGTATTTATCATTTGGATACTGGCCTAACTAGAGCTTGCTTGCAAATTACTCTCCTTGGTCTCATCAATCAGTGTATTGAAGTTGGGCATTGGCTGACCATTTGTGTGGGAAAAAAAGAGAAGTTCTGCATGAGAAATACAAACACCATTATCTACTTTAGTTTGTCTGTTTGAGGGTGGAGAAAAACCTTGTTAACAGGAAATAAGTCTTTTCAGCAAGACTATTTGTTGTACCTTTCGAAAAGAAAGCGATGATTGTATAATGCAGCATAATTAGTATTAATTTACAACGTAAAATTCTTAGAGCAGACATATTTTTGCCAGTTAATGTCATAATGTATTCACTGAAACCATAAAAAACCTGTAAACTTTAAGTCTAAGGGCAGGTTTTTTCTCCAACAACAGCTGTTGGCAAAGAACAAATCCAACTAAGCGCAGATCAGTTCCAAAGCCCGCCAGCCAATACCCAACCTGGCGAACACAACAGGCTGACACATCCTTTCTCTGCTGGGCCCTGTTGATTTGTCACTTTCACTCTCAACACCTGCAGATCCATTTTAGTGTAAAAGTACCTGTCCAGAGCCACCCTCTCAGCGGAAGGCAAGAGATGCTCAAACAAAAGCAGAAAGGTCATTGAATTGTGAGGTGAGGCACATGGTGGATGAGGCGGCGCTTCCCCTTTGTTATGGCTAAACGGAACAGAAAGGGTCTGGATGAAAATCTGTCATCACGCGTGAAGGTGTGCAACTCAATCGCTCATGATCTGGGACAGAATAGCCGGAGCAGCTTTCTGCTGTAGTTAATAACTGTGTGTTGCTACCCAGCGAGTGCTTTCCACAATACTCCAGCTATTATCTTATTGTTTTAAACGACCGTTGTGGTATGATCATAGTGGACGTAATCACACAACACAATGAAATACAGCTCCTGAAATACACACAAATTCACAGAAGGCCACCTGTCACTTTCACTACAAACACATCATGTTATAATAAGTTAAATATTAGGTACAACTTCACACTGACAGAACAAAAACAATTAACCTGATCATCTCTTGCAAAATCCTAGTCAGAGGACAAGGGACAACTTGACATAACATGTTAATTATAGAAGATTCAGCTTTACCGGCATTGCTTTTCTTTTCGTGCACACTAGATCACATTTTAATTTTACCTTCGAGGTACAGCGCGACGTAAACAATGCCAAGAGTAATATGAACACAGCACGGCTTCTTATCATTCAGTGCTCCAGTATGCCAGCTCATTCAGCAGATTTGATTACTCCTTAGTTTACATTTCCCTCACCCCTGTTTGCTTCCCAAGCTATCACGCAACGACCGTGTTGCGGAGAACTGATGTCATGTACAGAATGCCAAGCACTCTGAAGCTGTTCCCAGGTAATGAACAAGAGATAGAGGCCCGGGCATTGCGCAATCACATTGTGTTCCCATTTCAGTCTTTTTGATGGGGGATATGGACCACGGCCAACATAATTAGACCCACACTGACGGTATGCTCCTGTATAACTCAATGTATACACAGTGGAGTGTAAAAGCTCTTATTTTTGGTTTTGTTTGTTTCCGAGTTCCCGTGGCTTTTTGAAAGAGAAGCATGTTTGTTCAGAGATAAGCCAAGGTGGATGTGCCGTTCGTTCTCCTTATCTCTGATTCATAAGCCAGATGGGTCCTCTTCTTCCTCTGCTTTCTCCTTCTGTTTGTTCTTTTCCTTGTAATTTCCAGTTCACCTCCTCTTTTTCTTTCCTCCTGTGCTCTCATCTCCAATTTGTAACTTACGTTTCCATCCCCGATCTGCTCTTGCTCTGCTTTCTTATTTATCCTATTTGTTTTTAATCTGGATTCTAAACTCTCTTTATTCGTCTCCTCCTCCTCATCTCCTCTTTTTGCATTAATGCTACTTCTATACCCCTTTGACACTGACATGCCATGTATCTACTGGATGTTATACGTGATAAATAACTGGTCTATGCACAACGGTACCACACAACACACTATGTGTACCCAAAGCTTGCACATCAAGCTGTTTGTACAGACGGATAGATAACCAGCATAACTAGGGGGTGTTGCTGGTAAATTGCCTTGCAGTCGGGGGTCTCAATTCTTTTATCAAGGATCACGTTGCTAATTAGCATTGCGTTAGCTCTCTAAATAAGCAAGGCTAAAGCAGCTTGGTGTCAGCAGTGTGTGTGTACTGGGAAGTAGAGTGCATTCAGGGTGCTGTGTCACACCCTCCCGTAATTGGATGTTTGAATGTACCCATTTATCTACAGAAGGGCATCTAATAAGGGTTCTTTGACATTAGACACAGCATTGGCTGGGGGGGGTCTAGATTTCAACCAGGCCTCCCATAGCAAGGCATAATTGACTTTTATGATAAGGGGAATATGTGCCATAGTACTGCGAACAGATATCACCTGCAAAATGTTCTGTTAAGTTTAGATGATTTTATTGGGTGATCTACTGGGTGAGTTTTCATGGGTGGCTGAGCAGTTGTGAGCAGCTGAGTCTCTCTGTGGTGAGCATTTCTGCTCATTATGCTGCACTACAGCCAGTTAAGTGCTGCAGTATATGCAAAAGTTTTAAATCCTTCCATAAGTAAAATAAAAAGTGTTGCATTCTTTTTTTTTTGCAAGAAAGTCATTATCTTCAGATTAGTTTAGCAAACAAAGGTTTTGAAATTATTTTCTGCATCTTAAATTTAAAGCAGCTCTAAGCAATATTTTGTAATACCATTGGATGATTTGACTATGTATGATGTGAAAGGCGTCACACTACGGAGCATTTCGGTATCTATCAACGTATTGTTTCGGTTTCACAGTTGGCAATTGCGATGTTTTGATTCACTCTCATGGCTCTCATGAACATCGTTTTCAGCGGAAACAGGCAGCAGTCTCACTGGATGCTCCCTACCAGTGCCATGAGCAGACAAAGTTAGTGTAGCATGTAGCGCTAAGAGCCAGATATGTTTTTCTCAGGAGTTGACTCGAGGCTGAATGGAGGGTGAATATTCGAGTAACATTCATCATGCTGCCAGAAACATGACTGGATTATAATGTTGCTCTGTATCTGCTGGATGTGTAAATAAGGTGATACATAAACTTAATAAAGTGATACTATGTCAGTTATGTGTTGACATTAAATGCCTCAAAAATCAATTCGGGTTTAACCTCACTATTACAATAACGAATGGCAAACTAATAGTTTGGATTTATTTTTCGAGTGCCAACATTTCAAGTGCACTTTTTTTTCTTTTTTCTCTTTCTAACAGAGGATCCAGAACACAACGGACACATTGTTGGATCTAACCGGACGGAACATGACTGACTTCTTGGTCAAGACTTTTCAACGCTCGGGTAAAACAAGGTAATACATGTCATTGTGAAAGTTGTGAATATCACCTTTTCTAAAGAGTTTTTACTTTGTTGTCGGGTTGTCCGGGATGATATTATACTTGGACTCAAGGATGAACTGATTTGAATTGGGTTGGTAAAGGTCAAAGGCTCTTATTGCCAGATAATCTGACAATTGAATAATTTGTATGTTAATTATGACAATATACCGTTTTGGACAGACATAGATATAAACTGCAACATACAACCCTGAGGCGGTAATGCTCGTTTGAATATGCTGCAGCATTTAAGGTTTTTTAAATCCAGGTATCGCAGTGCATTCACATATTTTATTCTTGTCGCACTTTAGAAACTAGTGACTTTCCTCAGTCCTTTTTGGTTTTGGGTGGCTGTTTTTTTCTTGTCACAAAGAGAGGCAAATTACCACATGGTCATGTCTGGTAATCTCCATATTTCCACTGTAATACCGGCTTTTCCTGGATGTCTGTATTGTGTGTGTGTGTGTGTGTGTGTGTGTGTGTGTGTGTGTGTGTGTGTGTGTGTGTGTGTGTAGCTATACTGAGCAAGTGTAAAACATCCATGAGTGTGTGTATCCTTGACATTATTCACATGCCCTCCTGAACCTCCCTCTCTTTCTGCTTTTTTGCCGCCACTCCAGGTACGGAGGCATCTCTGTCGGAGGCGTAAACTCCCAAGTCCGTCTGAACAAGGCAGCAATCGAAGCTTCATTCAGGGATCTAAAAGACCTATTCAGCTCCTTTCGGGTATGTAGTAAATATTGGCATTCACAAGCTGAACTTGTTGATACCAAAGCATTATTTGAGTAGTCTGTGTGTTCATCTGCAACGCTAAAACTTAGAATAATAACACCTCTCTCAATTCACCATTGTGCTGATCTATATATGTGTTGTTTATAAGTTATTTGAAACCACCAAATAAAAGTAAATCTTTCAAATAGAAACATGTTATCTTCGATCAAGATAATACAATTTCTTAAAGTCTTTCAAGTTTTTAATTTGAATTGAGATTTCTCAGCCATGTCGACGTAATCTGGCAATGTGGGTTGGTCGTTCTGTTGCATTGTACGTCTTTCTCCAACACTAAATGTTTCAACTAGTTTAGTGCCTGAAGAAGTGGTTCAGAAATAGATTTTATCCTATCAAAGCTGCAGTTTGCCAGTTGCTCTTTGAGCGATCGGCTCCTAATTGGAGCATTGCGTTCTTTGTTCAGTTGGCTTTGTATCTTGGACACAGGTGATGTTATTTGTTGGGGACTTTTGGACCCCGCTGTATTCTTGAATGATTGACAACAAAGAATGAAAGCAAAGAGGAAAGGAGGGCTAGATTCTTCAAATCCATTCTGTTGAGTGTCCATGGCAACAGGCTCTGATTGTATGTGCATTGCCTTGAATAAATGGAGGAATCTGGGTCTTCACTGCACAAGAACACACACACACACACACACACACACACACACACACACACACAATCCTGCAAACCTTTCTGCTCTCGTATTTTTTTTAAACTTGATCTACTTTCACCACCTCAATTCAATTCATTTCATTACATTCATACACTTTTACTTCGGCACCGTGTTTCTTGAACTACATGCCAACGCACTTGTCCCCTCTCCTTGGATCTCTCTCTTGCATACACGGTCTCCCATTAACATTTACATTTTTTTGGACTCTCAAACTACTTTGAGATCAGCACATTGCTTTGCCCTCGGGCGTCTCCGGTCTCATCCCTACACAGACTCCCTTTTCTGTCTCTTGGATCTCTACGCTAATGTGACTTTAATTTGTGCAGCAGCGATGATGTAACCCTAATGGCCGGGCATTAGCCGTCCCAGCTCTGGATTCTGTGTTATGAAAGTGCTTCACTGTCCTTGGAAATGTCTGGCTCTCTTCTGCTCGGCAGGCATTGTGATGTGAGATGGTAACGGGAAGTAGTGTGTTTTTGCACTCTGGGCTACCTGTGCAGGCTGGGAAGCGAGCTCTGAAATTTCACTTTAATTGCATTTCCTGTGTCTAGCAGGTAGAAATAAGATTTGGCGTTGCAAGAATTGAAGGCAACGATAAAAACAAGAAAGCCTGTGTGCTGGAAATTGTATAATTAAGCCCAAAAATTGTATCCCAAAATGTGTGTTATGTAGATGGTATTCATGTCACTACTGCTCCCTGTAATCTATGGTAACCTTCTCAAACAACATCTTTTTTTTATCATCTATAGTTTTCAGAGAAATAAGCCCCTAATTTAACAAAAGTTATCCTTCCTGGCAAGTTTTCAGTACACACACACACACACACATACACACACACACACACACACATGCAGAAACATATTAACACAAAGTCCCCACGGACCATATGACCATTCAGTCACACGGAGCACTTGACCACTGAACTGTGCCGGCCACTTTGGAATACAAGCCAAGAAAGTCACCACACACTCGAGTGGCTTTATTGCTGTGTCGTTAGCCGTGACACGGGGCAGGTCCACTGGCCAAACCAGCCTTGTCATTGTCCTTGAGCGGGGAGGAGTTTGTCAAGGATTAGACCCAGGCAGCTGCTGGCCCACTTCTCATCTCATTTCAGCCTACGCTAATCCTCAGTAAGGCCGTCTAATGGCGCTACCCGTTGCTTCTTGGCACAATGCAGACCGGAGTGAAGTAAAAAAATAAATAAACATGCTGTGAAGATTCCTTTGGTTTTGCTGAAGGTAGCATTACAGGCAAGAGTAGAAGACATGTTCTGTGCTCGGTGTAGGAATAGGTTATGTCTTGGAGCAGACTTGATGTTATTTAACACAAATACTCCTTTTGATGGAGGCTTTTTTTGGGTGGGTCGGGGGTTCCTAGCTTTTACGCGGTGTCATGGAAAGTGATGAAGAGTTTAGGCTATGTTACGGAAAGCACATGAGATTTATGACAGGGCAAATAAAAAGCCCTGAATTCACTCTTGAAATGTTTCTGAGAATGCCAGGATGTCGGTTAGGATTGGCTGAGTGAAGGATTGCCGGGTAGAAAAAGTGAGAACACAACTAGTATGATGTCGTCCGTGGTCCTTGGGTAACTTGGGGACTGCGATATCTTTGGTTGTCTATTCCTTTCCATTCTCACTCAGAGTGGACAAGCACTTGCACCTGAGCACACTCCTGCATTCTTGGGATTTCTTTCTTGATATTTCTCCTGTCATTTCGTCTACCCCCAAACTCCCTCCCCAGATGTCACCTACACTTTTCCTCCACCGACCACTACTCACTCCATGCCACATCCACTCCCGGCCCTATAAGGGCAGGGTCCAACAGCAGGTCCATTTGCATTTATATCACATGTGTAATGTGCTCAGTGCTCTTATGGTTGGGCTGAACAGCATGGCATCAACATGACACTTTGGAAATCGCCTGTCATCTCAAGCCCTCATCCCAAGGCTCATTTCACATGCAACATGAGTGGAGTACATTTCTCCCAAGTCTGAGGGAAATAAGTGTCTTAGCACACCCAAGTGCTTCTGGGAAGTCTTAATTCTTGTCTCCCGCTGCCTCATGCTTTGCATTTCAAAGAGCAGTGGTGTTTTTCCAAGTGTATCTAATTAAGTCTCCAACTCAGTTTTTGTGTTGTCTTGTTTTCCTCATCTTCATTAGGATAATTTGACTGACCAGTTCCTCCAGAAAGCTGAGACGCTGCTGAAGAAGCTGGGAACCAGGGACAACCTAAAGGTAGTAATTGCATTGCGTCCGCTTGCTCTACTGTTTGAGATCATGATGAGATTAAAGTTTAATGATCTCTGAGGGGAAATAATTCAGCTGCAGTTTAGATTTTTAGGGAGGAACACTGGTGATTATGAGAAACAAGATATATTCAGAGACAGTCAAGGTGCATACCCACATAAAACTTGTCTACTCATCTTTCTATTCGTGCAATTTCCTTCATTATGAATTATAATGACTACATAATAAAAAAAATCAGAAGGTGGCAGGTTAATAATGACACCTTGGCTTATAAGTAGATTGCTGTAAAGGTAGGATACGGCGCGATGGTTCAGTCTACTAATGCACATAGTGTGCCCATAATCTTTGTACAGAATGGGAAAGAGTGTGCAATGACTTAAAATGCAACTTGACTATATCAGTTGCGGAAGAAATAAACACATCCTTTATTTAAGTAAAAGTACCAATGCAACAACCTAAAAACGCTCAAAAAAGACTGCACATTTTAATAACAGGCGTTATTTGGACAAACTGATAACATATTGTGAATCTAAACAGTGGCATGGAAACATATTAAAACTTAATTAAATATTACATTTGAAAGAGAGGCATTATAGTTCAATGTACTTAAATATAGTTAACGTCTGTTGAAGGTCGAACATTCAATTTATAATGCTGGATAGTTAAATTAATTTTGAGTTACAGTTGCTTACATTTCCAGTAAAGTCAGCCCCTGGTGTTTTGTTCAAGTGAACCAATTTTTTTTCAGGGACAGATCCAGTGTGTCTTGCTATGCTTTTCACCCTTTCTATAACTGGGAATGTTGGTATTAGCAGTGGTAGTAGAAGAAGTACTTAAAACTCCAAACCGCACAGTAACAGTCCTGTATTGAAATGTTAACTTCAAGTGAAGCGTGAAAGAGAGGTATTATCAGCACAATATTCTTAAATTCACAAAGAGTCCATTCAAGGTGTATTGTTCAATTCTTTTATGGATAGTTTATTATACTTAAACATTTCTATGTCAGGTGAATGTAGTACTACTACTAGAAGTAAACACTAAGTAGTACACAGTTGAGTTGCATATTGTTTTCATGCTGTTGGGGCCTTTTGTACGTTTTTTTGGGGGCACAATGAGTTAGAATAGTAATTATTTTCATATCCAAACATCATAATACATCTACAGCTGTTTGGGGCCCTTTTAGTTAGAGGTCGGTTCAGTCTGCCCCTGAACTGTGAACCGGACCGTTCACAGGTAAAACCAACTTGGGAACAGTCCGGTATTTCACAGCTGTTTCTGACAGCGAGTAGCTGCGAGTACACATCTCTGTCATGGCGGGTGTATTGCTGAGGAACCGAGAAAGAGCAGTGTCAAGAAAGCTGAACACAACACTACAGGCCAAGCAATCAGACCGCTCTGAATAGTCATGTTTTCAACAGGCACTACACTCATATCTAGGGAAAAGTACAAAAGTAAGCAAAATAGACTTAAAAGTATTACAAGGTGAAGTACTGAGTGGAAAGTTGGCCCTTGTGACTGATATATTATTAGATTTGACATTATTAGATTTATAATACTGATGCATCAATGTGTAAGCAACATGTTGTAGTTGGTTGAGATGAATCTAGGTTTAAATATGATGCAGTTTTAGGTTCACAACCTGAACCTACAAAGCCTGCCCCACCAACACCACGTATCCTCCCCAAAGTATTTCATTTTGTCATTGAAATAACATGTTTTCCTGATATCTGATTGGTTGTTTTGGCCCTCATGGAGTGGCAGCGCGAGAGCAGTGGCACTGTTCTCATCAGCATCAAACTGCTGACGACCAGGGTTGTAGTGCTGTTTGTTTAAGTGCCTTTATCGAGGACTGATATGTTGATAAATCTGCAGCCTCTGAAAATTGCCATATCTGAGCACAGTGCCGTCACACACGGCAGTTCACCGTGTTTACCTTCGTTAAACCTTCATTTATGTTGAACTTACAAATATCTCAGGCTTATGTACTGAGACTAGAGCTTTGCTCCTCCCCACAATACATTGATGTTTAAAGTTTCAGAAGTGGAAATGCAATGTGGATTGCCATTATACTTGATCTTCTCAAGATTTACACTCCCTCTATACCACCGGCATGCAATTAGCAGACAAGCGTGTGCTCTTAAATCTCTACTTATCTTGAGTACATCAAATGCTATTTTAGCTGCAGACCTTTCAGAATCTACATGCTGAAGAAAATAAGAGAGTGAAAATAATATCAAGTTTGGTCAATGTGTGTTTCTGAGATACAACGAGAACAGAGAGACGAAAAGGCAAGGGTGTGTGTGTGTGTGTGTGTGTGTGTTCACATCTGTTGGTGTACTCCATATCCTCCTCTGTGATGCAGTGTTATGTTAGGCTGACACTCAACCACCATCCACTCTTAATTAGCGCTGCACTATCAGCGGGGAGTCCTCTCACTCCCACTCTCTATCATCCATTCTTTTTCTTCTCCACCCCAGCAGCCACAGAGTCAGAGAATCACTTGCATTAAAAAGAAAGTGTGTAAAAATGTTTTTACTCCGCCTCTGTCTCTGCAGTTGCCGCGTTGGGATTTGGCGTTCATTGCAGGCCTTTTATCTTCTGTTGAATAGAAAAGGAATGTTTGTCAGTTCAATTGATTATTCTCATAGATCAGTATGTCGCCCCCGAAAAATGTGCCAATGATTATTTGACCCCTCTCACTTCAGAGTGCATTTTGTGCACCAAGTGGACACAAATAAATTTTGATCAATTACTCTAATCATTACGAGACAAACATATGTGGGTCAACAGTAACACAACACTGTACTGGACATTTCACCATTGCACAAAAACGCACAAGAAGCTTGGTGTATCTTCAAATGGCAATGTGTTCTCCATGTCTTCATCTGTGAAATAGGTGATTCTACATACTTTCTGTTGCCGTAAAAGAGGTACAGAGGTCTTATAAGCCCTTCTAAAAAGCTGGCTGTAACAACCCAGCTTTAAAACTAGCACACAGATGCTGTCTAACCATTCTTTTATAACTGGCTGGGATTTCCAACAAAGTAAAATAATAAAGCCAGAAGAGTCTTTTAATAAACTGAGATGACTTAAAATGGGACTCATTGGTGCAAAACAATTGAACAACGTGGGTCGAGTCCAAATATCGTGGTTACCTCTTTGATAAAGAAATCAATCTCTCAAAATAAATGTCTCCTAATTCATAACTTGCATGGTAAATCTTTCTCCACTTTATGTCCAAATGCAAAGCCCCTACGATTCATGCTGTTCTCAGTTATAATTCTTGGCTCTACCTCTGCAGGTGTGGTTCTACAACGAAGCATGGCATGGCATGGCGTCCTTCCTCAGTGTGGCAAACAACGCCATCCTGAGGGGAAATCTGCCGGCAGGACAGGATCCCAGCCAGTATGGCATCTCTTCGTCCAATCACCCCCTCAACCTCACCAAGGCGCAGCTCTCCTATGCAGCCATGTGAGTCATGTGAAAAGCCATGTGAAAATTCCTTGTTGTTAGTCATTAATACATCACATGTGCCTCGAAGGGGTCCAGCTCAGAGAATACAGGGGAAGGAAGGAACAAGGCCTCTAAAAAATGTGGGATTTAAAAAAAATTAATCTGGATAACATGTGCTCAGAATCTAATCGTGTTAAAAGAAATGTTGTATGTTGTCTACAGTGCATGCTGCATTTATTTCCGGAACCTGCATCTTATTTTTCCTCCTTAGAATTCAATATTTAGCGCGGCTATAAAAATGTTCTCTCGCTGGAAGACAGAGTTTTTGATTTTCTAACAATACATCAGGAGATGCAGAAGAGAAAGACTGATGGTGACTGGGGAACTGAGGGAGATAAAGCAGAGTGAGAGGGACAGAGCAATGGAGTGGGAGAAAGAAAAGCGGCGACAGCGTAGACAAAGGGAGAACAGATGAGTAAGAGACAATACAATAGAAAGCGCACGACAGATAGATAGATGAGGGATTTGTATGAGCCCTTTATGAGGATATACCCTTTTTTCTGCTTTATCCCAGGGCTAGCAGTAGAGCAGCTCCCCATGAGAGGCAGAGATTAATGGCGTGCTAAATCACAGCATATGGATCTAACGGTTCTGTGCGTGCTGTGTACTGTTTTGTGATTGTGGCCAGTTCTTTTGAGCTGGTGTCTATTCCTTAAGAATGTCTGTTGTTGATATTATGCATTTGGTCTGTTCAGAGATTTTGATCAAGACTTTCAAAGGAAATTGGAATACATCCAACTGCAGCACATTGCTGTACAGTGCTGGAGCCACAACTCCTGACATTATAAAGGCAATCCAGTGGCTGCTACCAATCACCACATAGTAGCAGTTTTATTCCGTACTCCGCCGTCGCTCCAGGCCAATCCTCAGGTATTTATGTAGTGATCAGGTGCCCACGACAGGCCTGAGTTAGAGAGGGAGACTGCGGCATGGTTAAGAGATAATTACGATGGCCTGCCTACCACAGATTCAGGATAAGCCTCTTTCCCTCTCGACTTCTCTGTGCAGAGTGTGACGACTACAATTTATGAACTATGATTTCCAGATAGGCTTGGACACTTCTTCACTGCTAAATGAGTGTGCAGGTTGCAGACGAGAGTGGGGAAAAGGGCAGAGACTTCTTGAGCAGATGACTTAAAAACGATGTAATTAAGACGTTTTAAGCTCCACTTCAATTAGTTTCATATGAGCAGTGGTGGATCAAATGATAATGTGCTATGTGGCAAAAGATAAAACCATAAAGAACTGTTGTTTTTAGAGTTAGCCTTTTTAAGATTTTTTGTTTTGTTTTAAAGACTCACAAATTATACTTTTACTCATCAGATTTTTTGCAATAGCTTTATCTGTAAAATAAATCAACATTTAGATATTTTATAGAAGTGAAGAACAAAGCTAAGGTCCTGCTAGGGCTCCATCAAAAGCTGCCAAAATCCACGCAAAATGAAAGTTCTTAGGAGTAACTTTAACTTAAGGGAAAATCTGTTTTTAAAATGGTTTTATATTTCAAATTAACACCTACCTAATGTGATGGAGAGATAATTGAGTCGTTCTATGGATAATAACTCCATTGGCACGAATGACAAAAATTGCACTGCACCATCTCATTTGAAGTGACCATCCCCTCTAGTGCGTCCTCAATGCAGGTGGCGTCATGAGCCATTCAAATGGTGAATCTATGCAGAAGAAAAAAAAGGCGATGCATACAACTTTACAAACTACCACTTATAATTTGCACAAGGTCTCTGTGCTTCATCTGCACTGGCGCAAAAATAGGACCTTCCAACTCTCTATAATTTTCAGAAATGTCATGCTTTGGCACCATTTCATTATGGAGATACACAGTATGTATCACTTCTTAATTGCTCAGGAATATCAATTTGGCAACTGACAAAAACTTCTGCTCCTCTGCCCCGGTAGAATTTCATGTGTAATTTGGTTACACTCAGCAAATTAATATTGTTTCTGATTCCCGCATGCTATCTGCAAAAATATCCCATTTAAAAACCCCATACGGTTGAGCTACCAAATTAATTGTAATATGCTTCTATCAAAATTGAAATGGTTCTCTATGTTATCTACATAATACAAATGACAACCTGGATGTTGTGCCAGGAGCTTCAGATTTGATAATTAGCTCCTGCTTTCAGCCACCCTACACTTTAACATTGAAGACTGAGCCCTGCAGCCCTTGTCATTAAAAAAACCTAAAGAAAAGCAATATATCCTGTAAAGCTGTACTCCCGCTGCTCACCTTTTTTGCTCTCCCATTATTAGTTAATTAGCAGATTGCTTGTCCTCTTCTTCACAGCAATTAACCAGCTTCAAGCATTCAGGGTTAGATCATTCACAGCATTGTCCCCTTCATTATCAAACCACCCAACCAGAGCACATAGCCCGTTGAAACCTGTTGAAATGTGGGCCGGTACCCACTGCGGTAAATTATTTAATATTTATATGTTTTAATTGTGTCTCGTTGCCGATGATGAATATAGCCATGTTGCCAGGGTAACTTATTTAATATGGTAATTACACAGCAAGAAACCACCGAAGAGATTATGGCGGGCCGAAGGTGAGGATGACGATGGGGGTTTAAAGAATACACCACAGTGCTCTCCAATGCTAATTGAGCAGACACCACGGAAGACATTCTCAAAGCTAGGATGGCATTAATGAAGACACAACAGTGAAACGAAGGTCAGCGTCTTGGAGGTGAAAGGGACGATTTGTTCCAAACAAGAAAGAGTCATATAAAAAGTCTGGTGAAGACTTCCAAAATCTGCTCCTATTCTCTTGCGATTAAAAGGTGAACCTATCATGGTTTCAGAAGGTTAATGACTGTTAAAAGCCTTTTTATTATATACAAACAGCAGTCTCAGTGCGTTCCATTAATGTATGTAGTGCTAATGTCTAAGGAAGTCATTAAAACTGACACACACCTGAAACATTAGTTATATAGATTATTTCTATGTTTCTGTGTTTAAATGCTTCCTAATTATTGCAAAGTAATAATGTAATGGTTTTTTTGCACTACAGGAAATGAGCCAAATGCTGCTTTAACGTTGTTAAAGTGTCATCTAAATCATTTTCTAGAAATAAGAGAACCAACAAATGGCCTGTGTTTATCCCTTAGAAATGTGCGTTCACTTTTTCCTTCACACAGTACAGACCATTTTCTATGTTTCTCACGTACACCAGCATGTTTGGTATTTTTGCCAAAAGAGGTGAATGTGAATGCTTTGGGGATACTCTGATAATTAGTGCCTCACTGAAATAAAAAAAACAAAGTGAACCAGTCTGCCCTAAAAAATTATAGTTAGGAAGTCATAGAAACCATTATAATTAGTAGATTAGATTACTGCAACTACTTGCACTCTGGCATCAGCAAAAAAAATCCCTCTCCCGCCTTCAGCTCATCCAAAACTCTGCTGCTGCAGTTCCTGCAGTACCTGTTACTTTTAGAATTGATTTTAAGATATTATTGATTATGTACAAAGCCCTGAGAGTTATCTATCAGATCTCATATTGCCCTCTGTCCCTTCCCACACCTTGACATCCTCAGTTATATCGGTCCTTGTTGTAACAAGGTCCAGTGTTTTTTTTGTTTGTTTTACCATCTTTTTTTATGTGTTAAGCTGCTGGCTTTTAGTTAATTTGTTCTCCTTTTTTTTTTAAATGTGTTCTGTTTATATTGTAATAGTGTTTTGAAAGGTGCTATATAAATGAGGTTTATTATTATTATACCATAAAATTAAAACAATAGTTTTTATCATTTGTATTGAAAGCATGAGACCATTTAATTAAAATTTCTGTTGAGTTAGGTCCTGTAATTTCTGAAGATATTTGATATTCCAATCCGTGCCTACAGTTTACATAACTTAGCATATTATGTAAACACAGTGGAAACAATATGATCATCCAATTTACCTGCGCTGTAATTAAATAATTTCCATCTTCGTGACCTTGTCCGTTCACATCAAAAAGGATATTTTAAGAGCCGAAACACATCCTGTACCTCAGAGTCTTCACAGAAATACAACATTGTGTTGAGAGTTTAAATGGACATCTCTGCTTCTATTTTGGTGTTTTATTGTCAGTGTCCTGGTACACACTAATAGCTCTACACTCTACTTCCTGTTTGCTGTTCTCCATTCAATCACAGGGCCACAACCTCTACGGACGTGGTGGTGTCCATCTGCGTTATCTTTGCCATGTCCTTCATCCCTGCCAGCTTCGTCCTCTTCCTCATCCAAGAGAGGGTGAACAAAGCCAAACATCTGCAATTTGTCAGTGGAGTAAACCCAGCTGTCTACTGGTTGGCCAATTTTGCCTGGGACATGGTAAGTATCAGCTTTTAAGGCTGCTTCATCACCTTTTAATTGAGCATAACTTGAGGTGCAAAATTTAGATATGCATGATAATGCAACTCATACGACTCTGGTTTCAGTGCTGTGGGCCTCAATTTACTCTATTGGGTTACTTTCTACTGTACTAGCCAGCAGATATTTTATCCAGCTAAGGCTGAATGTAACAAAAAATACCCATTCACTCTAATTGATAATGTAGCTTTGACACCACTGGCTTCTGGGAAAAAGCTTCCTCTGAGCAACAGTTATTGGCTAAGGCGTAATTATTGATGCTGGCTGCCCCCGCTGGTTACACTCAACAGGCTTACTGACAGTTTCCCTGAGGCATAATGGGAGTAAACATTTTATCAGGTACCTCTGGTAAAGAAATGGCACCAGGACGCTCATCATTCTGGTGGATAAATGCTGTCTGAGTGGAAGACAAATGCAGGAGCCAGTCTAATGAGTCTAGCCTGAAGCTATCTGCATTAGTATACACAATCTATCAAAGGGTGATATTACAGCGAATCCAGGTTTCAGTTTAAACTTTTTCTGTGAATTGTAAATAAACATGTATCATTGTATCTGGATACATTCTGTTTATTGTATCTATACTACATAATTTACTATTTTACCGGTGGGCAACTGTAGATTTGTTTTTAAAGAGGCAGCCAAGAGGAATATTACTCCTACAAGAAAAAGCTCTTGTTTCGAGCCTTCTTTGGATATTGAATCAATATAAGTCTCTGAGTTGAAAAGACTTTCAAAATCATTGGGGACACTTGCATCAAAGACGAGTATTGGATGGGTCTATTATTCCAGTCATTAATTAGAAAATTAAAGGGGGATGTATTTGAGTGCTAATGATATTGCTTAATACTTACACGTCCTTTCTGTGTGGAAAAAAAATGGGGGAATAATGGTAATGATTGAAAATGTTTTTTATACTGTCACTAATGCCATTAAGAAAAATGTATTTCTTAATCATGCACTGGCCTCTATTTCTGATGGGGGTAGCTGCTTATTTGTGTGTGCTTGTGTATGTTTGTTCCGGCAGTGTAACTACATCATCCCGTGCTTGATTGTGATCGTGATCTTCCTCTGCTTCCAACAAAAAGCCTACGTTTCACCTCCTAACCTGCCTGCTTTGATTCTGCTGCTTATTTTGTATGGGTAAGTAAATTAAAAACTAAATACTTTCAATACCACCTTAAATTTCCTTTCAGTCGAGCAATAGCGGGTTCTAATTGGTGGTTGGGTTAACCCTTTTTGGACATTGGATCATGGATGGTTCCTTACTAGATGCTAACTAGTCGATGCAGAATAAATTAGATAGAGGAAGCTACAGTGCAACCACACTTTGTATATTTAATGAAATAATACAATGGAGATAGGAAGAAGTTATCATACTTCAACCGGCATTAGGGAAAACAGGAGTTCTTGGTTGACAAAATTAAATCGTCAAAGTACATCATCTAGACTTATGGAGATATTGAGCCGCCACTATTATATAGCAGGCGAAATGTGCAACACATTCATTAAAGCTGATTAATACAAAGTAGGTACCGTTTCATGGTGGAGATCAGCATGAGTGCAATGTAGTGGTTGTTGCATCATTGTATGTTGCAGTTCCCAAGTGAAAGCTAATCAAAATCAATATGTTAATGAGGTGTTACATGTAAAGCACCCAACATGACCAGCCATATCACGAAGCATACAGTAATGAGTCGCCTGATGTCAAAAAAGTATCAAAGAGATTTGGAGACTGACCTTTACATTCTGTAAGCCGACAGATAAAACATTATTAAACACTTAAAATTCTCTGGTCAATTCGATTTTTTATTCCTGCCTGCACGCCCATGAGCATACCGAACTCATTCATAAAATGTTATTTGAAATATTGAGCTGTTGTTTTACTACTTCAGGGACTCCTTAGAGCAGATCCTCACTTCTACTCCCTCTAATACTGAACTTGAACTACTGCAGGCCAAGTGTGGGAGGCTTTTATTGTTCAGCAGTGTTTTATGGGTCACTGGTTGGTTGGTGAGGCCGTGAAACTGTACAATTTACCTGGTAATCTGCATTTATGAATTATAAATCCTGCTAACATGGCATTGGCCGCCTAAACTGGTGTTAACAGTTTAATTTAGAGTTCATCCTCGGGCTATGTTTTAATTTTGACTTTGTTTATACAGTAGTATTACTAAATCATGTCAGAGGATCCTTGTCTGTTTGTGTGACAGCGTCTTCATTTCTTCAGGTGGGCCATCACCCCCATGATGTACCCAGCCTCCTTCTTCTTCAGCGTGCCCAGCACGGCCTACGTGGTGTTGACCTGCATCAACCTCTTCATTGGTATCAACGGCAGCATCGCAACCTTTGTTTTGGAGCTCTTTGATGATGACGTAAGTAGCTGCCACACACAAGCACACATACACGTACACTGGAATGGACAAGAGACTCACATATATACAGTATATGCACAATTTTAACATGGTGGAAGCCACACTTCCTGTCAAACAGCAGACACAAACATCCAGGCTCCCATAGCTGCATAAACAATATATTTGGGGGCTATTGCAGTGGATGACTAATTGACTTGAATCATAGATACATGCTGTGTTGCTTCCATACACATGTGGGTGAAGTGTGTGCCCACCTGGTATAGCTTTTAATTTATTTCTTTTATCCTCTCAAGGATTTTTCAAAGGAGTTATTTTCCCTATTCTCTTTAATGTTTAATCGTTTGGTGAGAATTGGGTCTTCGGAGAACTTTCCTCATCCATCTTTCAGCAAGTGTTCATTTTAACTGCAAGCTGCTTCGGTCTCCGGGGAATCAAAAGACAAAGACACCACAAAAAAAAGACCTGCATAAGTAATGGAGAGCTTAGGAGAGAAAGAGAGCGAGAAACAGGGATGTTGACTGTCAGTCATTTTTTACTTTTGATTAGAATTTAAGTGACATTTTATAATAAAAAATGTAAACGGTGAGAAATTATCTTATTCTGATTCTACAATTTGTGTCACAGCCAGAGCACTCAATGTGCCTTAAGGTTGTAATGATTTAGAAAATGATCCTAGTCTCTCGGTTTCTTTTTTTGTTTGGTCTCTGAACTAAATATGACTAATTTGATTTGGAGACTTAATTGTTATTTGCGTGATTAGCATACATCACCTACTTCAGGATCTTTTTTTTTTCACGTCATATTTTTAGCCTTGTGCTGGCTGATCAGTCATTCCTTGTCAACACACACAAAGTCGTTTCGCTCTCTGACAAGCTGCTTATCCATCTGATGCTTCATCGGAATGTCTCCCACAGCTCTGATCCCACACTTCAGACTGAGCACAATGTTGTCTGGAAGACTTTGCCTCTGCACACTCTGTCCCCTCCGACATGCCTGCCTCTGACTCGATGTTTCCTCTGGCGCCGCTCGTCTATGGCATGGCGGTTTCCTGTCTCCTAACGAGGCGGCCTCATTTGCATTGGGATTTCATTATCACAAACATTCATTATCAATTTGTTTTGTTCATCTGGCAAGTCTTGTCTGTCATTGTCTGTCATTGTTTCCATTCTGTTGTCTCTGCATCCACTTTATTTATTGATACGACGTTAGAGGAGCGTATTACTCATACAGGGTGCCATTGGTAATAATTTAATGGACAGCATGTTGCCCACTGGCAGTGTAAAGGGACAGATTTATTGTGCTCTTCTCTTGTCCAAGGCGTGAGAGAAAGAGATAGTGTTTCTCAGAGGCCTGACAGGGACAGAGGTCCGTGGTAATTCTGCTAATCTGACTTGATTTCACTGCCGATAAGAGAGCCTGATGGGTCAACATCAATCAACAAATGTTACAACTCTCCAAGTGTCCATGTTCAGCGTGGATCTCTTTAGGGAAAAGACTCCTCACAAAAAACCTAGCTTGGATACAACAGTACGACAGTGTGCCCAAGTTCGGCAGAAAGGGTAGATCCATCTGACAGCTCAAGCTAGTCTTCCCCTCTTGCGACTTCTACTGTTTCAAAGCTTTGTCTCGTCATTTTTAGACTCCTCAGCGGTGGCATTAGTTAAACAATGTCACTCAAAAGTAAAGCCACAGGCCTCAATCTGTTCTCTGTTTTCAAGCACAGGGTGAATCTAGATCCCTTTTGGGCATAGCACTATTTTTCCAAGCGAGGAAGAAGAGCTGCAGTGTTACAGACTCCATGCCCCAGTTTTGTCTCAAGACCAATGGGAGATTTTCTTTCCCTCAGGACTGTCCAGCTCCCTGTGGATTGCATCAATCCCAGCCTGCCTTGTATGCTTGAAGCAGTGTCTGAGTCAATACCTCCACCACGTGCCACTCATAGATAACCACAGGCACAGATAGATTTTCCTGGACAAACATAAAGGTGTGAGCAGGTACTACCTGCCTCATGTAGTGTAATTGTGTGGAGTCCAGCATCCTTTATCAGCAGGGTGTTTAAAATAGGTATTAGAATCTGTATTTTCGTATAGTATTACAGAAGCAAGGGCTCCTGCTGAATAAGTCCAGTTAACTCTCCAGCCCATTTAAAAAAACAAAGTATAGTCTCACAAGCAAAGCAATAATTTAGCTAGATTTACATACAAATTCTTGAACTTGGTGGTTGGTAGTGCTCCCAAAAGAACTGCAGTAGCTTAGAAAAACATGAATATCGTCTGCAGAAAATATCCAACGAGACAGTTTGAGCCGTATATTGTGTCAGTCTGCTCTCGTTGTAATTCCCAGCATTATGAATGAAGCCGTGCTGTGGGAATAAGCACATGTAGCGATATGGGTCAGATAAGAGCCTCGCTGACTATACCACCTTTAAAACCATTTGAAAATGATTCATAGGCATAAAGCACAAACGTAAGGAGGAAAATTGTCTAGCATTTCATCATCCCCAACCAAGAGCCTCTAAGATCTCCCTGATGAACACCGTGAATGAAGATGTTTTACTTCATGTACTGATCTCAAATTAGGTCTTGCTTTCTTCGCATTCCTCGGCCAGACAGATGGGCCGCATTCAGCCAAGGTCATCGCTGTTGGTTTATTCAACTTTCTTTATCTCTGTATAACTGAATGTTTAGAACAGAGGTGTCTTCAACAAATCCCAAGACGTGTATGTATTTGAACATTTACATACAGGGATAAAAATATGTTTGACATTAAAAGTTTGCAAACCTTCAGGAAAGATAGTGTTAACGCATTTTAGGGTATACATTCCTCTGTTACATTGAACTGCCTATGCAAAAATAGTTTTAGTTTCCATATTTAAATATAAATCCGGCTAGCACACTGTCATGAAAGGACAAATACATATCAACTGGAGTCAACATAACAAACTGGTTCAAAATACACCCTTAAGAGTAATCTGTTTATTGGATTTGTCAGACAATGTGCCTGAACGCACCTCAGCTCCAATTAGTATGACCTATTATAATATGTAGACATTACATATGTCACCTTTGTGCTGTATTGGCATTATCTGAAACATATTGCCAGCCGAGGCAGTGTGTGGCTGGTATTTGTTCACCGTATGTGAGTCATCATTGCAAAATGTACTTTTGCCATGTGTTCATATAAGCTGTCTTCCTTTGGTCAGATGGACCAAAAAAAAAAAACAGACTGTGATAGATGCGTACACAAAATATTACAGGTGGGCAGTTTGGATCAAAATGAAAGCCGAGTTTGAAGATGGGTGCGGTCCGAGCAAGGGTGCTTGGAAGTAAGGCAGGAGGAAGTTGGCCGCTGGCCCGATTTGGCTTCGCAGCTTGTGTGATGCCACCACAATCTAATCTCTAGTTCTGAATGTTAGGAATACTGATGTATTGATTGATTGATGAGAGGGAGGGATGCATTTTTTAAATGACCCTTATTTTACTCTTAGCTATTGCATTTCTTTGTATTCTTTAGTCTTCAAGCAAATGTGTAAACGAAGATAAAAGCAGTGATGCATTATGGTTGAAGACATCTGAAGGTTTGATTTGACACCGTGATCAATGAGGCCTTTCCATCACACTCTCATATGCCCCTTAGAGAAATGTAGTCATCTCTCCATATGCATGTGCCCACTTGTGAATCTTGAACTCTGTTCAAGTTTGATTGCTTTCTTCTTTTTGACATGGAAGTCATTGTATGATGTTTTATGAAAAGCTATATATATATATATACACTCACCTAAAGGATTATTAGGAACACCATACTCATACTGTGTTTGACCCCCTTTCGCCTTCAGAACTGCCTTAATTCTACGTGGCATTGATTCAACAAGGTGCTGAAAGCATTCTTTAGAAATGTTGGCCCATATTGATAGGATAGCATCTTGCAGTTGATGGAGATTTGTGGGATGCACATCCAGGGCACGAAGCTCCCGTTCCACCACATCCCAAAGATGCTCTATTGGGTTGAGATCTGGTGACTGTGGGGGCCATTTTAGTACAGTGAACTCATTGTCATGTTCAAGAAACCAGTTTGAAATGATTAAAGCTTTGTGACATGGTGCATTATCCTGCTGGAAGTAGCCATCAGAGGATGGGTACATGGTGGCCATAAAGGGATGGACATGGTTCAGAAACAATGCTCAGGTAGGCCGTGGCATTTAAACGATGCCCAATTGGCACTAAGGGGCCTAAAGTGTGGCAAGAAAACATCCCCCACACCATTACACCACCACCACCAGCCTGCACAGTGGTAACAAGGCATGATGGATCCATGTTCTCATTCTGTTTACGCCAAATTCTGACTCTACCATCTGAATGTCTCAACAGAAATCAAGACTCATCAGACCAGGCAACATTTTTCCAGTCTTCAACTGTCCAATTTTGATGAGCTCTTGCAAATTGTAGCCTCTTTTTCCTATTTGTAGTGGAGATGAGTGGTACCCGGTGGGGTCTTCTGCTGTTGTAGCCCATCCGCCTCAAGGTTGTGCGTGTTGTGGCTTCACAAATGCTTTGCTGCATACCTCGGTTGTAACGAGTGGTTATTTCAGTCAAAGTTGCTCTTCTATCAGCTTGAATCAGTCGGCCCATTCTCCTCTGACCTCTAGCATCAACAAGGCATTTTCGCCCACAGGACTGCCGCATACTGGATGTTTTTCCCTTTTCACACCATTCTTTGTAAACCCTAGAAATGGTTGTGCGTGAAAATCCCAGTAACTGAGCAGCTTGTGAAATACTCAGACCGGCCCGTCTGGCACCAACAACCATGCCACGCTCAAAATTGCTTAAATCACCTTTCTTTCCCATTCTGACATTCAGTTTGGAGTTCAGGAGATTGTCTTGACCAGGACCACACCCCTAAATGCATTGAAGCAACTGCCATGTGATTGGTTGATTAGCTAATTGCATTAATGAGACATTGAACAGGTGTTCCTAATAATCCTTTAGGTGAGTGTATATATATATATATATATATATATATATATATATATATTAATAGTTTGACATTTTGGCAAATGTGTTGTACGAGTTAGATGAGAAGATCAAGACCCCTGTCATGTCTGCCTGCTGTATAATATAATATAACGCTATGGACATAGGAAGTAGCATATAGACTGGAAACACCTAACCTGGCTCTGTCCAAGGGTGACAAATTCCACCCACAAGCGATTCACAGAAATGACAATTAGCCATTTCACGGACTGACTGTTTCTTGGCAGGGACCAGTTGCCAGGCAACCTGTGGAAGTTACTACCACAAGATATAATATGATAAGTAATGAACTTTAGACGTGCTGATGGATTGTATTACCTTTGGACAGAGCCAGGCTAGTTTTCCCCCCCTGTTTGTAGTCCTTTTGCTAAGCTAAGCTAACCAGCTGTTGGCTCCGATATTCACCGTAGAGACATAGTAGTGTTATCAATCTCATCTCACTCTATGCAAGAAAGCAAATAATCATATCTCCCAAAATGTTGAGATTTTCAACTAAAAAAAACAGATTTTTATTCGATAAAAATATATTATATAAACAAATATATTGTTTTTAGGCAGACAGGCTTCATGCACTCATCTTTAACTGCCAATTTACATCTTATTCGGTGAAACTCAAATCACAGAGCAGGTACACACACCCATGAATATATCTTGCGACAACAATTGCCGTCATCTGGAAATCTTGTACACGGCTTAAACAAAATGCACTGCCACCCCCTACTCTTTGCTTGGGCTCACCGAAAAACAGAAATGATGGATTTATGTTCTTCCTCCATGTATGCAAGAGCTTTGAAGACTATGCTGCAATGAAGCAGTAGCCTATGCATAATGCATGAACTTGCTTTTGTGCTTTTGAACATGACAAAATAGTAATATACAGTCGTCCCTCTCCCGTACCTTCCTTCCTCCCTTACTTACTATACTTCCTTCCTTACTTGAGCCAGTTTGTTATAGCCCAGTCCATTGTGTGTTCATTAAATACATTATTTCCTTTGTGCTTTACTCAGGGCCCTTTTGAATAGCAGCCTCAGGAAGGAGGAAAGTGAGAAAGGGACAGAACCATTTTTAGGGGAGAAAGACACGTTGTAGCTGGGAAATGCCCTGTCAAGATAAGACTAGCTTTTTATGTATGCCTTGTGAAACAGTGAAACAGTATGCTTTGGCTTTGTGTTTGTGTGTATATGTGTGTATTTGTCTCTTTGTTCTTGTCTACAGTATCAGAAAAAAAGAACAGAGGCAGACACAGAGTTTCTGTCTGTGTTTTCACAGTTTTTGACTTTTGCCAGCTGTGTCTTTTTGGTCTCAGGGTGCTCCTTCTACACTTAGTTAGGATTTTAAGGATGAACATCTGCTTACCTGAGCACAACCTCATCAATTTGTGTTTACACATTCTGTCCGTGTGCTACCTCACAGATCACACAGTATGTTCCCTAATGTTTGCTGAATCCCAACATCAAGAAGGTAGATGAACTGAGATGCTCTGCGCTTCCTCAGCCGGCCATTTAGAACCTCGCAACACAGCAGCTCGCAGCATGCAAATGTAGTGCAGGATGTTTTTTAATTATCCGTGCTCGTGTCCGGGCCATACGCACTGTCCTCCAAACCTCTTGTGCCGCTGCGAGTCGACATATTAGGCTTGTGCTGGCTAATTCCCAGTCGGGGCTTAAATATTCAAAGCGTTTAATTGCCATTGAATTGTCATTCTTATCTTTTTTTTGTGTGATTGTGTGCATTTTCCTCAACAGAATGTCTCCCGCATCAATGACATCGTGAAAAACGTGCTGCTGATATTCCCACATTTCTGTCTGGGCAGAGGACTAATTGACATGGCCAAGAACCAGGCGATGGCCACCCTCTTCAGCAGTTTTGGTAAGACGCCACCACCACTATGAGCTACCCTACATGTGTTACATTTACACAGCAGACACGGACGAGAGGGGACCAGGTTTGTGGAGACGGTGGCAGGGTTGAGGAGGCCATCAAGAGGCAAAGAGGCACATGAAAGAGGAAGAGGAGTCTTATCTGTAGAGAGATGGAGCAGGAAATAGTGGCTTGAGGAATCATTTGCGATGGTGGTGGAGAGCAGGACGGGAAAGCAATCACAACCTAAAAGGGCTAGTGTGGAGAACTGCTATTTACCAGAGAATGAGACTGCAAGCACTTTCGTTTTACTTGTCTACTTTCTCTGCCTCCTCTGGCTCAAGGGTTGTAGAATTTGAGAGAGGGCGGAAAGACAGAGAGCAGAATTTAAAATGATCAGAGTAGGGGTGCTGTCACCGGTTTACTTGAGTGTTAATTAGACCAAAAAAGGCCTCAACATGAAAAGAAAAGGATATCATTGATTTCCCCACATGACATACGTGACAGCCCTTTTTTTACGTTTTATTTTTTTAAGGCTAAGTGTCGTTTTAAACTGCTCGCTTTCAGCAATGAATATGTCTCAAAAACACTTCAAAGAGCCGACAAATTCCAGCTGTCCTCTAACTTTTGACAAAGACATATTTGGCTGCGCATGAAAGAAAACACTGCTAATTCCTTTTTTGAAGACATTTCTGCTAAATCATACTCTGAGCTTGTAGATAAGGGATGGATATTAACATGAATTGACATACAGCAATAAAGCATTTCATTACTTCCCATGTTCTGTGATTATCGCCTTTGTTTATCACCATATTTCTTCAGTTTTTTCCTTTTTTTTCAGGGGAAGACCGTTTCAAGGACCCACTCAGCTGGGACATGGTGGGAAAGAACCTTTGCGCGATGTCCATCCAGGGAGTTGTCATGTTTGCCATCACAATCTTTATCCAGTATAAGTTTTTCTGCAAACCAAGGTAAAGGAAGCTGTCAAAATCTGTTATTTCAGAATAAATTAGTCCAAAACTGTCCGAAGAAAGTTCCGCCACTACACTCATATTTCTGACTGTTATAGTTTTTATGTTTTCAGTAAATTTCAATCTCGTATTTGTTTCAGTCAGATAAAACATACCCCTATTCTCTCCCATTTGAATTAGTAATGCACTTCATATGGATTTCATAAAAACACATGTTGCACTGTGAATCTGTTTGGAAAGTACTACGATTTTGTTTCCTTTTTTTGTGTGTTTAGTTACTCCAATAGAGAAGTTGCCATGGAAGCTAATACCTGTGGTTTATAATATTTATGAAAATTGCCGAGATTGTTTCATTGTGCTTACACTGACTGAGATCATCTGTCATGCTAATGTTAATGAATGGTGTTGTGCCAACTGTGGTGGACTTCTTTCTGCCAGGCTCATTTCACGGAAATCATTATCTTCAGAGGAAGAGGATATTGATGTTGCTCAGGAACGCAAGCGCTTGTATGAAGGCAAGGCCCAGAACGACCTTCTGAGGATCTGCGACCTCACTAAGGTATTGTGTAGTGCATATTTGTGTTACTGCTAAAGTATTGCACTGATTGTAGTAAGGATTTCCCACGTTATTCAGTCATTTTTTTTTAATTATTTTTTTAATTTTTTTATCAGGGTAGATTGATTGCTTTATTTGATTTTTCTGTACTTATTATTTGTGAAATGTGAAATAGTTTTTAACTTTTCTTTAACACAGAGATACTCAGAAAGTGTATTCCCTCAGGCCTTCAGGATGGTCAACTCTGTCCTTTGACTTGTGTACATCCATGACCTCATGTTGCCCTTTGTGAATCTTTAGCTCTGCGATTTACATTTTTCCTCTCGACCGTGTTTTTTACCAGAAAATGTAACAGCCAACCTACACAATTTCATTTGATCTTCTTTCTATTCTATCCCTTCTATTCTTATTTTTACTCTTGTTCTATTTCTCATTCTTAATAACAAATACCCGCTAGTGCCGTATGCTACTTTGCTGTTCACTGCACATAGTTTATGAGCATAACAAATAACTTTGAAGAAGAAGAAAAACAAACAACACAGTGATTTCCCCCCTGTAATTAACACTGTTTAAAAGGCCGTAATCCACTTTATCTGTGCATGTGGATGTGTGTGGGTGGGAGGAGTTTTTTTTCTTTCTTTGCACCTGCATAATTCAGTTTGCAAGGCAAATGAGAAAGACGGATAGCGACTGTGCAGCTGTGAACATTCCCAAACATCATGAGTGGACATCAGAACTAAACAAGATTGCATAGTAAGGGTGTAAAGGTCCGCACTGCTATACAGCTCTGGCCCATCCCACATTGCAGCAGATGAAGTCAAGTATGCCGCGATGGTGCATGCCTTAACACAGCTGAGACTAGTCACGTGACCAGCTGGACGGAGATGGCAGCATAAAGCTCAGCTCCTAGCCCAACCTTGCCAAATAGTTGTTTTAATTGGTTCCAACCTCGATATTTTATACTCTTTTGTTTGATAAAGACAGTTAAAGTAGAATGGCAGGCAAAAGCAGATCTCAACGCAACGACACTGATGCCATTGCAGAGGCAGTAATGGAGAAACAGCAAAGCTACTTCGAGCCACGCTTTGCTCGGATTCAACAGGTGGGGATCGACAACGACGAGAAGCTAACTGCTATCCATGCGCAGCTAGCATCTGTCACCGCGAGCCTTGGCTCTATCAGGTCTGAGGTCGACAGCCTAAGAACTACCGTGGAAAGTAATTCGAGCGTTCTTGACAGCCATGACCACGCTTTTGGAGAGCTGGAAGTGAAGCTAGCAGATATGGAGGACAGAAACCGGATGTGCAATATTCGTGTCATTGGTTTGAAAGAGGGGCTAGAAGGCTCTAACGCCACTCAATATCTTCTGCGCTCCCTATCTGAGTGGTTCCCACAACTGGCAGATCTTCAGATAGATATTATGAGAGCTCACCGAATCTACAGTGAACGGAAGAACAATGTCACCACTAATCGCACGTTGATTTTCAACGTGCTTCGCTACACAACCAGACAGGCGATCCTTCGGGCTGCGCGGAAATCGCCTCCCATCATCGATGGTCGGAAAATTCGCTTCTCTCCGGATTACAGCAACTACACGGTCAAACGCCGCCAAGCTTTTCGTCAAGCTATGGATACAGCTCGCACCAAGGCTCTGGACTTTTTCCTGCTCTATCCGGCAACCCTGAAGATCAAGGAAGGCGCCCAGTATAGAGCATTCACCTCCGCTGAAGACGCTGAGAAGTACGTGAGTCGAGCTCCCTCTCACCCCCCGGCTGCGACGGAGAGGACCGGCGCATCGGCTGCTAACACGGAGCACGAGAACGCATTGGAAGGAGTGCAGGATTAAACCGTCTGCCTGACGAGAATGGACCCTCGGTTTGTCTAAATATCCCAGTTCTAGTGTTATTACATTGTTGTCTGCTTTATATAGACGGAATGCCATATTGAACTGTTTTTCGATAGCCTAGCCTGCTCGCTAGGCTTGCTAGGCTAAAACAAGTTAACTACTAGGCCATTACGCCTTCGTTTTTTCTGCTTTGTACTTTTGACGAGAAATCTGTTTATTTTACGTTCATTTAATGTGGAACCAGTTAATGTTATAAACCAGGTACATATGGGCTATGTGTTCCTTTTTACTGCCCCATATCCACTCTGGATCACAGACCTACTTTGAGTGTTAGCTTCTTAGCTACGTTTCCCCCCTTGCCCCCGCCTCCCCCTTTGTTTCATTGTCATGTCCGTCCGTGTTCCCTGTCTTGCGTGTTTTGTGTCGTGAGGGACCCAACTTTGGATGCAATATTGTTAAGATTTAACGAGGTGAAGGGCGGTAGCAATATGCTTCTCCACATGTACCTACACTTAGAACGCTGCCTTTTTGATAATGGGTGATCTTACATTCTTAGTTTGGAATTGTGGTGGACTGAATGCCCCTCATAAACGAACCAGCTCTTTAGGCTTACTAAAAAAGAGAAACGTTGACATTGCATTATTACAGGAGACTCATTTGCTGCAGGCTGATACCGGCCGTTTAGCCAATAGACTCTATCACACAATTGCGTCTTCCTCAGCCAGCACAAAAACGAAAGGAGTAGCCATTGTTGCAAAACGAAATCTCCCACTTAAAGTGCTGTCCTCTTGGTCAGATGATGCAGGCAGGATTGTGATCTCCGTGATAGAATTCAATAATAGGAAAATTGCTCTAGTGTCAGCCTATGCGCCTAATGGTTTTGATGGAAACTTCTATAATACGCTCACCAAACAAATGCTGGAGTTAACGGACTGTTCCTTCATTGTTGGTGCGGATTTCAATGCTGTTTGGGACCCCAATATTGATCGGTCGAACGCAAAGGCCACAGGGGTGCAGGCGCAGGCCACAAATGCTCTGAAGTCATGGGCCAACAGTTTAGGGCTTATAGATATCTGGCGCGCAGTGAACCCCACCTGTAAGGATTACTCCTTCTTCTCAGGCAGACATAAATCTTTTTCCAGAATAGATTTTCTTTTTGCATCCCCTCATTTATTTAACTCAATTGATAAAGCAGTGTTACTTCCAATGGCACTATCTGACCATAAAGGGGTCTTTTGCTCCACCACCCTAGGCCGACTGTCTCAGCGTGCTGCTAGATGGCGTTTCAATACCTCTTTATTAAATAGTGAATCCTATGTCACGCAATTTATTGTGGAATTCCAAACGTTTGCAGAAATTAATGTTGGCTCTGTAGAAGACCCAAGGATTCTATGGGACGCAATGAAAGGTTTTATTAGGAGCAATACCACACTGTTCTGCTCTAACGCACGCAAAGCTGGGGCACTCCAACTGCAAAACCTTGAATCTGAATTCACCAGATTAGACTCATTGATGCAAACAAACATTACTGACCAAATAGTTTTAGAACGATCATTAGTTAAGAAGGAAATAAACAACATTCTGAAACGAAAATCTGAATTCCTAATTCATAGAACGAGACAGCGCTATTACTTTCAGGGCGCTAGACCTAGTCATTTACTTGCCATGAGAATCAGGTCAAGTGACCATTTTTCTGATATTCCCGCTGTTAAATCTTCAGATGGCAATATCAGAACTGACCCTGTTGAAATAAATACATCTTTTCAGTCATTTTATTCTAATTTGTATCAATCAGAGGTTACTTTGGATAAAATCCACTGTGACGGATGGTTAAATCAGCTTAACTTGCCCAAGTTATCAGTAGAGGAATCAGCTGACTTAGATAATTTGGTCACTATAGATGAACTAAGAAAGGCAGTACAGAATATGCAAAGGAACAAATCACCAGGTTTTGATGGGATCCCTCCTGAATTTTATGTTACCTTTTGGGAACAGTTAGGTCCATTCCTTCTTGACATGATTAACTTCTCTATTGGAAAGGGTGAATTCTCAAGGGATGTTAACACAGCTCTTATATCATTACTCTTGAAAAAGGATAAGGATCCTACAGAGTGCTCTAGCTATCGTCCGCTTAGCCTGTTAAATTCTGATTTAAAAATATTTGCTAAACTCCTAGCCCGTCGTCTGGAGTCTCATATGTCAAAATTAATAAACTCTGACCAAACAGGATTCATAAAAACAAGATTAGCAGCAGATAATGTTAGACGCCTTCTCCACATTATTGATGCTGCAGAAGACAGTAAGATACCAATGTCACTTCTCTCTCTTGACGCAATGAAAGCTTTTGATAGACTTGAGTGGCCATTTTTATGGTCAGTCTTAGAGGTGATGGGCTTTGGTAACACTTTCATTGGCATGATTAAAGTCATGTATTCTAACCCGTCAGCCCAAGTCTTAACAGGACGCACCCTCTCCTCTTTGTTCCCTGTTTCTAGATCTTCACGCCAAGGTTGCCCTCTGAGTCCTGCACTATTTGTCCTCTCCCTTGAGCCTCTGGCTCAAGCCATTCGCCAGTCTGTAGTGGTGTCACCAATATGCATTCGAAATACGCAGCATCACCTTTCATTGTTTGCGGATGATGTGATGGTCTATTTGGAAAACGCCTCTCAGTCTCTTCCACCTCTTCTATCCTTATGCGAGGAATATGGAAGCCTATCAGGATTCAAAATTAACTGGTCAAAGTCTGCTTTACTCCATCTAAACGACTCTGCTTGCAATTCAACCATCCCTGCCAACATCCCCATTGTTAAACAGTTTAAATACTTGGGTGTTGATGTTTTTCCTTGTTTGAACAAGATTATTAAGCATAACTACTCTATTGCTCTGAACAACATATTGAAAGATATGGGAAAGTGGATGAGTCTTCCTATGTCTATTCAAGCCCGTATCTCTGTGGTTAAAATGAACATCTTACCCAGGATTAATTTTGTGAGCTCTATGCTACCTCTTTCTCCTCCTGCTGACTACTGGCATAAATTAGAGGCAGCGGTATCTAAATTTATTTGGAAAGGCAAGCGGCCACGACTTAAAAAGTCTACTCTACAGAGGAGAAAGGAGAATGGTGGTCTTTCAGTTCCCAACTTTAAACTTTATTTTTGGTCTTTTGTCTTAAGGCCTCTTCTTACATGGTTTGACCCAGATTCCTCAGTGTGCTGGCGTGCTTTAGAAGGTGCTATAACAGAACCATGGTCACTTCATGATGTCCTTTTTGCCAATATCTCTAACAAACAGTGCCAGTTGCGCTTTGGCCCCATTGTCTCTCATCTTATCAAAACCTGGAGATTGGTTGAAACATATTGCCATGTACCATGCAATTGGCATACACTTTCTCCACTATTCAACAATAAAGCACTCCTGATTGGTGGGAGGCCTTTAGCAGCTCCACATTGGGAACAAAGGGGGGTTCATTATCTAAAAGACATTTTTAACGAGACTGGCTTGTTATCTTTTACTGATTTACAAAACGCATTCAGTCTACCACGTTCCTCGTTTTTCTTTTACCTTCAATTAAGATCAGCACTCAAGGCATATGGTGTCCCCTGGCAGAGAGCTTTGCCCATTCATCCTATCCGGAAATTATTTACAATGCAGGTAAAAACCAGCGGTATGGTATCCAAGCTCTATCAGTTTTTGGTGACACCTGGCCGCTTAAGCCTTCCTATTGAGAGGGTCTGGGAACGTGATTGCCCAGACCTGGTCACTGATTTTGACTGGCATGATGTGTGGTCCAGCATCTCAGAAGCATCACGCAATCCAGACCATCAACAAATTCACTACAATTTCATTCATAGGACATACCTGACCCCTGTGAAAATGCACCACATGAAGGTGATTACCAATCCTGTATGCACTCTCTGTCCATTAAACACTCACGGTACATATCTTCACATGTTCTGGGATTGCTCCCCTGTTTGTCAGTTTTGGAACAATATTGCATCCAAGTTATCTGTGTTGATTAATGTTACTGTGCCTGTCACTCTCAGGGTTTTGATTCTAAATGTTTTTGATTCAGATTTCCAGCTCTCTAAAATTCAAATGCGTGTTGCGTTTGCTGGACTCACAGCTGCTAAGAGAATGATTGCAACCCGTTGGAAACCACCTCATGACCTATCTATTCGAACTTGGACGCTTTCCTTTTTGGATGTTGTATATATGGAGATATCAACAGCTCGCATAAATGGAGCATCAGAAAAGACTTTGGACGCTTGGGTCAACATTGCTGATTCTCTGAAAAATATGCTGTAGATGTGTGCTATGGTCCCTTACCTCTAATTGCGCATGTCCTTGGTCCCTGTCAATGTTATTTGTCTGTCTGTCTGTCTGTCTCTTGTGTTATGTGTATATGTATGTTCCCCCCCCTCCCCCATCTTTCCTCTCTGCTTTATGGTTCTGGGAGACTCCTTTCTTCTCAGCATATTGTTTGTAATTTGAAAGGGCACCATGTGTTGGTGTTCCGTCATCCTGTGTGATTATGCTAAATAAAAATAAAAACATTTGATCGCAAAAAAAAAAACACAGCTGAGACTAACGCTTCATCCATCGGCAGATGTTTCCTCCCTGCGGGCGGCATGGCAGCAGGAAGTGTCACCGCAGCAGCCTGCTTTGCAGCTCCAGTGCCGACAGCTGGACGATCTAACAGCCTCTTGCTTCTTACCACCCTTCTTCGCTCCCCGACTCCCTCTGTCTCCGCAGTCTCACTATACTTAATCTTTCACTCATTGCTCACGGACACAGACGTGCTCCACACTCCCTAGGGTAATTACCGAACAAGCGCTGGGTAAATCAGTTGGATGGGTAACGTCTTACAAATCATTTCGCAAGGTGAAACCGTGTGGAGTGGAATGTTCCTTTAGCAGCAAAAACTTGTCGGGAGAACTTTTTCATGTTCTGCAAACTTTTGAAAACATTAAAATCTCTACTCTGCATGCAGCTTAAAGCGGTGGCAAAATGTTAAGAACTAGATTGGATTGTGGTTGTCCGCTGTTGACTGGGAGCCATTGTTCACACACACCTTTCATTTTGTCCAATATTTCTCTGAGATGAGACCCAGTGGCCCGTCATCACACAAAACAGCAGTGCAGTGGCAGAAGGCATCAGGATTCTTCATGCAGTGCCCTCATTGACTCCCACCACAGCTGTGCCCCATCCATTTGGGATGTAGATAACAAATTGATCAATGAGCGCGTGGCTTCGGTGGCCATGTGCCACAGGATGAGCCCTGTCATTAATCTAAGCATGCCTCTGAAGCGATCGACAGCCTATCAATCATGTGTCAGATTCCTGCTCCTCCCCTTCCTTTTCCTGCTGCTCTAAACAGGAGCATTTTGCAACGCACCCCACCTGCTAGCCTCCACTTAGCTGCTGCATTAGCGTCGGCACTGTAATCGATGGAGACTGTAATGGAAGTGTGTCCGTCTGTGAGCGTTTTCCAGGCCCAGTGCTGTCGCTTTAACCTTCCAGTCACTCACTAAGTTGACAGAGAGAAGTTTTACAGTACATTGTGACAGCTGTTTGAGTTCAGGAGACTGAAGAGTGATGAGTTGCACCTTGAAATACTTCAAGTATGACCATGTGATTATATTTACTCTGGGCATATGAGTGGTTTGAATGAGGGTAGTGTGACAAGAGCTGTGTGTTGTATGGTGACACAAAGGTTGCCTTTGTGGGCCTGGGCCAAAATATTTGTATATATATATGACCTGTTAAAAATTATGTTACCACCTGGTTTTTGACTGGATACTGGTCTTTTCTTTTCTTGTATTTTCTTGTCTTCATTTTCAGAATCTTTTTTTTTTTCAATAATCTTTTATTTCCTTTTTCTTTCACTTGTGATGTTTACTATCTCACAAATTTCTCACAAAATTCTTGAGAAAAGAACGGTTAGAATAAATGGTTCGAAGTAATGGTTGAAATAACCAGCCTCTGCCACTACAAGTAGAAACTGCACCAAAGTCATTAGAATAAAGATTAAAAAAAAAGTTGCTTTAATATCACTTTGTTTTTTACAAAAAAAGATATGATGATATCAACTTTTATACAATTACATGTGATAAATGCCGACCAGTTTAATGTCAGTAATGAAAATAGAACATGACAGGTGGTGTTGGTGAAGGGGTACTTGAGCTAATCCGGTCGTGCTGTGGAGGTACATCAGCCAAAACAAGTTGTGTACACACCTAATATCGTTGTGAATAAATTTACCTTGGAGGGTCCTTTATGAATATAGGAGTGTCAATATCACGGTTTACTAACTGAGCTGTAGCATTCGGCATTTGAAGCTTGTGATTTTCTAACCTAAATCTATATTTTAGGTTTGCTGCCATTTACTGCCGCCATCACGTTGTCCCAACTATCTCATCTGATTAGACGTCAGCCTGCTCATCATGACAGCTGCTGTGGTGCTCGAGTCAGAGGGGAATTATCCTTTAATTGCCTTCCTCCATACATGTATATGCTGCTTTGATGTGGCTTTAGCACTGCAAACTGTCACTAAAAAGTAGTATGCGTAATCCAGGTGTGCAGCTGCCAGATGGCACTGAAAGAACGGTGGATCTATGCAACTCCTGCTTTTATCTCATGCGTTTGATGTGCCAACTGTGTAATAAATGCAATGTCATTGTTTGTCAGGTTTGAAGTGTCAGTTCTAAATTAATATTTGCCTGGTAGCATTCTTAATGTGTCTGGGATGGCTGTTTTCTTTTCTTATTTTTAATGGTGGATAATATTTGGTCCGGAGATTCTATACAGGAAACATAGCCTTCATACTTGGAAATGTACGTTGTCACTTTTAACATTCACTCTTTAAGTCTCTGACACTCACATACAGGCTTGTAAACACATAGCGCTCATCGAGAAACAGCCAACCGTAGTCACTCTTTCATAACCCAAAGGGGCACAGTGGTGTCCTTGATTTAGAATTTTAAATGTCTTGACTGTCACAGTCAGCAACAACAACAAAGGCCTTGTCTTGTCTTGTCTTTTTGTGCTCGAGTAAGACAACGCTGCTTTCAAACCACTTTGAAAACATGTCAAACCCTAACATGCTGGTAGTCTTGGATGTGGAAAAATACCTCATGCACTAAATATCTCATTTTGTTGAATGTTTCGACTGCTGAATTTCTCTTAAGATTGTAAAAAATACACACACAAAAAAAAGAAATCCTGGCCGCTTCAAGTGGGAGTTAGTTTACCTCCTCTGGTAGGATTTTTAGATGATGCAGACTAGAATGCAAATGTGCATGAATGAGGCTGGTCAGCGGGGGAGGATGTGGATGCAGCATGGAAAGTGTTCACGCAAAATGTGGTACAACATCAATCACCTTCTTGTTTCCAGAGCCGCTTCTTGGTCTTAGCGGGATGCTGACTTACAATCAGAATGTGAGAAGTTGTGTTCTTTTTCCCCTGAGAGATGGGATTCTGCATCCGACGTGGTCTTTTCTTTTTCTTATCTAGTTTTTTAGTTTTCTTTTTTAGCAATGGTAGGAGTTTTAGGGATGGCGATGTTCATACGCCGAATCGTCCTTACGTTTGGTTTAATGTCAATTGGATTACCATGGACATTGGTGGACATATTTGTGGTCACTAGACACTTTGTCTTAATGACGGATGATATGTACGACCAACAGATCAATCTCTAAAGTTAGAAGCCTCTTTGTTTTTTTTGTGTGATTAATGCTAACATAGCATGCTAATATGCTCATGTTGTCTTGACAATTTGTTAAATGTATTAGTTATCATAGCTGCAATTTTCAAGATGTTCATACAGATAAAGGGTGCAATAGGCTTCATAGGCTTCATTAAACTCATTGTTTGGGCTTCACTGCCTGTAACTTTTTTTCTTTTTTTTTCTTTCACTGTTATGCTCTTATCAGGGACATTTCCAGCAGCGTCAAGCAGCTGTTTAAGTTTAGCATCACGTCCTTACACTCTCCCTGGTTTGGCTATAGACTTATACCATTTGCAATAGATTTCATGAAGTACTTTTCAGATTAAGGACAACATGCTTTTTCACCAAAGTCATCTCTGTATATTGACACCACTAAATGCAGCTGCAGTAAAGCTGGTGTCCATACATAGGATGTTGGGTGACTTGTGACTGTGCTGAAGGTTATTGAGGGTACTGAAGTGGTGCTCAAAGTGGAGACAGATTTCCTCATGAATACTGTCATCCGGTCACAAATACTAATGTCCATGTCCTCCTCTTCTCCTCCCTTGTGGAAGTGTCTAACTTTTTACTACCTTTTCCCATCTGGATGGCTCTAAATGTGGCAAATTATCCCTTCTTGGTAATTTTTTTTCCTCCACTTTCTCTGTCTCTCTCCCTTCTGTTTTCCCCACCTGTTCCTTCCATCTCTGCTCTTCCCTGCTGCTCTGGGCTATCGCTCCATATTTCGTCATGCTATCCTCTCTGTTGTCTTCCTCACTGTCTGCTCCCCACCCGTTCCTGCCCCCTGCCTTCTCTTTCTCTGGCTGGCTGGTTGATTCATTTTATTGTCTGCTCCCTGCAGGTATACTCTCGGAAGAGCGCCCCTGCTGTGGACGGGCTATGTGTGGGAGTACCTGCCGCAGAGGTGAGCCAAAAGCTGCAGAATCACACATGCACCTCTTCAAGCAGTCCGTTTGGGTTTGTCCGTGCAAGACGACTTTGTAGCACCTAAACATTTGCTTAATTTTCAAAGATCACGAGCAACATTATTGGTTGCCTGTTAATACTACAAAATTCTACATATTCAAGTAAAATGTTCTATCAATGATAATATTTACAAAATGTTGACACATGAGAGCAGGGAGCAATGAGCAGATTCACTCTGTCTGGGCTTTGATTTGCAGTTTTCCAGTTATTCCTTGAAGATTCTTGCCTTTTTTACTGAGTTGAATCAAAATATCTTCCAAATGCTGCTTAGAGAAGGCGTTAGGAGAAACACTAATCTCCTTATCGGGCTTGTTTTCTGCCATTGTATTACTGCCAAGCATGTGTGTGCTAAAAACGCTGAAGCAGGCTAGTAGAAGAGCATTGCCAGAGCAACAGAGTCTATCAAGCGAAGGAATGAGGAGCCAGTGCTGTTTAGTTCAGAACGCTGCCAATTTAGCAGTGAGAAACGACATCCATCAAATACAACCAAGAACACTTTTACACATGTTTTGACTTCAGGAACCGTTGTGTGAAATTGACTGTCAATGTAAACCATCCTTATTCATATATGACATGTTACACATTACACATACCCATACACACACTTAGGGTGACACACACACACACACACACACACACACACACATACACACATACACTTCCACTACCGCTGGAAGCTTCATTTAAACATAATCTCAAATGCTGACAGGCAGTCGTGCTCGATGGGCTTTCCGGTGGTATCAATCCTCCCGGCTACTGTTTACTCAAAGCCCAATGTAAATGCCAGTGGAATATTGTGATTCACAGGGCTCGACTGATCACACACTGCCTTTCCATGCATTATTTACATCAAGCTTAGTCCTCAGCTATGCATTCACAGGCACAGGTCACAAACAAGCAGGGATCAATGAATGACAGAAATCAAATATTTATGCCGGAGCCAGAGCACCTAAGGCGGGTCACATGACCGTGGGGCTGCGTAAAGACGACTTCCTGCCGCATGGCCTCCAGAGGGAAGTAAAAATCAGCAGCAGCATGAGAGAGAGAGAGAGAGAGAGAGAGAGAGAGAATTGTGTTTGTTGTAGAAATTTACAGAGGCAGTGCGCTGTTTTTTGTTGTTGTTACAGTATTAATTCCTGTGTGCCTGCCATGTTGATTTAGTGTCTGTTCGTTTATGTACAGAAATCAGGACATCAATTTGTTGTTTTTGCTAAACACCGAACCAGTCGTGCATACTCTATATATTGTAGTTTCAATTATTCTGTATGTTGTGAACAAATATTTACAGTATATAGATAAACTTCATTAAAGGTGTTAATGAGTCGTGTTTATTCAAAAGAAAACTCATCTCCATACAGAGTATTTGAAATGTCATCCAGCACCACTGTCTGCTGCCTGTTTTCCAATGAGGCTTGTATCCACAAAACACCGTGTGAAGCCTCCCCATTGTCTCCGTCAGTGTTTCGGCTTGCTGGGAATCAACGGGGCTGGGAAAACCACCACGTTCAAGATGCTGACAGGAGACATCCCAGTCTCCAGTGGAGAGGCCTTCCTAAATGGATACAGGTGAGGCGCTAACTCCCACTAGCGCACAGAGTAACTCATCATAATTAGCCACCCAAGATGGTTGCTCATATGGGGATCGAGCGGAGGTGTTTTTTCTTTTAAAGCTCACACCCTATGTTAGCTTCTCTTGTTCTGCGTAACTCAGCTTTCTATTTCTCCCTCTCTCTCTCATTTCAGCTCTTTGTTTTTTTTTCTTGGTAGTTTTGATATCTTTTATAGAATCTGCCATCTCTGCCTTTTTCAACTTTGGTTCTCTCATGACATCTCACTGCGATATTCTCAGAAATGCTGAAAACTCTGCTCTCGCTTTCTTTCTGCCTCTTGCACATATTCCATTCCTTTTCACATCCTCGCCCTGTACCTTGCTGCAGAATCAGTCATAAGAAATCTTTGTACATGCCCCAAAAAAAAAAGAAACCTTGACACCAACAATATGAGACTTGAGCGAAGGAAGGCTTGCTCTTCTTTATTTTTAGGAAGAAACAACTGTGTTTCTTCAACTCGGCATGCATCTCTAAAGCTGCACATCCGAGCACGGTTGTGTGTAAGCTGCGGTTGGTTTTGCATCACAACAGTTGCTGTAGTTGTTCATTTATACATCTGGTAATTGACTTTGTGTTCAATAAAGGAAGAGCGCTAAATAAAAGCAAGGCCTAACACAACAGTGTTAATGTTGATGAATGTGGGCAACGCAGATCAAAGACAGATCCAGAGACCTTTAGGGGGAATGAAAACTGAAAAGAGTTAGAAACAGATGTGAGTACGCCCACTCTTCTGTTTTCAGCTTTCTGTGCATTGGCAAGAAAAATGATCGTCAGAAGCATCTTTTCAATGGATGTTCTTGCTCTCCCGACAACTGTCTCTCTTATCACAAGGAATAGTTGTTCATACCCGGATTCGGCATCTCCTCACCACCTGGTGTGTGACTGTCTGTAGAATGCAAAAGACAAAAGCTTGCCGGTATAACGTTGGCAGTCTCTTGTTATAGAAAACAACCTGAAAAACAAACTGATAGCAGCAGTGGACTACCTCGGTTGTGATTGTGTTTAATACATTTATAACACTTTTTCAATTAGTGGTGTGTGTGTAGTGGTCTCTCAGCCACACATTTACCATTAGCATGTTTCTTCTACTCTTTCTTTCCAAGAGTTAGGTTTATAAAATTTGGCTGGTATGCTTTTAGCCAAACGGCTGTTTTTGAATAGACGTTTGTCGAAAAGCATTCATATCCTTTTTAGCACATTGAATGTCAGCCAACACTTTTGTATAAAATAATTGTTGGTGTATTCTCGTCCCCAGCATACGAACAGAAATGAGGGACGTGCACCAGAACATGGGCTACTGTCCCCAGTTTGATGCCATTGATGACCTGCTGACCGGACAAGAGCATCTTGAGTTTTATGCTAGGTTACGAGGGGTACCAGAAAAAGAGGTCACCATGGTAACCATTACATCCTTTCATCATGTCCTTGTACATTGTAGGAGGAGTAAGGCGTTCTTCTACTAATGGCTGGTGCTGTGAGGCACTATGTTTAAAAAATAACTAGCAAATATAGAAGTGTGCATATTTCAGAAAAAAAACATGAAAGAAACACAGCAGGTCTGCTACTCTAAGACGTGTTTATTTGCTTCTAGAATGTGTTTTGTTATATTTTTACCAACAAAATTATTTCAACTAGAATACATGTAGGGCAAGCTGAAGTACATGTCGAAGTGATAGAAAACCTCAATGGGAGAAGCCATACATAATGAAAAATGGCCAGTGGTGGAGAGGCAGCAGCTGAGGGCTCTACATTATTCACCATGCCCAGTGGTGTGGCCGGCCCTATGCGGCCTCCCTGCACTCCCTCTTCTACAACAAGAAGATCAAAAGAGGAATAGGCTGGCGGCGACCATAGGCCTCAGACCCGGGCGTCAGGGCTTTGATCTCTTAGCTGCATTGCAAAAGGGATCCCATTCTGCCCTGCTACTCTTCATTTGAATGTGGCCCATTGTGATGTGCTTTTTTTTGGTGACAATTCTCGATCCAAATTGAGCCCTTGAGGTGTCACATGTGTATAATCAGTAAACAGAAATGTCCACAAGTATAATCAAGAAAAGTACTAGAAGTCAAATGCAGGTGCCACAGCCTGTATTATTGTGACACCTCAACATGATATTGTGCCACTGTTGCTTATTGCAAATGTTCGACAAGACGCTGTTTAAACAGAAAAGAGAACAGTTCCACAACAACCAGCTGTCATGTCCTTGTCCTTGAAAGCCAGAGAGCTTAAATACATTGGAGATTTAAGTCGAAATATCATCCCTCAAAGAAAATGTGTTCATGTGAACACTCTTCTTGACACCATAATAGGTTTGGTCACTTTGATTTCTCTTTTCAAAAGGTGGCCGAGTGGGGGATCCAGAAATTGGGGCTCGTCAAATATTCCAGCAAGTCGGCAGGAACCTACAGTGGTGGGAACAAACGCAAGCTTTCTACAGCGATAGCCCTGATCGGTTGTCCGCAAGTGATTTTCCTGGTGAGATATATATTTATTGATGTGCTGTACATGGTGAAAATGTAATGCTCTATGAAATGCTGTTTCATTGAGACTTAAGGGTGTAATACTTTAAATCAATATTGATGCTCTGCAGATATTTGGATTAGAGCAGATCATTTATTTTTCTCTTTTAACAAGCACACAAAGACTCGACTCGCAGTAAGAAGATGGAGAACAGGAATTTGGGATAATGTACGCTTTCAGAAATGAGTAGCAAAAGACACGTTTCGGATCAATCTGGAAACTCCGTACTGGATATCCCAAAGGATTACAAGTACATCACTCGTGGAAGAAAAGGGTGTATTTTTCAGCGGTCAATCACTGGTCATCTTTTAATAATTTCTTTCAAGAGAGAAGCAATTAAAAAACGCAGAGCACATATTTGCACGTATTAAATTCCTATTCATCAGGACTTAAACTGAGGGCAAAAGCATTTTCTCACTGATGGAAGATTAATGGAGGCGTGACTCCGAATACACTGCATCACATGCCTTTAATTAAGCAGCTTTAATGTGCATTAGGAAGTTATGGCCGTGTAGGATTTTGCAATTTCTACTTGTTATCCCATGTCCCACCCACCACTTCACATGGTCTAATAATTTAGACATATTGCATTATATGAATATATTTTAATATAATTCCATGCCCACATATATCTTGCAATATGCCACATTATTGTTGTCTGACTGTCTGCCCGTACACTGTAATACATGCTTTACTTTGCATGATTGAAAGTTAACCATCAGATGCTGCTGCTAGTAACAATTTTAGTCAGGTAATGAGTAATCCATAATGAATTACATTTACAGAATAATCTTTCCAAACCATGTCTCCTTTTTGGCTAAGTGCTTAGCCTATCGAGCTGCACTATTCCAAACCGACTTATTTACTCGCCTGAGCCAGGCTAGCCTTCACTTTGAGGCAGTGGGATAATGTGTTGTCTGTGTCAATTTCAGTATTGTGTGCTAGCCTAGGGAGTCGAGGCGGCCTTGAGGCTGTGCCACGTAGGGTTTGCACAGGGACACATTGGGCACGTTGATGGAACTGCCCCATGGGATTTGTAGGATTCTGCTAGTGAGAGAGAACCAGGCCTGGAACGAAACCAGCCAATGGACTGAGTACTGTCACTCTCTAATCATACATGGACAGACTAGCCCAGAGGAAAAAGAAACAGCAAGTCACTGAGACTGTGTGTGTGTGTGTGCGTGTGTGTGTGTGTGTGTGTGTGTGTGTGTGTGTGTGTGTGTGTGTGTGTGTGTGTGTGTGTGTGTGTGTGTGTGTGTGTGTGTTGGAGAGTGCTCCAGGATGTGTCTCCAATATGTGGACATGGGTATACTCAGAATTCTCCCAGACTGTACCGAGGTATGTCTGCTTTTGTATGTGTATTGATCCTTACACTTCTATCTCTCATTTATGTGTTTGTAAACATGCACATAAGACGGACAAAGCAAGTGTCTTATTAATGTGTCGGGTCAGAACAGCTTCAACGCACTTTGGTCAAGTCTCTTGGCCTTCACAGTACAGATTGAAAACCACTGTTCTTCAAAAAGGTTTCTCCATTTAATGTTTTGTTGACGGTGTTGGAGAGCGCTGTCTCACACGTCAGTCTCAAAAGCCGGGTTGAGATGTGATAACTGCTTTGTGTTGCTTATTGGTGCCCATTATGTTTATCCACACATCTATTCATGTGTTTCCTTTCCCGTCTTCATGTCTGGTCAAACACGCATGTTTTTAAATGATCTATAAAAGTAAAGAGTTTACATTTATTACAGGATGAACCAACAACTGGGATGGACCCCAAAGCCCGGCGCTTCCTGTGGGACTGCATCCTAAGCGTCATCAAAGAGGGGCGCTCCGTCATTCTCACATCACACAGGTACATATATTTCTCTGATGGATTCACACTTATGGAAGCCTATTTCCGCCAGTAAAAGAAAGTCGAAATTATGGGATAAAAAGTCATAATTATGAGATAGAAAGTCAAAATTATGAGATAAGAAAGTTGAAATTATGAGATAGAAAGTTGAAATTATGAGATAAGAAAATTTAAATTATGAGATTTTTTTTTTACTTTCTATCTCATAATTATCACAGTTTATATCATAATTATTTTTCTTTTACCAGCGGAAATGGGCTTCCATAAACACTTCACCCGCAAAGATGACAGTAAAATATTTTGAATCTTCACCAGGGATGGCAGAGCAACCAAACCATAAAATGAATGTGAGCTGCACATATTGTAGTTTGAATTGATTGAGTTAGACTTTAGTTGCAAGGTATTGTTTCCTGTGTGGCAGTTAATGTTGGCTGCCAGAAACACACGGGCTGCTATAAAGCTTTCACGAAGCATGAGGGCATATTGACTGACTGGAGCTTTTTCCCCTCCATGAAAGGAGAAACTGTCAATATCGTTGCTGGAGTCTTTTAATTATCCAAGACTTCCTGGAGCAAAGTTACTCCCAATATTTTCTTGTGCAGTGTTGGCCAGTTTTTGGCATGGTCTAGACTCTAGAGTGAGGATAAAAAGATGAAATGTCTATTTTTTTGTGGAACTTAAAACTTGATGACCCAAGTCGATATGGAAGATTTAACAATTAACATGCCTATTCATTTTACTATTTCCCAAATTGCCTAGGTTTTTTATTAATGTGTGCCCCTAGCAGTGCATATGAATAATCTCTGCTGTTGTTTATTTATTTTCTTTCATGTTTTCCCTTCATGGAGAAATTAAAGCATTTGTTGTCCTCCAAGGCAATGTGGCTGAGCCGCATCCAATCGTCCATGGCATGACCAGGTGGTTGTGTTTTGTTAAGTGGCAGATTCACCAGGTTTTACAAAGTCATAATCCTAATTGGACCATTCCTCAGAAAGGCTTCACAGGTTTTGCCTCAACTACAAATGACTCCTGCTCCAGCCCAATGCCGAAAGAGAAAACATGAGATAATAAGAACTACAGATGGTCCCTTCCTATCCCTCTAATTACCAAATTTGTCGTCCATTTAAGGTGTCAAAGTAGACATGTAAAAATGCTCTCATCCAAACTTCAACTGTACATTAGAAGAAAAAGGTCTCAGTAAATCAATGGAGATATTTTTCAACAAAATATTGTGTGATGACATAGTCTAAAATTAATTGAGTTGCCCTCTTTTATAAAAAAAAACATCTGCGATGAATGTTCTCACCTTAAGTACATAACATTTTATTTTAGAGCTTGAATGAGGTCAGATATTACAATAATCCCTGAAATACCCGCATCATACTAAGAAGACCAGTTTTAAAATATTGTTTTTCATCTGGTTAGCAGGAGACTCAAGCTTCTCATTAATGCAATACAACCTATTTTCTTTCAATAGTATGGAGGAGTGTGAAGCACTGTGCACACGCATGGCCATCATGGTCAATGGTCGCTTCAAGTGTCTCGGCAGCATCCAGCATCTGAAGAGCAGGTAAGCGTCCGTCTTTTACGACCAGGTCCAGATAAAACATTGTTATTCTCCTCTTGGTGTATCACCAAGAGGAGAATAACAATGTTTTATCTTTGAAGATCCTTGAATTTAGATGAAAGAAATCTGTGTCCCACTGAGGTGTTCTGTTATTTATATATAAGGTCATGTATATTGGTAATGAAAAGAAAATGATTCAGGGTTTTCAAGGAAGAAAAAGGAAAAAATGCATTTTTTTTCTTTCATCATTTATTTCTGCAGCTGAGAAGGACTCGATGGGAGATACACAAAAAAATTATCAATAAGTTTGCAGTTTTAAGTTGAGCCTTGCGTAAACTTCATAAAGTCATTATTATAAAAGGAATGCTTCAACATTTTAATATATACAGTACACATTAGCTTTCTTGCCTAGCAGAAACAAATTAGCTTATATTCGTTTAAAGACTGAAAACGACTAAACTGACATGTTTTTATACTTTGGTTTAGTATGGATTAAACAAACAAAAGGCTTCGACGATCTGGTAGATATTGTTAATCTTTGGATGGAGCCAGGCTAGCTGCTTTGCCCTGTTTTCAGTCTTTATGCTAAGCTAAGCTAACCAGCTGCCTTCTCAAGCTTCATATTGTACAGGCGTGATAATGTCAACTGTCCTCTCATCTCACTGTCACTCTTAAGAAAAATATTAATGTATATCCCACAATGTAAAACTGTTCTTTATGTGTTAATACTATATACAACTACAAGTTCTAAATCTGATTTTGAGGTTCAGTGGCTATGTAATGATAGTGATTGTTTTGCTTCCCATGAAGCTTCGTCTTAATAAACCCACATATATGGCCCATATATTTTGGTGCACCTTTCGAGACTCATCAACATGATTGTATTGATTTTACATGAAAAGATCCATATATGAGGCAAATGGGCAGACGCTCGGGTCTGTCGGTCTCAGGTCAGTGTTCCAAGTCTTTCACCATTATCTCAATTTTGCATGTGTTTCTCTCCAGACCCATAAATTCTATTTCCACCATCCTTGTCGTTATGCACAGCCTTAATAGGCTTTCTGCATGTGTCCTAATGGGTTTCGTTACGTCTCCATAACAGATATTCGCTGCCCCTAACTTCTAGCACTCGGGCCTCTTCTCTGATATTTATCTGATATTTCCCAAGGCCAGCACTTATGTCCCGAGCCCTGCATGTAGCAGTGAGACCGATCCATTACCTTAGGTACAGTCTGGTGACATTATTACCACTCCATTGTGCGATCTTGTAAGAGGAAGGACATTTCACACACACACACACACACACACACACACACACACACACACACACACACACAACAGGAAGATGTGGTGGCAATCGTTGGGTGGAGAGAAAGATCAATACACCTGGGATGAGGGAGGAGCAGACCAATTTTTGGGATTAGGGAAAAGGCCTGGAACAACAAGGGGGGGGGGGGGGGGGGGCAACAGTATCAAGGGTCACTGTCTCCCTGTGGAGAGAGAAGAGGCAGATTGTGGATGGGGCTAAAAAAGAGGGAGGAGGGACAGTTGAGAGGCAAAGGGCTAAAGTGGGAGAGCGATGTACCAATCAGTCCGTCCCAGATGTTAGGGTAATTGACAGATCCGCTGTGTCAATTACATCCTGTCTGTAGGGGGAAGAGCAGGGTGGTGTAAATAATTTATGAAGCATGCAGGAGGTATAGGATAGGTAAGAGCCATTGGAGCAAGGGGGTGAGGGGAAGAAGCAGCAAAACAAGGGAGGAGAACAAGAGGGTTAACACATGTCCTACTTCCCTTAACATGCTATCGGGTAAAAAGGGAATCACACTTCATAAGACAGGGAGAGGAAACCAGATAAGCATGACGTCGACACCGATTTTTGCCGTGCTTATTTTAGATCTCACACGGACAATTTACATGCCGCTGAAATGCTATCGCTCAGTTCTTGCCACGCAGTGAATAATTTCTAATTAAGCGTCCCTATCTCCTCAGCGCTTGATGTAATTAATGTTTCATGAGGTGTGGGACCCTGTTAATGACTGAAAAGGCAATTAAGGGCCGTCTTCCGTTTGTTTTCTTTTCTCGTCACTATCCCGCCACATGTTTGTGCTGCCATGTTGCCCCTCCATCACACACACACACACACACACACACACACACACACACACACACACACACACACACACCTACACACACACACACACACACACACACACACACACACACGCACGCACGCACGCACGCACAGGTCTAGCATGTGATCCACCATCATTTAAGTCGTTGTGAGCCTCATCAATCCAGCTTTGCAGGGTAAAACATTGAACATTTTGTGTTTGTCTCCACATCTGATGTGAGAATAGAGGGGCTGCTTCTCACAAATGCACAAGCTGTTGCCAGTTTGCAGATGGGAAGACTTCCATCAGACAGCAGGGGTTGAAGTAGAGAGGGGAAGCATGCCGATAGAGGCAGGTGTTGTACGCCTTCATCGCACGGCGTGAGCGGTTGACCTGCGAGGCTGGGGGGTGCCGCTTCTTCCCCCTACCCCCCACCCCCAACGTCTCCATCTCTTTTTCATCACAGGCCCCTGAAAGGAGTGCAGAAGCTCACCGCGGGGGAAGCGCTCACATTTTGACCCCCTATTGCTCACTCTCCCACATTCGCAGCCCTCGCTCCCCCATCGCCTCCTCTCCTTCAAAAACCTCTCACCATATTACCCTTATTTATTCCTCCCTCTGCTACTCCCAGGTGGCAAGGCTTCCAACCCAGCCATCCAAGTGCTTGTTAGTGCTGCCCCCTTTAGTTCAGTGGTGACCCTGTCTTTATCACTGAGATGCCCTTCTGCTACTTTAACAACCCCCGCCTCTGCATATCAATCAAGGCCCAAATGAGCCAAAATAGTCCATTTAAACTGCTGAAGAGGTGGTCAGTATGTGAGAGGGGCTGAAGAATTGGTTTGGTGAATTCTGAACATTAGGCCGGCCATTTTAAGAAGCCCCTTCATTATTGTCCTCCATGGCTGGTAAAAACATCCTCCACCATCCCTCAACTCAATCCCGCTTCTAGGAATATATATTAAGGCTGACAGAGAAGGGGGAAAATAAATAAGCAAAAGAAAATGTATGAGAGGCTGTAAATAGTGCGTTAGTACAGCAGTGTGCTGGTATGAAAGCTCCCAGGTGTTAAGTAAGCCCAAATGAAGTGGAGGAACCAATAAAAGAGGCTCCAAAGATCCCCTATAATCTTGTCAGTTAGAAAGGACACCCGCTAGCCGATGCCGGATCTTTCACTGATTGATATCATTCATATCCCCTCTTCATAAAGTACCTGCAGTAAGCACACACCACAGCTTAGAGTCTTATTTTCTCCTTCCTTAAAGCACGTCATGATATAAAAGTGGAGGGTAAAAGTGCCCTAAGTGCATTAAGGTAATGTGGTGTGGGCACTGAAGAGTTTTTACAAGAGTGGTGTCTAAAAGTTTGGATCAATCCCCCGAAGATGACGTTGAGAAGTCCAATAAACTTCTTCCCACTCCTTCTGCATCAGCTCTGCAGGTGTGCCATTAACTAAATAGTTTATGGCCTTTAAGTGTGTGTCACCGGCAGAGATGGATGACAAAATAATTCTCTCTACGGTTTATGATGCATCAGCAAAGTAGGTGTAATTAAGACTGCTCGAACACTGACAGACACAGATGGTGCACTGTATATGTAGTGTACATATCTGAGAGCTCTCCATATATACCTGGTGAGAAGAGTTATTGCATTGACATCGGTTTCATCACAGCTTATTTGTGTGCTTATAATAGAGGAAAGCTTGCATCTATATTTGATCCTTCAAGGTCTACGAAAATTCCCGACACGGCTAGATGCCTTTTTGTTGGGTGAACTATGCATGCTTGAAAATCCTGTACTAATAATTGCACAGGGCACATGATGGCATTCATGTGAGATGACTTTTAAAACACAATGACATAAACAAACATGCCTTGAAGATAGAAGCAGACTGGACAGATTTAACAGCTTTATTTGAACACAATAATCTTCCCTCAAGGTCCAATCTACCTTTTATGTGAAGCTTTCAATTACATCTTACCACTACCACTACATACTACTACTATATCCAAGGTCAATGTCAATTAATGAATGAAGTTTCATTCTAAGTTACTTTAGATGCTCACAATCTCACATTGAAACCTCATGATTGCTTCAAGGCCCCAATTTAAAGCACACGTCCCACTCCAACCACAATGATAACGCTGAAAACTCCAACTTGTTACATTGCCAGAGGCTCCTGGTGAGCAAGCACACGACTATCATCAGTTTTCACACATTCATTTTAGATGAATCAAAGCTATAATACCAATGTTCTGATTGGACAAAGACAACCTATCCATCAATCCCTCTATTCATCCATTTATCCACATAACTGCCTGTGGAGCCTCTGCTTAGAGCTCTGTTAGCTCCCCCTCAAAGAACTAAGGACGTTTTTTGGACGACTTCCTGCCTGATCAAAGCGTCCGAACACCCAAGCCACGCTGTGACCTCTTGCCCCGTGTCTGCCCTCCCCTCCGCGGACACAAATACAAGGTTTGGCAGTGGCGAGGGTGACCTTTCTAGACGTCGTTAGATGAAGGAAGGCAGCAGAATTATTTTCTGCCTGTCATGCCCTTATCTGTGTCTGGCTTGTGTTTGTTTTAAATTACATGGAAGAACGGCTTTCCTGCAGACCAGGGTGGAGGAGAGGATTGAGGCAGAATAATGAAAACGAAGGAGAGAACTGCAGCTATTACAGTGTCTCTGCCATGATGTGTTGCACTGCTGTATCATTTCCCTAATGTAAAACAATATGAACGGATTAGTTGTGACAATGTGGCGCAGCAATGACATAATCCATTCATTATTTCCTCTTTGCTATGTTCAACCCCAAATTCAAATATCTTGCTTTTAGCTTTAAAATCACCAGTCGCCAGCTGAAAGCTTATTAATTGTTTCAAGCTTGCTGCACTATTGTTTAAAGATATCTACGCATAACTTTCCTTACACAGGCAGAGGTGATTTGAGGAGAGCAGAGACAGGCAGTGTATCAAAGATGAAAGATCTTGTTTTGTTTTGAATACAGAGGCAGAGTAAAAATGATGAATATAAAAGAAAGATATTTTCTCCAAAGTGCTGCCTGAAGCCCCTGTGTAGCTGCAGACTGAGGAGAAATCAAAAATAAGGTAGGCAAGGAAGACTGACAGAATGCTAATCGATAAGCCCTTTTATCTTCACTGAGGAGCAGCATATCATTACTCACGTACACCCCAAACCATACCGCCAACCCTTTAGCCACAATTTCTGCTGGCCTTATTGGATTTTTGCAAAAATGTTTTTGCATCTTGGCTGAGCTTGGCAGTCCTTGGACAAAGCACATTTCCTGAGCCGGCAGCTATAATAAACACAACAGGATTATGTTCATAGTCTTGATTGGATGATGAATTAAGCTTGATGTGTGAGGATGGCTGTGATGTGTTGGTGGTGGTGTCTGATTACAGACTGTGAAGTCTTGTAAAAATCATCAAAAATGATGTGGCTGCATCCCAGATAAACATTTCACTCATGGAAGATGGTGCTGTGCCTGCAAATCAAAGCCGACAAGCAAGTGTTGACATACTTTCTTTTTATGACAGTCCAGCCGGCGATAATATTTGACATCGTGGAAGCAGCCATGGAGTATTATAAATAGTCATCTGTATTATTAAATTTTGTTTCTATAGCACAGTTATTCACAATACTATCCCATTTACCCATTGCTGTTGATTTAATGTTGTAAAGCTTTGCATTGGTTTTTATTATGAATGAATACTGTGATAGAAAGACAGTAATGCCTGTCCACAGGTCTATCACTATATATATATGTATGATGGCCTAAGATTTACACATCTTCATTTATCATAAAGAGCACAAAAACATTTTTGCGCACAATGATTATACTGAATTTCTTCAGTTTGACAGCAGAATCTAAAAATGATTTGACGGTTTCCACTTACAGGACTCTCAATTTTACACAGGACTACTCTGTACCTTACAACGCCAATTTGCACTCAAATGTACAACATTTTAATAGGATATTTATTAAAACCAAAATTATAAATTACAGTCTTTTGGACTGAGTACCTTGCCAAATGAGCACAAGTTCAGAATCCTTCTGTGTAATATTCCTAATTAGTATAGTCCCTTTATGCCTAATTTCATTAGCAAATATGAATCATAAATTTGAATAGGATTGAATGTAGTCATGAAAATAAAGGCTTTCAACTGACAGGAGCTTCTTAAAGAAGGACAAAGCGCTGCAGCTATGGTATAATTTGGTTTGTGCTATAATACCAGAGTTGCTGAGACCCCTTACTCCTTTGATGATAATCCTGCTTTTCCATTTGCACTTTGAGGCGATGAAGCTCTATGTACACAATAAACGCCCCGCAAAAGAACGGTATTTCAAAGCCAGGTTGAGCAGGGATCAGGTCAGTGTGGAGTATAATTTGGAACAGTTGAAGGGCTGTCTAAAGGGCAGCTGCTTAATGAAGTGCTAACACGCTGATACATGCAGGGCACCCATAGTTCTATCCACATGATGTGTGCAAAATAATATGTCTCCGAGGTTCATGGGGATGCTTTTGATCACCCGTGGTGTGCCGCCCCTTAAGAGATCAGAGTGCAAGCGCAATTCTCAGATCCTCCCTATATATAGTAGGCTTGATGCCAACGTGGTTGCCATTTGGTCAACTGCATCATGAAATGGGAAGAAGCCATTGGTGCACGTTGTCTGCAATTGTGTGTGTATTTTTAATTCCTCCCTTGAGTTGTAGCCATCTAAGTGTGCGTGTGTATTTGTTGTGAACATTTCCTTAACTCTGGTATCAGACCACAATGCTAACAAACGCACAACGTACAAGATGAAGTCTGGCTCGTCCAATCATAATGCCAAAACATTCCAGTTGAGCAGTGTTCAGACCTGCCAGTCAATGTGCCTTGGCATGATTTGAAAAGTACCATTAAAGAGACACTTATGCATTCTTAATGAAAATGAATTTTAAATAAGCATTCCCATATCCAATTTATGCAAAGTTGCACTATTCTTGCTCTGTGGCTCTTCAACTTCAAGCAGTCATGTTTAACTAAAGGGACTCTGCTACCCATGGGGTCCATTCACTGTGCTTCTCAGTACCGGCACAGAGCCTCACTTCCACTCTCACTCCCTTAGGAATTGTGTAGGCCTGCAGTTTAGTCACCATATCTCTAATTGCCACTAAGGGAGCCTCTGACTCGCGTTGCTTGTTGCTCTGTACTGGCCCACAATGGACATTTCCATGAGTAAATCCAACATTAGGGAATTAATTAGGCAGAAAACAATGGGTCATAAGAGTGCTAACGACAGAATAACAAGGCACGGAGTCTTATTTGGAACTCACCAGACGTTGCATACAACTGGGAAGATGCAGAATGCTAATTAGCTTTAGAGCTTAGCTGTGGCATATTTTCATCTGTGACAATATTTTATGTCCGGGCATATTGTTCATGTTGTAAAGCTATACCAGTAGAGCTTGTTGACACATTTTCAAAACTGTGGCTGTTCGACGCCATTGGTAGTATATTGTATAATAAGTAATGCAGAGAGAATATTAATGCGTAGAGTTTATATTCCTTAGACAGTTAGCTTTTAAGTTTGCATAGGTTGCATAGTTATTTCAATCATGCAAAGGGCTCTTCACTAATGTACACCCATAAAAGCAAATTATGTCTCTTTTGGCTGCTTTGCTTGACTCAAATTGATGCTTTCTTTGACATTTGGTGCAGACGATTGTGTTGAAACGTATTATTACTTGAAAAAGTTGAACAGTTGATCCAGTTCTTGGCAGCGTCGAAGTTGAAGTCGAGCTGCTTTTGCTTTCAGGTGCTTGTGGCTCACCTGCTCCTTTAGCTCACCACATCCAATTATATTTTGTCATCTTTTTTGCTTCCCGCCTCGTCTCTTCCTTCCAGTGCGTCACCTTATTATTCATCACCATGCCGTGATCACAGGAGAAAAGAAAAGTTCATTATTTAGATGACCAGCTGAGAGCAATTTGACACTGGCGTGGCATGCATGTTTGCATTTACAGAAAGCTTAACCTGATGTCTAGCTCTTGTGTCCTGAGGGGACAAAAATGTCTGTCAAAAGAATTGGGTGAAAATCCTGAAAATTCAAGGGGGATTCATGTTTTCACAATCTGGGTTATGTCAATGATTAGGAACAACCCTGATTTTGATTTATTTATTGTGTTATTAATCAGATTTAAAAAAAAACGCCCTCCCTCTTTTAACCTTAGAGAACACAATTGTTCCCTTCATATAACCGCTGTAGAGATAGTACATTCCACTTTCAGGGTTACATTTTTTAATCAACATTCAACTTTTTATTTTCACAGTTGAATTCTGGAGCCAACATTGACCATCCTAATAACTACCAAATATGTATTACTTTTCAGAATTTTGACCCTTTGAATAGCAGTTTCTGAGTCTGTATTTGTCTACACTCTTTATTATGTACTTATTATAGAAGTTCAAAAACTCACACCCTTGGCAAAATAAATGCCATGTGCAATACACACTAGCATCCTAAATGCTCGAAACATTAACAAGCCAAAAGCTCCCCTCATCATGCATAAGGGCTAATTGTGGCTTCTTGTTCTAGATTTGGTGATGGCTACACGGTGATTGTGAGGGTTGGTGGCTCTCCTCCTGCATTGAAGCCAGTAGAGGACTTCGTCCAGCAGTCCTTCCTGGGCAGCGTCCTGAAAGAGACGCATCACAACACTCTGCAGTATCATTTCCCGTACACACAGGGAGCTTTGGCCAACATCTTCAGCCTGTTCACCAGCCACCAGCTGAGGCTGGGCGTGGAGGACTACTCGGTGTCCCAGACCACGCTCGATCAGGTAAGGCCCCAACAAAATCTGTAATTTTGTTCCTTTGACCAGTCAGTAATCCACAGTATCATTTAATTGTTAGTACGATACAAATTTGGCAATACATTTATTCATCAATCATCATCATAACAAAACATGTTGATAAGGCTATACCCACACAGAGTCCATGTTTATTTTGTCTTGTACACATGCTTTGCATAGTTATTATGGCTATGCATTGGGGACCTGGCTGGATCTGAAAAGAACAAAAGGAGCAAAAACAAACTATGAACTTGATTATTTCCAAAGGTTTGTTCACAGCAAAGAGTTGGTGAGGACACATTGTTTTATCCAGATGTTCTGTAATGTATTATTCTTGATAGAATAACATCAATGTTCGCTGATTTCAGCTTGTACAGTAGCAGGGGATGCACTATTAGACTCCAAATTTCACTTCTGACATGAGCAAAATTTAGAATGTAGAGTATCCATGGCCATGTTCATTGTCCCACTGTAATTCTGTGGACTGCCAGCTCAGTTTAACACATCATTAGGGCAAGTGTCACTGCCTGCAGCATTTTAAGTGCTCTCAGTTAATGCAAGTCTGCTCAGTTCAGCATAAGATTTAAGATCTATCATTGCCCACACTTTGTCCTCTCCCATTTAGGCTGTCAGACTGACCAATGAGGACTACACAGAGTTTTTGTAGCCAAGATAGCCGCCAGGTCCCAGTATTGATCAAGAATCTGGACTGAGGTCTCTTTTTTTAAATATAAAAAGCTCCCCCAGCCAGTGCCTGTTTTGTTTTTATTTCCAGTCCAAGTGCACTAGCTAGACCCCCTGATTGGTGAGATAAACTGTGCCCTGGCAGGTTACGGACTGGCTTCACCTTGTGTTTTCCAAATGTCCCCAGGGACCTGATGCAATCAGCTGCTCAGAGGCAAGTGTGTCTGGTCTTGCAAGCCCGCCATTAGCTCAGCAACAGTAGACAAGGTGGGAGATGACCTCTGAGGGGTCCAGACAGTTCTCGGTCTACTCCACCATGGGGCGGGCGGAGGGCTCTTTTTAGATTTAAAAACAAAATTCATCTGCGTGAATATTTGCACTGTGGCACTGTTATATTTAAATCAAATTATGTGATATAAAGAATTCCAAGAACGTTAAGTATTTCATTAACAACTTGATCTCCATGCGGAGAACCCCAAATTGAAGATAAAACCATCTTTTGTAGCATTATTTAAGTAGAATATGCCCTTCAGAAACAGAAAGGTGAAGGGATTTATCCGTTAAGCTAACTGCTTTAACTGAGCCCGGTTTACAGTCAGGTTGGTTTCTTTTCAGGATTTCTAACAGAACTCACAGATCATTGGTGTTCAGCCGTACTGCCGCCTCCAACCTTGTGTGATTTTAGTTTTAACATTTTCGTAAACTAACCCCACATTCTGCACTGGTCAATATTTACCAGATAAGAGGTAGTAAATAAATCATACTTTGACCAGGAGGTCACATTATTAAAACACATAGGGTAGGAATGGAGAACCTGTGGAGACCCAGACTGTCACCTTTCAGCTGGTGATTTATAGAGAGGAGCCATGACCTATAGTATAACACAAGACTTGCACTACAATTAATATTGATCCACACAGCCTGCAGCTCAGGCATTAACACTGATGGCCGAGACAGAGCAGAGCAGATGGAGCTTTTGAAAGGAAAAGTGACTTTCTAAACTGTCTTATCGGAGCAGATTGTGTGGAAGGACTGTGAAATATTTGCTGCTTTACGTGTCGACAATGGTCCACATTCAGCCATGCCACTACTGTACCACTGAAGCAGATGACCTTTTAGTTCTATTTTATATGTGGTCCTAATGGTCACTCTTCTCTCTACTCTTATAATGAACTACATTTTTATTTAACCTCAATAACATTTTAGTTTCATTACACACTATATGATAATAATAATTTAAAGTCACCTGACCTCTTTAGAAACACGTATACCCGTTATAACCCTCAGAGTTAATGGAACACAAACCCTTCCGTCTATTACTTTTTAAAATTCATTAGGTTATATAGTGCTATTTGAAATTCATCCCCTTATGAGAAGCTCACATGCTCACACACTGAGTATTGTATTGGTAATATACAGCCCGTCCAATTACTTCTTATATAGAAAAATTAGACTCAACCCTAATATAAATGCATTTTCCAGAGAACATTATGGTAGAAAATAACAATTATGGGTAAATGATGAGGTGTAATGGTGCTTACAAGCCAATGTGAACTTTAAATATAAAAAAAACATTTTACTACATAAAAAAAAAAGAAATTCTCGGACAAAAAAAAGAGAATATATTTTTTAAACATTTCCTTCATTATCTCCGCAACCACATGGTTAACTTCATTTGAATTTCTAAATGACCGTAACCAGTGGCGGCTGGTGAAATTTTTTTGGGGGGGGGCGCAGTTGGGCGGCGCGGTTTAAATAGCACTCCACAATGAGAAGAAAAGATGTTTGGAGTAGAATATTCTAAAAAACAAAGCTTTATTTCAAGAAAACACAGTGCTCAACAGTGTCCAATAACAACTATCAACAAACTAACTTTGGGCATGAGAGGTTCAGAGCAGAATGGTTTAAGAAACATTCAATGTGGTGGCCAGAGCAACTTCAGGGAATACATTGACGTAGCATTCAAACTGGGGGCCCTGCAGTAAGGTGGCACTGGTGAGGTGGTCTTTGAAGGCAAAGCGTTCCCTGGTGTGTCCAAGTATGGTGTCACAAACCTACAGATAAATATATAGAGAGAGACAGAGACAGTAAGATAAGTTGTGGGGAAATATCTACTACAAACAGGCTTCATACTACAGACAAAAAACTATGTTTTGTGTGTCTTGATGGCTCAGCAACATAGACAAAAGGCCAGGAGCCACCTTGATGGCTGTAGCTATGAGACACACACACACACACACACACACACACACACACACACACGCGCGCGCGCGTGCGTTGGGGGTTGAATTGGTATTTTAGATAAAGTTATAGCCTGATATGATATCCACCCAAATCTAACAATGTCCAACATGTGTTCTGCTGTGGGAAAGATAAAACATTAAACTCTAACAGGCATCTGCTGATTTTGACACTCACTTCTGCAGCAATCCTTCAAGCTCATCTTCCTTCACAGCCGGCGCTTCCTCGGCTGCTCAGAGCCACTGCACACTGAGCCTCCAGCTAGCAGCTCCGGTTAGCATGTAGCTTGGTGCATGTAGCTTCACTGCTTTGCTCCACACGGAGCCTCCAGCTAGCAGCTCCGGTTAGCATGTAGCTTGGTGCGTGTAGCTTCACTGCTTTAGTGCTGAATATTTAAATCCGGACGTTCGGGTCCCAACTCTTTCAGCCTCTTCTTGTCAACATCTGATCGTGGATTGAAAGGTGTTTCGCGTAGAGATACCACAGAGTTTTCAGTCGCCATACTAACATAATCAAAGTCTCTGCTAGCTGTGTTGCTCGCGTAGCTACGTGGGAGCTATATGGGGTGTGAGGGAATGATAAAGGTCTCTGATTGGACGAATAGTCCAACCACGTTGCAATAAGAAACGATGTCATTGGCTAGGGCGCAGATTCGTGCGCCCGAAGATTCACGTTTCATCCGCCAATGAGAAGCTGTCCTTGCCGTCACGAGGGTGAAATGTTTGTTAGCTTGCCATAGACACACATTGGGCCGGCGCCCCGAGAGGGGAGGGGCTTTTCTCAGTAATGATGAATGATGATATATTATATTTAACTTAAGTGGTTGTTGACAGGGGCTTATGTCTCCCACACACATGTAGCGCGTCAACACGGTATATTTCTTATTTAAATTATTTGATATATAATGTTTTTTGACAGTATATATTATATATATTTTTTCTTCTTTTTTTTTTTTCATCGCAAAATTTTAGGAGGGGCGGCGCCCTAGCGCCCTCTATTGACGCACCGCCACTGACCGTAACCCTTGTGAGAAGAGACGGTTTAAAAATAAATAAAACGTAACCGTTATGGTAAGTACTTACGTAAACTCCGGAAGCTCCGGAAGCTCCGGAAACTCCAGAAATTTGCCGTGGTGATCGTAACGTTTCACTAAAACGTTTCACTGAAACGTTTCACTAATACGTTAATAAGTACCCCTTACAACTTCAGATTTCAATAATAGACACATCTCCATCTGAAAAAAATCATTATAAACCCCCTGTTAGTACCTGACATTTGGTCACAAAACCACCGGAGCTTCTTTTTTTTTTTGCCGGCGGACATTTCTGACTCCTGAACCCTTCCTGGTCTGTCCATATTTCTAAAACCACGTCATACAGCAAGTGCGGAAGCTGATGATCATTTCGGTACCCAGCATGCCCAAATCAGCCAATGTTTTGCCATAAAATAAGTATTTTTTTTCCATATTTGAACCGAACGACACAGTTTTTTGACTGAAACTCCTTCCTAACATGCCAATGCTTTGTTTTATTGTGATTCTTGTTAGTATGTGGGCTGTTGTTAAGGTCCTGAACCATACAGTTTGAAAACTTGGGGACCGCTCAAGGAGGCATTTTTGGGGAATCTGGCTCATATCATGCGTTCATAGTTCTAGTTAAATATAAAAAAAATCGCAAAAAGATTATTAAAAAAATTGATATAAAATAACACAAGTATTAGAACTAATTTTGGGTTCATACGACTACTTGAACACTGCTTGAACACGGGAAGAAAGAGCAGTGCCCCCCAGATAGTCTCCAAAAGGTGTGGAAAGAGTTCCTTGTTGTTTTATCCACTCAGACAAAAACAAGATCTTCCACCGCTAAAGAATATTTTAAAGTTGGTGTAATATTAAGCAGCAGAGCATGAACATGTGGATGACATGTGTGTAAGAATAGCCATAAGCTCCTTCAACATACAGAAGAGGGTTATTGGGTGATTCACCTCCTGCACGCCTCTGTTCTGCCTCAACAGGCATTACATAAACACCCAAATGTTCCCTCTGCAATGTAATTAATGCCTGCGTCTATCTGTTATTAATACAATACCACTCAACAGCACTGGTGTATGACATTCAGGTCATGAATGGTTGGCTAAATACAGAAAGTGTACATTATGAGGAAAGTTGCAACACAAAGCAAGCAATGAATTAACTGTGGTTGCACTTTTTTTCACCACTTTTTTCAACCATATTATAAATCCTACAGAAACTTAAATACAAAAGGTACTTCAGAATTGTATTGCAAAACTATACAGCCTTGACTATGAATATGAAATGCTTTGCATGCCTCAGCACATCAAGCCAGCATCATCCAGTGGCAGGGTCAGAGGCCGAGATAGATGGGTGGAGGCTGTGTTTGTTGCTACTGTCATTCTTTTCTTGTCCTCCAACTCATTCTCCCCTGATAAGATGCCTTGACAACTATGACCTTGATACATACTGCAGATGGTCCGATATCACACACACAGAAGCATACTTTAGCCTCAGGCGTTCTGCAGGCGTAGCTTGTTCCTCCATTACAAGGTAGTCTGCTGTTTTACTTTTAACACAACCAACTCGCCAGCGGCTCCAAGAGCTTTGAGGTCAAGAAGGTTTACATATGTAGGTACCAAATTCCAATTAAATGGAACAAACATTATTTGTATTTGTCTGGGGGGAAAAAGAAAACATTGAAGCTTTGGAAGTACAGTACACAAAGTCGCAAAAGCCTGTTGTACATGGGAGTGAACAAAGGACCATAATATGTGCATTATGAATCCTGAATGGAAGCCCCACAGTTGATTCCATGAAATCCCTAGTTTAAAACAATCGGACTCCTTTTGTAAAAAGTAGAATTTGCCGCCGCTCATTACTACCAACAAGCATGCCTTTAACTCCCCGACTATCGCCACACAGCAAGCGGGCTCCGTGTTCGAACCCTCTGGCCAGCTCTTCAGTGTGGAGTTTACATGTTCTCCCTATGGCTTTTCTCCTGGTTCTCCCCACAGTCCAAAGGCAGGTTAGGTAGGTTAATTGTTTGCTCTAAATTGCCGATAGGTATGAATGGGAACGTGAATGGTTGTCTGTCTCTAGTGTCAGCCCCCGTGTGCCCTGCCTCAGCCCTATGTTAGCTGGGATATGGCTCCAGCCCACCCTCGACCCTGAATAGACTAAGTGGTTACGGATAATGGATGCTTCGGGCTTTGTCTGTACTGGGTTGCTTCCAAGAGTGACTTTGGAGCAGAGTTTTCCTGGAAACAAGTATGTTTTCTCTGTAAACATATTCTGGATAGAAAAAATGAGAAACTTACTTACTTAAATGTATCAACTGTAATAATACTATAACCAGCAGGACTGTATGTCTGCTGCCATGCACCCATGATGTACTTTACAAATTACAATAAAATAAAAAATCTGCCGACAAGCACCTGTAAAATGTACTTTGTATGTATAGTTTGTATGGTGTTTGTTTATTCAGTACACATATTTGTGTTTTGTTGTTAGTTTTTAGTTTATTAGTAGAGAGCTAAGCTAAGTTCATTGTTTCACTGCACAAGGTCCATACTTAATGCACAGACACGAGAGTGAGATTGTTCGTTTTATATCAACAAATACATGTTTCTCAAAATGTCTGACTCATTTTTAAAGGTTCTGATGTATTTAAATTAATATAGCCGACAAGAGCAATGGAAATACCTCCTGCCCACATTTTAGCAGTGATAATGGCAATACTTCAGAGTAATAGGCAAACCTCTTCCTTTGTTCAGAAAACTGAATTTTCTAAGTTTAGACTTTTTCTTTATCATTAACATTAAATTTTAACGGAACCGGTTATATAAATTGGCTAATTAAAAACTGAAGCTTCAAAGGCTGACAGGATAGATCTTTCTTACCCAGCCTTAATTAGCTGAGCCTCTCAAAAACAAAGGCCTGAAAGGGCACTATTGTTTATTTCTGTTCATTTATGCTCTATCACAGGTATTTACTTTCCATCCCATTTAATTTATTGGCGATGTAGCTTTGAAAAAGTATTTCTTTTGAATTGATCTGGATGATGTTTTTTCCTCCATTGAGATTTTAAATAGAATCTATTCATTCGCATGTCCTTTTATATTCACACAGCCACTAAAAATCTTTGAATGAAAAAGCAATGCTCTTATCATTTTTTATGACCCTCTTTGTTGCTTTTTTCCTGTGGGGTAAAAATCTTTGTGTAGCTTTATCACAACAGACAGCTAATGCGAAGAGAATAAAAAGCCTGGACTCCAGCAATGTTTACGGCACGCTAAAATACACACCGCCTTTTATGAATGCCATAGGATTGATTTCTTCTGACATTAAATGGGTATCACAGAGAGAAGAATGATTGTTTTATTCTCTTTCTCAGCTGGTCAAAGATGTCAAACTGACATTCACTGTGTGAGCCTAGACGCTTACTTGATGCTTGATAGCCCTTGTCTGGCAACTCATTCACATGCACCCCGTCGTCTGTACTGCTACTTCTGTTTGTTTTTGAGGCCGAGGGTGGGGGGCGAGCAAAAATGAGATGGGTAGAGAAATGTCCACAGGCCCTTCAGCATTGTGTGTATTCTAGGTTTTTTTATCTTGCATTTGCCTTTAAGTACCTTCTTCTTCTCGTTGATATTCCAGGTCTTTGTTAACTTTGCGAGGCACCAGCAAGGGGAAGATGAGTCTCAGGCCTATGACAACGCAGTGGACACTTCAGATGAGCTGCCGATGCAGTCGATGAAGACCTCCCAAGAAGCAGAGATGGCGTAACACCCATTACACACATTACAATTACAGTGGGCTGGCAATATACTTCAAACAAGCGAAAATGTGTGTCATTTCCACAGGCAGAAGGATGGGCTCAACCTTTTTGCACAGCATTGTTCAGTCCACAAGTGCACCAATGACTGGCATTGGTCAACAATGACATGTACTGTAATTGTTTGTGTCGTCTTCCATAACCACCCTAGCGTAACATCTCTAACACAATTCATCTAAATCTCGAGTTACAGTGAGTGTACACTGCAAAAAACTTTTATGCTCTCAGGCGTTCTGTATTTCCTTTAAATATTTATTCTCCTGGAGATCAGCTTTTCTCAGTTAATGCTTTCTCTGCAAAGTCAACACCATAGACTATAGAATATAACCTGTAACCATGTAACCTCCCCATAGGTCTCTGAAGAGCTGTTGTAAAGCTCAAAGTGGGACGCTCAGGCGGTCTCCGTCTTGGGCCAAGAGGTGGCTCGTCAGAGGAACTGAGGCAGGGCAGGTGATGCAGCAGAAAAGTTAGCAGCTAGGGAACCGGTATGGCACCCACCCACCTGCCCTCAATTATGTTCAGCTTTAAGCCTTAATATAATTCAAACGGGTGAGTTGTATACAAATGTAGCCCCCGTACTGATGAAACAAAGATAATGCAAAACATATTAGTAGGGATACGACCCTACCGGTCACATGCAGACTAAAACCCTTATATTCGGAGACAACGCCAGTTTTATGTAGTTTGGAATATATTGCTGAACTTCGCATAGTGGAGGAGAGAGCAAGGACCAAATGATCTTCCAAAAGCATCATACTTTGCACAATATATAGGACACCCCAGCTTTGAACTTCAAATTGAATTATGTTTGAGATGTTTTGTTGGTTATAATGATCATATTTTGAAACGTAAAACTGTGTAAAAGAGAGGAGCTTGCCCTGATGTTTTAGGTGGGTTACATATCAACAAGCGAGTAAATGTAGGAATGTTTATCTTAAAACGCATTGATCCACAGTTAGGTTCTACCTCATTTTCTAATTTTCTAAAAGGCACTTTAATGATTGACTTTGATAAAAAAAAAAAGAAGAATAATAGCAACTCTGTCTGATGTGCTGGCTTTGAACAATTGAATGAGCCTCCAATCAGCTGTATATGTAATACAAGACATTGAGGTTACAGCAGGGGGTCGATGAGTCTGAGTAACTACAGATAACTACTATTCAGAGCCTTTGTGACTGTCACTGCAGTGACAGTCAATATATTTAGTCACAATGTGCCTTTTAAACAGCCATGTGTGAAAACCCTTTGACCATCAATGGGCCCCAGCAGCATGTATTGTTTACAATGTTAAAGAAATACTTCACCCACAAAACCCATTTGTGTATCAATTACTCATTGTGAGTTCTTGATGAAAACTTTGTGATTTTCACAAAAACTCAGGTTTTGAAATGCATAGTTTTACTGTTGTTAAACTTGGACCCCATTTAAAAACAGTCATTGTGTGGGTGAAGTGTACATTTCAAATGTGTAAAATGGATTTGATATTGACGTAAGCCCCGCCCCCCTAAGTTCTTGTTGCTACTTCTATAAAGTTTACAATTAATGCAGTTAACTTCTTTTTTATCTGTAATAGTACAGAAGATAATGTTGAAAAGAATGTAGCTATGAACTATTCTCTACATTTAAATGTAGACATTCCTGAGTCAAGATTGCACATATTACAGATATGTTGTATAATTGAATTAAAAATGGCCTAACGATTACAAGCCTGATGCTGCTTACATCACTTGGCACTTAGTTCTGAATGTAAATCCTTCCTCAGTTCACGCCTCACGGGCACTCTGGTTTACTTTGAGAACTTTACATCATTTTTCTGCTGTGCTCAAATGACTGATGTCCATTGCAAAGAATAATGATCCTATCTTCACTGAATTCTGCCAAGACAAATTAAACATTTGCACAAATTGTAAGGTGACTTGGCCTTTCATTTTTGCACATTGCTTTATTTGTACACTTTATTGAGTCATCGGATCCCGGTTAGAAAAGTGTCTTTAGTTCAACTTTCTACATGCGGTTTTATTGTCTTTCTGTTCACTCCTTGGTGTCTTTCAATTTGAGTGTGGTGTTAAGTTGCAGGCTCACATTCGTTGAGTCTCTCATACGTCCATCCTGTAACTGAGAACATGGGATGCCAGATACCGATTGCACCAGAGTGGGAAAGGCATTTTTTACTTACTGTCACGGCCCGGCTCTTGGCCATAACAAATATGGAGACACACCAAGGTTTAACCTAAACAGTAACCATGATTTATTTAGCAGACACAAAGGTTGACTAGCAAAAGTGGGTCTGGAGAGGAGGGCCCCCATGGCCAGACTGGTGAGCCTTTTATCTGCCCTCTGATTGGGGTTGATTGGGCAGCTCCGCCCATCCAGAACCACCTGAGAGGAGAGACCTGGGGAGAAACAGAGGATCTTGCCCAGGTTACCTCTAACAGTCAGAGGGCCGTCACAGTGAGGTAGGAGAGACATTTTGTCTGGCAGATGCCTGAGAAGGAATTCATTTTCTTGTCAATCTATTACACATTCTTTTATTATGCTCCTTTTATTCCAGCAAATTCGAAACCAGAATGCCTTATGGTTAAACCACTTGATCTTGTTTCTATATCACAAAATATCTAGCGCTTGTTTTGGAACAGCCTTCCTTCCAATAATTCATGAAGTCGTTTCATTTTTCTGTAATTTAAAAAAAGAAAATTCCAACACTGATTTCCTGCTTTTTTCCTTCTGGATTAGATAGTCAGAGCTCGCCTGATCTATTTAAGTGCCTGCTCTACTTTTTCGTCTAAATTATAGAGATACATGTATATGTATGTCTATTTTCTTTTCCATCTCTGCTGCAAATGTGTTTGTTTGTCTTTGCTTGGGAGTGGCAGTCAGAGGGGTTGAGGATAGCTCTGTAGGTTTCTGTATCTCACCTGGCTGAAGTATTTACTCTCTAGCTTCTTGGCCTGCATGCACAGATCCATGATGGCTCAGAGCTATACTTTAATTCATTTATTTTGGGAAGTATGTGTCATGTTGGTTTCTTAAAGTTGTAATGATTTATTCAGTTGTGTCATGATGTGCAAGATGTATTAAGCTCCAGTCTGAATGAAAAAAAAAGATGAATATGATATTAATTACATATGTAATAGGCTATATATATATATATATATATATATATATATATATATATATATATATATATACATATACATATAATTAAATTGATTATGCAATATTATGAATTTCCTTAAGATTATTTTAGTGAAGAGCTTGATTTCAAGGGTCATTATTAACGGTCTCTATAAGAATGAGCAAATCCTCTGATTGTCCATGTGAGCTTTAATTACTCTATGATCTCTATTGTTCTTCGATGGCTCCCTCAAATCCACCATTCATATTTCCCACATACAGTAAGAAGGATTAATCTTGGCAAACTGTTGCTTTAACTGAAGTATCTTGAGTTAATGTTTTGGCTTTTCTGCATGTATCACACCTCTTATCTCTCTATGCTCATTAGAGCGCCACGCTATGGGGCACACTGCCAGAGGCAATCAGTCAGGTGGGAACTTCACAGAGGCGATAAAACTCGTGTCTTAAGGTAAGATTACTTGTCACATTCCGCCATTATTCCCTCGCACTTCACGTCCAAGTGCAATACTGCGGAGGTTTACGAGCAGAGGTCACATTACAGAGCAAGAGTGTTGCGTGTTCGGGCCTGTGTGTTCGACTGTTAATTAATTTAAAGCCGTTGATTCTCTGAATGTTTCTTTAATATATATATATATATATATATATATATATATATATATATATATATATATATGCAGAGACAGACCTGTTTTGTTTCCCATTCAGAGCAAACTATTGGTGCCCTTTCTTTAAATATTTATTTAGTTGTCCTTGGTGTCCATGGTGACCATTTGCCTAAGAAAATTCCCTCTTTTGGTGCAGTGGTACGCATTATTATTTGCTATGAAATGATAGAGAGTGGAAAAATGCACGCAGGATGACAAATGAAAGGTATTTTCCATTGCAGTATATTGAATGCTGCAGAAATATGTTTGGAGTGAAGTTTGTCAGAGTTACTCTGGCAGTATATCCTCATTTTTCCTCAAATTATTTGGCTTTGATTTTGTTTAGTTCGCAAACCACCACTTAGTACGCCGACAATATGATTTTATAGCTCATTCTATCCATAATCTTTCCCAGGACTTGGCTTCTTGCCAGTCTCAGTGTCAAGTTACAAGAATAAATGAAAGGCATTGTCAGCCGGAATGGGAAGATTACAGGAGTTAGAGGAGATGATCTGTGATCAATGATCTGCTCGACAGGCGAGCTTTACAGAAAGCTCCTGCCACCCTTTCAGACTGTAATCACCCTCTGTACTGAGATTGCTGTTCTTGCTTCGGGCTTCCTGTGTATCTCACTGCAGTTTGACTCCAGACTCTTCAGAGCAACTTGTTACTTTCTGTCTGTCTGGAGTGATTTTTCTTATCTTAGATATTTTTCTTATTTTTTTATTTTTAATGATTGTGTTTTCATGTTGCTTTCATTACTTGTTCTCTGGCGTAGTCTTTGGGCTAAATAGAAACCATGAAGTCAACTGAACTTAGGTCCACTCATTAAATCCATCCATTATCTGTAAATGCTCATCCTGTATATTATGTAATGTATATTACGCTACACTTGCCTAAATTAAGTGTATTATAATGTGCACAGGGTGTAGTTTGTGGCAGCACAGTGGGAAACAACTCTATTTTGAACTTTTGCTAAAGCTATCTTATGCATTTAAATACTGCAGCAACAACAACAACAAAGCGCTGTAATTTCTGAAGAACACCCTGACTCTCAAACTGGCAGTCCTTGAACTTATTAAATTTGCAATCATTTGAAAAAGATATAAGAAAACATCTCGTCAATTTCATAATTGAAAGGTCTCCACAGGGTAAGCAGTGGGCTGATAATCTTTCAACAGGCCTTGTGCTTTCAAGGTGTTCATGAGCGTTCGTCATGGGTTTTAATATTAACCTTTCTCCTGTTGACAAATGCATTGCAGTTCACTAATATATTGAAACTGAAAATCAGGTTTGACTGAGACTTTGAAAGTAGGAGACTCACCAATGACAAGACGCTAAATCGTTGCAGGCTACAATACTAAAGCATTTTTTTATTACAGTATGTCTTCTGAATTAAAGCCTCAGACACATATGATACTCATATGACCTGTGGCTATAACAATGTGCCGCCTGAAGCTGTTCCTTACTTTAAAGAAAGAAGCTGACATTTGGGAATAGCTTCCACAAGTTCCCCAAATCTGAGTTTGCCCGTTTAAAGCCTTTGTTGTGATCAGGAAACTATTTTAAAACCTAATTATGGCTCTGAGTTGTTTCATTATTATTTTCTTACTTTGAACTTACTTTATGTATGTGTTTGATGTTTTATTATGTATTTACTTGTTTTATCTTGATAAAAGTGTGTCTAGACGTTCCTCTGCAGAAGAGAGGCAGGCCTGTTCAAACTCATTTAATTAGTAAATGATGGCCTCGTGAAATCTCTTAACATTGTGATATCCTTATGTGATTTGACGTTTGTATTGCACATATTTTGATTAATTCCGTTATTTAAGCTACAGGCACATATCGACTGCTGAGTTTTCGAGCTTCAAAGAAACCCCTGAAGGTTGGCTGGAGCCCCCTCTGATGTGATCACATTTTATAGGGAGAAAAAATGTGTTCCTCCAAACTTTACATTTGCAGTAAGACAAAAAAAAAATATAGGTAATGCTTACCTCCCTGCAGTCAGTTTAGGTAGAACACTAGTATTTCAAACACGAAAAATAATCGATCAAAGTGAAAAACAAGTGAAAACAGTCCAGTAACACCTCACTGAACACATTTTGACATATCACGGTAGGAAAAGGACATAATGAGATTAATGTTTCCTGAAGTTCATTTAGCCGCTTCAGTTTCCGGGTCGTTGGATTATTATATTCTTATATATTATGTATGCTGGCTCACTGTCACACTGCCATGACTTCCTGGGACACTTGTATAGAACAGAGCCATCGTTCACGCTATCAGTAACACTTCTGCTTTACCCACTACGAGTGCTGAGCCAACACGCATCTACCGAAGAACTGCTCATGCGGTCCCTTGAAGCTGAATCAACATGAGTGCAAAGCTCTTTTTATGAGCAGGCTTGTTATGCTCAGAATTGTGCATCACTCATGTGAGCAGTAGGTCCTTTTCATGATGGCCAATGTTTAGAAATCAGGTGTGTATTTTTTGCATGTTGCATATTCAAATCTGTGCGCAGGCGGTGCATTTTCTGTGGAAATGAATGTCAGCAGCATCTTGCAGACAAAAGAAAAGGGAAAAATAAATGCTGCTTTAACTTTGGACTTTTGGCACCCTGCATTTCACACAGCGCAAAGCCCAATGTGTGCTATTGTGTAAAACATTGCGTTTGCTTTTGTTGCCTTGTGGAAAAGGCTTCTCCTCTCCTCCTGCATTTAATTGCCTTTGTTGACATTGTTTATGCATACATGTCACGCGGAACCCTCCATCTTGTCTCCTGGTTTGATTTAAAGGGACAAAAATAACATCTCTTTTTTTCCCTCACTGTCCTTTTTCTCCCAGTTTTAAGATAGGAAATAACTGCTTCCAAAAAAAAAATGGTTTCACAGCCTCTCTTTTATGGTGGCCATTATAGTTTTTGTTACTGATATTTCTGTTTTATTAAGTTCGTGGCATTTGTTTAATTCCCATGACGTGTTGCAGACACAGCAAAGCTCACACTGAGTGAGTCGGTAATTTGTATGCAGCGCTGCTTTGGACTATTTTGAGCAAGTTCCGAGCTTCATACTGTCTATTACAATATGTGGCTGACTGACCTCTGTGGAAGCTGCGGTATTGAGGTACCAGGGGGTTGTGATGATACATGCTGTGACGGGGTTCAGTTTAATCAAATCTCTAATCCTCAACAAGGCAAGACGGCGTCAGAAATAGCTACGATGACCCGAGTATTGTCGCAATTTTAGTCCCGGGCTATTTAAGTTACACCAGATGCCTTTTTCTCAACAGCCACCCACCTCTCTGGGGCTTCATGCTGAGGGATGATGAGGGTTCAGGCTCGCTGTGTGGGCCTCGACTCCCTTTTGATTGGTGTTCATTTATGATCTCCCGCAACGATGAATGCTTCAACACCGCTGCGAAGTCACAGATATTTCTCAGCACCCTCCAGCGATTCTTTTCCTGCCGGCTGCCGCCGCCAAAGCACAGTCTTTGAAGGTGGGGTTCGCTGTCACGGCAGCGTCAGGTATGGATTGTCTGGTGAGCTGACTGATTACGGACATTTTAATTATTCAGCTTTCTTTAATAAGTCTCCTTTGCAATCAATGGTGGATTACTTTCCTTCCCAAGTCATTACGCCACGACTCCTTTTGGACTTGCTTAATTGATGTAAATTGCAATTGTCTTTTGGGGGGGAATTTGAATATTGCTCCTCCACAATTACCTCAATGGAAAATTACTCATCCACAGACATCTTGAGGACAAACCTGATCAGCAGTTGATTCAGGCCAAGTACTTAACTAACAACTAATACCCAGAGTTAGCCAAGACGCTATCTCTTGTCTGTAGTCGAATCATCTATCCTTTCTAAGCATGCAGATATAATAATACAAGAAGAGGGAATATTAATATCAGTAGAAACAGCATTCAGGACACCCTTATACAACATTGCCAAGTACTATTAAGACATGCAACACAGAGGCTCACAAACAACACATGCAAAGCAAATAAATGAGGGATAATTACGGTAAGGTAAATAAAAAAACATGGTCTAAATTTCTAAAGAAGATCAGGTGACAGTAAACAGACTATAAGAAGTTCAGCGCGAACAGTTTGAGGACAGAAAGGTTCAGTTACATTCTAGTGCTGACAGAGCTGAGTACTATTTAACCATTTCTTCCAATGAGCTTTACATATGTCCAGGTCTCTCATGGCCACTGGGACAGCGTTCCATTCTCATGCAGCTTTTATATTATATGCAGACTGACTGAAAGCACTTTTCCTGAGTGGGATAATGCAATCCCCTCTTGCTGTTCCCACCCATACTACTAATTTGCAACAGCAGAAATGTAATGCCTCCCAGATTACATTGTTATCAACAGCACGAGGAAACATTTCATTAAAGGAATTTGTAACATATATTTCATTAGTTATTGCAATACAATGCTGTTTTAATGTTGTTTTTGTATTTTGTATTCTTTCAATATTTAACAAAAAACTCAATCACCTCCTGTTGTAAAGTCCTTAACATAACCTAACATGTATGTTGTGGGATCCATGTCAAAACAAAATCCTGCGCTTTCTATATCCTCATCAAGACCTCTGTGTGAAAACACTCCATGGACCAGGCAAAATGTCCTTGTTCAACACAATCAACAACATAACATTATCCTGGCATAAATGACATTTCCCATCACAATACAACGTATAAACATACTTAAGGAGACAGGGTTGAATTTGTTACTTGTTTTTTCTTTGCTTGAGTGTGTGCAAGCATTTTTTGTTGTTGTTTCAATTCATGATGCCACTAGGGCTCAGCAACAAAGCTCACTTAAATAATTAATGTGCTGGACAGTTTGTGTAGCTCGTCACCCAGAAAGGTTGGCGTGTTTGGCAGTTGGGTGAGTCGAAACAAATCTGATTGTAGTCCCTGTAACATAAGATATGCATGATGGACCTTAGCGGGCTGACGTCCGAGCTTGAACACACAAATACATTTCAGTAAATGTCTTTAGATAATACAAAAGTAATGTTGTCTGACCAATCAGGCAGGTTGCAGGGCTTGAACAGTATTTTAAGCATCCACACATGTGCTTGGATGCCATATCCCTGTTTTTTTGTCCCATTATCCTCCTCTATCATATAGTTGGGTGTGTTTTATCGGTTTGTCTTTTCCACTAAATGGTGCCTTGAATTCTCAGTATTGGTGGAGTCTTTGTATGTAATCTTGTCTAGAAAGGGATGCACTTGGTTGAAAGGCTACCAGTGATCTCGTTGACAATAGAGGTGAAATAACGAGCCGGCTCTCACCGCCTTTTGCCACTTCAAATCCTCACTGTCTAATGGGTTGGTGAAGAGGCTCGGCTTGCCAACAAGGTTACTGAAGTGGGGGAGTGAAAGAGAGGGGAAAGAAAACTGAAGGAGAGTTTACGGCCCAGACACTCTCATGCCCGGCTGTTTTTCTTCTCTCACTTCCCAACGCCTCCCAGTGCTTTCCAATCTGTTTTGTAGCTGAGCGTCATACTCCACTCCCAGTGTTTATCTGACATCATGAAGAGTTTCGGCATCCCCCGATTCCAATGACAGCCCAAACCCTTCAGAGTGCACACATAAGCCAACTCGGCAGATGACAAAGCGCTGCTGAGCCTGTCGGCAGAACCACGCGGCTCCCAGCATGCTTTGCCCCCAGCACGTCACCTACCTGGTCTGGCACAGACTCAGCCTCGGAGACCACCTCATTATTCACTTTGACAGGGTTGTATGACCCAGCAGCTACGCCCGGCCTTGTTCTGGGAGCATGAGCAGATGCCTGATTCTGTAGCTGGGGCTCTGTTATCAAACTGCAACTGACTCAGGAAGCATCTTCCACAAAACTTCTGTTCGTAAATAAACTGAGAGACAAATTAGCTGGTTGGGGTTGTGATCTGTGTTCATTTGAACGGAATCATAGCTGATGGGATGACACAATAGTTAAGCCAGAATTCCAAAACACAGTCCATATACGGGGGGAAAAAAACACAAAGTTTTATTTCCAATTTCCAATTTTTGTTATGCAGTGCATGGTTATGAGGTCAAAAAGAAAGCCGGGAAAGAACCTATTAATGCACCACACACATCTGCCTGCAGGTGCATACTGATCAGCAAAGCGTCATTGAGCTCAGGATGATTCACCCAGGCTTTTATTTTGATGGAGCGTTTCAGGGCCGCACTTGAAGTGCCACCTTGGTCTCCCTTTGGTCGCGAGTCCCCTCATGAAACACCAGGGAAGATTTTTTATATATATATTTTCTCCTCCCTTAAATCCAATGAGTTTTGACCTTACCGTCATTGGAATACAAAGTAAGCGAGACAGAGGGCCCCTGTTTAAAGCCATATCTGAATGGGGTGCCACAGCTTGGAAACAAACAGTATCAGCACCCTGCACTCTCACAGATAAGCGCAGTCGGCTAAAAAAGAAAGAGATACATATGTTTACCATCACTAGACTTCGCTGAATCAGGGGAAAAAAAATTAAGGACACACAAAATGACTGACCTTGAAAATGCTGCAGCAGCAGGACAAACTCCTTCAAATGAGCCTTATTTTGTTTAATGAAAGGCAGAGGCCAGCATTGATATTTTTGATAAAAATACATCAAGGAATTTAGGTGTAGTTTAAAGAAAGTCATAAATAAATTGTTATTTTGCTGTATCAAAACTCCAAGGCTACTTTAGTGGTCACCTCCTTAGTCTAGTTTAAAAGACAAATGAAGAAGTCATGATGGTAAGTCTGCCATCCTTGTCATCATATGCCAGTGTTCTTTTTATACCTCTTCCATAAGTGGATTGTTATTTGGATTCTGATTTCAATTCCATCCCAAAACCAGTTGAATAGAACTATTGTAGACATTGCCACGCCAACACCTAGTTACAGCCTAATTACACCAAGTAATCGAGCTGGACTTATGTGACGCATTTCACTCTGGTTCCCTCCTGATGGGCAACTCTACAGAGCAATGGTATAAATTGTTAGTTCCGTAAGTATCACTGTAGCTGCCTTGTCCTTGGCACCACTGAGCAATGTTCGTCAACAGATCTGACCGAGACAACGTACTTGAATGTTTGGTTAGAAGAGCTGTTGACTAGTATTCAGAGCAACGAGTGGCATTGTGTTGTGTGTGAGGGTCTTTTTGACGTGTGTGCACGCTTGTATCATGGTCTGTTCATGCATGTATGGGCGAGAGGGAACAATGTCCTACTGCGCGCGTGTGTGTGTGTGTGTGTGTGTGTGTGTGTGTGTGTGTGTGTGTGTGTGTGTGTGTGTGTGTGTGTGTGTGTGTGTGTGTGTGTGTGTGTTTACAGTGCCAGTAAAAGGCCAGTCCAATCGATCAGCAGGGGCTTAACAGCTTTAGTCAAAGAGCACATTTCGGCTTGCTGCTCTGCGCTCGGTGGGCTTCCTGTGCCGCGGTTGTTCTATTGGTGGATTCCAATGTCCAGACTCAGGATGCGCAGACAGAGCCCTGGTGGACTACGATTTTAGGGAGTCTGACAATGACTGAAGTGCTCGTTGTGAATGCGTTGGTTTGCAAGGCTGCTTCAAGAGGCTGAAAGGGACAAAGGCTGCCTTGATGAAAGTCAACAGCGTGTCGAGGAGTTAAAGGATTTCCTCTCTGTGGTGATTGCATTTCATGATAGATACAGAGTTAAAATGCACACATTTTAACCTCAGAGCTATACAAAGCTGTCAAAGGCAACATTAATGATTGCATTAGTAGCAACTTCCTACATATTTTGATTGTTAACTCGACAGACCAACACCAGATGGACTCCATAGGTCCCTGCTATAGAGTGATGTACGGATGACGTATTGTTGTAGGCCAACCCAAGAAGTAAGCATTGCACCGGTTCCCTCTGCATAAAGCCATTATATTTTGGATTATTGCATCCACAAACCTGCCAATGAGCTCTGTGGGAAACACACGTTTCTGATACATGCACATTTTGTTCAGCAAGATAATCTTCACAAATGGACACCACATTTATGATTTATGAAGCGTGATTGCAGTTGACAGAAGTAAAAAGCTAACTTCAGGCCTTACTGAAAGCCAGGCCGCTGCGGTAAGGACTCAGCCTTAATGGTACAAGCTCTACAGTACCTAGTCAGCTACCAGGGCGCCCCTACCTGATGTCTTTTACGATCATATCAGCAGAGCAGTGAGCTGTGAGAAATCTTGCTTGTACTGTGTACAGGCTAGCAGTCTCTGGAAGTCCACACAGAGCCCACACCAAATATTCGCATGAGAGCACTTGCAGACTAAATGCATTTTTGGCAAAGGCCTGCCCTAACCCCTCTGCAAAGCCTGCAAGTCTGGACAAGTGTGGACTTTTGGATTCAGCACGTCTTCTCTCTTCACCGCCTCGAGTTGTCTTACTGCATCTGCAGCATGTAAGGAAACACAGCTCCAGTGAGGGACTTTATCTCCGGGGCCCAAATCCCAGCATTGGTGACGTTTGACGACCTTAATGTTTTTATTGTTGATACCTTGTGCTTGAGTGACTGATTTATCTAGAAAAGATTTTTATGTATTTTTATGGGAAATAAAACACTATGTAGATCAAGACAAATCTCCCATATCATGAACTCTTTTAGTGTGTTGATGGGCAACAAAAATACTTTCTTCTTCTAATGTAGGTAAGCTAAAAACGTCATTAGCAACACGCTGCTGTCTAGTTGTTACCAGTAATTGATTGCTTCTCAGGTCATTCGTTATCAGCCGAAACCACATTTTAGGAGTCATTCACCGAGTGTTGCAACCTGCACATATCTTAACCTCGCTTTTAGACAGTTAATCAAACCACTTTACTTATCAAATGGATCAGCTAGAAACCGAGCACAATGGCTCACGGCTCTGAGATCTCTGCAACGCCTGAATGTCTGGTCTCAGGCTCGCTGCTGGTTGTTTGTGTTTCCAGCTGCTTTGATTACCCTGATCCAGCCCATTTGGCTTCCCAAATCACTGGAATACATTATTGACAGTAGAGGAGGTGAATCTCTTCTGCGTGTAGTTGTCTCTGAGGACTACGCACTTTTAAAACCGGGTTCTAAAAATAAACGCGCTAGTGGCATCATGAGGCGCAAGTCAACGTCAATGACAATCTGACTCAACCAATCCATGTCCGGCCGACGCTAAATTACCAGGGTAAATGTCAATTTTCTGTTTTTTTAATTGAAAATGTCTTATCAGGGTATGTTTTGAAGATAATTAAATATGAGATTTGTGAATAAAGAAAGCCTATTCAGGGAATTGGAACAGCTCTGCCAGCCAAAATGTTTTTCTTCTCGCAGAAAAGAAAAAAAGAATAAACAGTTATGGAAGCTTTTACTTTTTACTATTTCAATGAAAAATGAGGACCAGTTTGCACAAATGTATGTGTATTTGCTTTTCATACCATCCACAATGTGAAAGCAGCATTCGATGTGTAAGAGGAGACAGATGAGGCTCATTAGAGGATACATATAGATGAAATAGGACTGGCGAAGTAAAAGCCTCTTGAGAGTAGGAAGTCAGTCAGCATAGCTCAATCTGACCAGTGGAGTCATTACGTCTGGCCGCAATGGGCCTGAAATCCTGCTTCACTAGACAGCAAGGTTTTCATTTTGTTTATTATGATTTTAGAAAAGAAATCCACCAAAAGCCAAACGCATTACAGGGAATTAATTTTCCAGGACATTTCCTGTACATTTTCAACAGACTGGAGCAAGTATCACAAACAGGAACCACGATGTTCCTCTCAGAAGAATATAAAAAGACTGATTGGTTCGTGGTCAGAATCAGAATAAGGTTTATTGCCAAGTAGGTTATTCACTTACAAGGAATTTACCCCGGCCATTTGCAGATAAAATAAACCTATTTAGAGGAAATAAAACTACTGGGGAAGTACTGCATTCTTCAAGAACATAAATAGGATAGAAAATAAAAATGACAATTTTTTTTTTTTTACTATAGAAAACACTACAAATATGTACTCTATAACTGTTAAAGAATGAGAGAGTTGTACAGTTTTGGACAGAATTACAGAAAACATTCGATTAATCATAGAATTAAGACACAAGTTACAACTCTTAATAGACATCTATCTGTACCATTAAGTGATGCCATACAGATCAGTCTTATTTGTCTGAACTGCTATGCAAGCCATGCCCTCATATGACCCAATTCTGCACCTAAACCTCAGTATTTTAAAGGAATTGTTCTACATTTTGAGGAGCAATTTTGTTTTGCCAAGAGTTAAATGAGAAGATAAAACCACTTAGTTACGGAGTGTCTTCATTTAATTAAAACCAGCTGTCTACACAGGCCACCCCAAGGCTTGTGTTTTACTTGCGCAATTCCGAGGAAGCATATTTGTACGCAATTTTCATTACTATAGTACGGTGACCAGACGTCCTCTTTTCCCCGGACATGTCCTCTTTTCGAGACCTAAAAAAAGCGTCCGGCAGGGATTCCAAAAACGTCCGGGATTTTGCTACGTCCGGGAAAATAGTTATTACCCCCTTACAAGTTTTGGAAATGGTATCTCCCTCACGTTCCACCTTCTTGCGCAAGCTCTGACTGTAGAGAGAACTGTCATTGGTCTACCGATCTCAACGTAAATGTAAGTTCACGGCATGCTACACACTACTGCTACCCCCCCCCCCCCCCCCCCCCCCGCGACGAAGTGTCCTCCTCCTCCTCTCTCTCTCTGTCCTCCACCCCCCCCACCCCCGGAACGTAGTGTCCTCTTTTTCACAAACTCAAATCTGGTCACCCTAACTATAGTAATTGTGGGCTGGAACCTGAGTGCTGCCAAATTGCGGATAACTTATGCTCATTAATGTCCCTGAACGTATCCTGAACACAGACGGAGCTGCTGCTCTGCGGAGGTGCTGCTTTTGCTTTGGGAGCCGTGAAGACACAGTATGGTGCTGGAGACAATTAGCCTAGCTTAGCATTAAGACTGCCAGGGACATTTACTTGTCATCCCTGCAGGTTACCAAGCAACCAGGGGAGACACTGCACATACACATTGATCTTCTCATCTAACTCTCTGCTGGAATGCGAATAACCGTGTTTTTAATAAGGGGCGTAATCGGGACATCTGGCTGTTGGCTTTGCAAAAGGAAAACGTGTGAATTCATTTCCAGGAAAAACTTTTGTCTGGGTGGAACTTCTAAAACGTTTTTTTTTTTAGGAAGAAGAAGAGTTCCCGTTGCAAAGCAAAGTTTGTAATTGCATGTATGTCTGTAAGATACAGGGGTGTCAAATCAATAACAGTTTTAATCTTCTCTGTCGGCGACACTGATATTGGAGGTTAAATGCTGTGCCGTTCTGATCGACGTACCTTCACTTGCATCATTTTCTGATGCAGAACTCACATAAACCCCCCTTTTCAAACAGAAATGACTGTCACAAAGATTGACATTTTAATATTCAAAGGGACAAAAGTTCACTATGACTTGCACCCTCAGAAGCTTCCAGTCACCCCTCGGTGGCCTCACGTGGCGATTATACGACTCCGCCCCTTGCTCATTCACACAGAAGGGGACATCTGGGATGACATTCTGAAGCAGATGCAAAGAGTCCATTACTGTTGCCCCCCAGCTCTGCCGCCATATTTCCTCTGTCAGTGCAACTACAGCGATGAGATTCTAAGGGAGGTGACCAAGAGCTTGGCCTCGTCTCCAGTGCAATCTGCTTTCAGGACGGCAGAGCACGCACGGTGGCATAGGCATGCATGCTCATGCATGCTCTCTCTCACACACACACACACACACACACACAGAGAGAGAGAGCACAGTGCCATATGGCCAAGCCACATAATGAGGGTCATTAATGTGTCGGTGAAACGTGTGATTGACAGGTGGCGGGGAGCGCAGAGTGGCAGATCCATCCACAACAGAAAAGATGGAGATGACGGTGTCACGGCCACACAGGCAGAAGAAGCACATCGGTGCAGTTTCTATTATGATGCGCCGGTGGCAATGTCAAAGCTTTTTACCTGGCATGACCGAGCTATCCAAATGAGACTCCTGATGAAATTGTTTGGATATTGATGTAAAAAGTCTAAGAAGCTTTCCTGTCCTCCTCGCACTGGAATATTATTGATGCCTTTATAGTCTTGTCTGTTCTGCTTGGTTTGAAGTACTGTCATGGCTCGATATGATTATATTAGGCCTTTTTCCCCTGGCAAAGGAGAGAGCACTCTCCGAAGGCAGATACCTAGAAATATAGCAGACTTCCAAGGGACTTTGCTCTGTTCACCCAAACTGTTTTGACTGAGAACAATCATGAAGATGAATGGCAAACTTCGCCTCCTTCTGAACCACAGCTTTTACTAATTGGTGTTCTTTGACAGCAGCTCATACATTACTGTTCTTACGTTAGTAAACAGGTGGAGTACCAAAGCATAAATATATTGACTTTTGAAGCAAACTCAAAGCAAAGAATTTAACAGTGTAGAAAATAATGAAAGTTTATTTATTAATTTTCTCAGACAATCTGAAAGGTTTATGACTTTTTAAATTGTAATCCATTCATTGTAGGAAAGCTTTTTTGCTTCTAAGGTGACAGATTCTTCTTTCTTTTCTGACTCGAAGGACAAAAGATCTGTAACAGTTCTTGAGGTGACTAAAGTATCTTTGTCCTGAAATTCAGTCGCAATGCAGAAATTGCTTCTGTACGGATGATTACGTCCCATTGGTGATGTGGGGCCTTTGTTTGTAGCGAGGTAGTGTTAAATAAATGCAGGGTTTTTGAAGCCTTGAGCAGAAAGTGTTCAACTAAAAGGAACAAAATATAATAGCTTTTCCATTGATGAAGCACACGTTTTAAAATAAAAAACATAACCTAAAAGTTCACCTCTGCGATGCTCATATTCCAGATTTCAGCACAACAAGCACTAATTACTTTTGCACAAACATTGAATCTTGCTGTGTATTAGAAGAACGAATCAGTCTATGTGAGTGGCTGGCTCGTCTACCTGAACTTATCAGGCTGCATCATTTATGACAAGTGGCAGACTGATGTTTTAAAATGTTTACAGACGCAGATAAAATGATTGAGCTGCAATAAATCATATTACTTTATATGGGGAAACAAATGGATGTGTCAGTGATTATACACAGCCAAATTGATGTTTCTTCTTGTCAACTTGCAGGAAAATTGGAAAGCTCATAAAAAATAAACAGCACTGCAAAATCAATAACACAGCAAAATATTGGCTGCATTTTGATTATTAGACCATTTCAACCATGCAGCCACTTTTCTCAAGTTTTATAGTGTTTTTAAATAGTTTTATGACAGAGGTATGCTTTAAAAGCACTTACTTCTTTCTTTTAAAATGTTATGAGTTGCAGAAATTCCTCATTTTAGAGTTACTTGTGGAGGGTTTATAAGCAGAGAGAATTCCAAAGCAGTATTATTATTATTTTGCTTCTCCATATGTGTTGAATGTTGTCTCCAGACACATTTCCCATGTTTGCATGTTCAGCAGGTCTGCTGTGCACTGACTGAAAGACTCAACTATACACTGTCCCTATTGTATTTATAATTATTGCTAAATGACCTAGTTTTTTTCAGGGAAACTTGCTTTGACATTATTAGGAAATTACAGATTGTAAAATAAAGCCTCGTCACTTTTTCCTCCTCATGATTAATGCAGTTCAACATTTTTGGAAATGTACTAATTGTCAAGAGTTCATGGAGAAGATTGAATCCACTCTCATATCTGAAGCTGCAGCCAGCTTAGCATAAATACTGGGAATAGTGGAAACTACTAGCTGTTGTCTTGTTTTATACATATGCAGTTGTATCAATCATGTCATCTAATCTTCTCATTCTATGCAAGAAACTCAAAAAAGCATATTTCCCAAAAGGCCTGACTATTCCTCCAAGAACTGTATTCGAAGAACCTGCATTTTTGCAGAGCCATTTTGCAGAGTAACTTCCAAGACGGAAGTTACTCTGCAAAATGGCTTTTCCCAGATCATTTTTCTGTGCTGGGACTTTTTGGAACTACAACTTCACTGGTAGGTCACTTCATCAAAGTGGAAGGTCTTCAAGATTCTCACAATTGTTTGAATTGAACATTAAGCCACGAGAAGAAGTTTCCTGTCGAAAGGTGTTTTTGATTGCAAGAGAATTGCAGGGTAGCGTTTAGTTGTGAAGCTCTGGCCCCAGCATGCGGGTCGAAGGGCATATGATTGACATTTCCAAAGACCTCTGGAGCCACAGCCAGAGCCTAAAAGCTGCCGGATTTCCAGCCGTGAGAGCGACCCCCTTGAATGCCCATCAATGCCGGGGCTGTGTGTGGTCCACCCACATAAGGCATCGCCCGCTGTCATGGAGACATTAACAAGGCAGGTTGTGCCCTGTCTTCTGCACTCAAACTCTTGTTGACTGTTGACTGTTTACTGCGTCCTCTCAATGCTATTCCTGGGTAGAGGTGGCTGACGAGGCATCGTTGCCTTGAGGCGCCTACGGGAACAAATCCAGACAAACTTTTTTTCAATCTCGCAGTGACTGCTGATATTGCCATTTCTTTTATATGAGGTTGTAAACGTACCTTTTGACAGCAATTAAGTCTTGATGTGATTGAATTTATCAAAAACGGTTATCTCCCTCAGCGATTTGTTCCCACGGGTAACAGTGACAGTCGTCTGGAAGATTAAACCTTGAAGTGGAGTTCAAGAAGCAGACCTCTCAACCGCAAAGTCAACCTGATGCCCTAAGTCTTTTTTGTTTTTCCTCTCTTTGTCAGACAGCCTTTGGGGAAATTAACTGATGAGATCATGCTGGCAACATGGTTGCTATAGAAACTTCACATATAAGACTTGGGCTGGAGTTTGTCACCAGAGAGAAATCAGGAGAGAGAGAGAGAGAGAGAGAGAGAGAGAGAGAGAGAGAGAGAGAGAGAGAGAGAGAGAGAGAGAGAGAGAGAGAGAGAGCTGGAGAGGCATCAAAGGTGGAGTCATTTGCAACACAACATTGATGCCGTGTTGTATTTCATCTTTTCGGCACCGCATCCTCGCTGCAGTACCATCAGATCCTCACATCCTGCTGCAGGCCGGGCTTGGATACCTGCGAGGAAGGTTTTCTTTACGCTCCACTAGAATACGTCATAAATAGTGAAGGATACACCGTATTTTTTTTTCATGTGACATTATGAACAGAATTGGACAATAAACATACATCTTAACCATCAGCAGTACAGTCTGTGCACTTTTGTATATTTCAGATAATCACTTTGGAAAGAGCTCGTCTTCTGTGAACTGTCCACCCGTGAGAAGTGTTCAGGTGCATTCTGTATTGTTAAATTCCTGTGCACATATTGATTAGATGTTCTGTTACTGGCCCCTTGTGGTTCAGGTCAGGAATGAGTTTGCGGTGGTAAGTGTGGATATACTGTGTGTCACCTTTGTACTGTACAGTGGGCTGTATATGGTATTTAGGAAAGAAGTGAATATATGAAAGTTGGAGCACTTATTCTTGACCTGTCCAGCTAAAGGAATGTGAACTTGTATTCTGCTGGGAAATCTATCCAGCTAGATAACCAATACATTAAGGTTTATGTGAAACTCTTTAATGCAGTTTATATTGCTGGTGATTTAGCAGGACATGCTGTACCTACTGCAGATGCCAGCAAAGCAAGGGAACCCTTCCCAAAAGGACAGCTTGTTTTTCTCTCTACTTCTTACAGTAGCATTTAAATCCTTCATTACTGTGATTGAAAACAAATGGATAACTCTATCACATCTAATGGAGTGAGGAAAATAAATTGGACTGTTCTTTAACAGCCGTCCTTTAAAGACATTACTTACGTTCGTTATAAAATCTATTTTCAGTTTAAGACCAGTTGAAGAGAGGCTGTACCTGTACAGAAGGCAGATTAAAAGTGATTAAATGGTGAAATTCATTTATAGCCGCAACAGTTGCGAAGGCTCTGCCCCTGATTTATGACTGTCAAAGCCCATCTTAATTTCGCTCTGGGTGACACATGAGATGAGCGTCAGCACTAGTCAGGCTTCAGGCTCTGACAGGAGAGTTGCAGCACTGTCTCCCATCCCTCACTCTTGCCTCCCACCACTCTTGATCCTCCTCTTTTTCTTACCTCCCCTCTGTCTGCCTGTGTGACTTTTAGAGGAGAGAGTGAGTGTTGTCATGCTGAGCTCGGCTTGCACATCTCTATCAAGTATCAATGCCCTCTGGAAAGTGTTTTCGAGAAAAGAGAGATATTCGGAACATCTTTCGGCCCATCCTCATCGCTCCCGCTAGACATTGCCAATGGGTACAACTATGTGCATAGGGAGAGCATGTTCACAGGAACACACAGTGAGACTTTCAAAGCCAGATGCTGTCAATTTGAGACTCTTAAGGAGACACACTCTCCCCTGCTCTCTCTTCACATTGTAAACAAAAACACCAGACTCTCTCCACCTCTTTTTGTAGTCAGTGCCGTGCAATGCCGCACTTGGATCCAAGGTTTCTCAGAATACATCGAACCCGGAGTTTAATGGAGTTGGAGCGAGAGAGCCAGAAAATTGGAATGTCACCTTCTGCTCCTTGGCATCTCGACTGGGAGGGCCACAGAAAGTGCAATGGGGCACAGTGGGGGCCCCATCTGAACCTTAGCCTTGGGACAGATGGCGGGTTTGGACCCTTGAACCTGCTAATGAGCAGGTCATGCCAAGCGGTGTAGGACACAGGGACATTAGGTTAGGCTGCTCCATCAAAGCCAGGGTCTGCCATGTCAATGGGGTGAAGCCACGCCCATCTGCCTCACGGGCGGTAACGGTACAGTAGATAATTAGGGGCCGAGCACCAACGAAGTCGAAGCAAAGGACCTATTGTTCTTTACATGTTTTTTCTTTTTATTAGCATACGTCTTTGAGCGTGAAAACGAGGTAGGTGCTACAAGTCAACTAAAAAAATAGCCTTCTGATGTGGGTGTCGAATCTGACAAATTGGGTCGATCTTCGATACCTTTTGAGTACCCCTAACATTAAGTTCCACCTAGCTGCATGAAATTTGGTCGGTATATGTAACACGATGGGACGTACAAAAAATAGCCTCTTAGGGTATGCCCTAAGCCTAACAGGAAGTCGGCCATTTGGAATTTTATTTAAAAAAGTCCATTGGCTAATTTTAACGCACTCCCCCTCGAGATTGTTTTCATTTGATTATTACAGGCTTACATGTAATATTCTATTCAGAGATACCCTCAAAACATTCAAGGTTTAAGCCCCTGCAAAATGACCTGACGACACCACTGCTCCACGCATGAAATAGCGACTCTAACTCATTTACTCGTGCATGCAGTATCTGATGGTCGAGGAAGTGCAAGGTTGCGTCAACCAGCGTCCAGCCAGTACACTTGCTCAATGGTGCGAGTGCCCAATCACTAGCTTTAATGGATGAATTATGCACAATTCAGAAGAAAAAAAATGGCACTACATACATGGTAATCAATTTTTCCCTCAAACGCTGTCCGAGGAAAAACACATTTTCTTTTCAGGAGTTCCTTGCTGATCAGTTTAACAATTATAAAACCAAAGCATTTGTAATGTATACGGATTGTCAAAGATTCGTCACTCATACATGGTTGATCACCGATTCAAGTATAAGAAGTGATGCCAACTTCTTGTGGCCATGACAGGAGCCAATTAGCAAGTCCGGTGACTCAATATGTGGAGCGACAAAGGAAGTCGGGGTGGCTGGACGGGTCAAACAAACACAGGACGCTCACCCAGGAGATCATTGTTTGCTTCCCGTTTGAAACCAAAGGTCAATGTTGACTTATTGTACTGTACTTTTGTTACATACTTATTGTAATACTTATTTGAACCCAAATCACAATTGTTTCCTAACATGGAAGCACTTGTAGACATTACATTGCAGTTATTCCCACCCATAACTTTGCCTTTTACTGATCTGGATACTACCTTATTTTGAGAATTGGCACCATTTCTGTGTGTGAAAAACAGAAAAGTGTGTAAACACCACAGGGAGTATCCCGCCAGGAAACATTTTCCCATTTTAGATATCTGTATTTTACACCTTGGATGGGCCTCAAAATTGGTCACCACAGCAGATTGAAACTTTGATTGGATCCATGTAGAAACACATGAGGTCACATCCAGTGAAGTATCATCAGGTTTCTTAATAACCTTAACTTTGATATTTGTAGTCTGTGAATATCTTAAATGCATGTAACTGTATGAATGCATTTTTGTGGTCTGTTTTCTCAGATTAATATGCAGATTTATAATCTGCAATTCTGATTATAAAAACAAAATCCGGATGGGCTATTTCAGTTCCTGCTAGAACCGAAATGCTCTTTGTTAGCTTTCATTTCTGAGTCGTTTCATTTTCACAGTGAGGCAAAAGCATTATCCGCATTCATATCCGCCCCCGATATCGATCTGACTGTTGGGCTCAGATATAGAGCAGTTTTATCTGAGCTAACACTTCAGCTCCACTGTGAAGAATAGTGTGAAACGGCTAATATTGGTGGGAATAGACAGGCTGCATCCTGGGAGCTCATTTGTAAAGAGTACAGGTGTAAGGAGAAAGAGAAGAGACAGGTAGCAACTTGTGATGGATGATGAGGGTACACAGTGGACCAGTGACAGGAGAACATCAATAGTTAAAGCATCAGTGATGTATTGCATTTTGTAGTTTTGCAGCACTCAGTTGAAGTTGAAAGTAGTTTGGGGATTGCAGCGGCCCACACCTAGCGCTTTCCTGTGTCATATTTAGGAGGCGTGATGCTTATGAAATGGTATTGTCAGGCATAATCAGTCACCAGCCTGCTCACTGGAGGCTTTTTTTGTGTTCCTCCAAGCAAAAAGCTGAAGGGCGGCTGATAGACAGCGCATGACAGACCCAGGTCCTGCCTATTTGATATTGCCCTATAATGTGTGTGTGTGTGTGTGTGTGTGTGTGTGTGTGTGTGTGTGTGTGTGTGTGTGTGTGTGTGTGTGTGTGTGTGTGTGTGTGTGTGTGTGTGTGTGTGTGTGTGTGTGTGTGTGTGTCCGTCCGTCCGTCCTGTTAGGTTTTTATCAGCATGCAAACAAGCTCAATGGCACCTTCACAACCAATGTTAAAGGTGGGGGAAACTCTGGGCTCCTATCCACTCTCTTGCATTCAAGCATTATAGTTATTCCCTTTTGAGTGACAAATGCAGACCCACCTCCATACATACATTTCTGATTGATTCTTGGACCTTATCAAGTTCAAAGTATGTGTTTAAGTGCTATACCGATTGTGCTAACTGTATAATGACATCAACAATACTACGTTTTCAATTTCATCTGAAAAAAAAGACCCAAATTCAATTACTTGTTTTAACTTAGATTATAATACGGGTAGATCAAATCAAGCATTCTGATTGGTTGAGAGTGAGTCACGGGGTGTACTTTATTCAGCCATAAAGTACTGTACAGCCCGTTTACATTTAGAGCGTTCCATATCAGTGCGCACTTAAAATAACAGGTAGATTTAAATTGCGCGACCGTTAGTTGTCATTTCAAGCTTGACAGTTACCAAACATGTTTCGTGTAAACTTTGATATTGTCACGTCCGCAGTAACGACTCGCAGGTTTATTGCTTGAGTGTTCACAGTATTGCAATGGGGCTCTTCGCTAACAGTAGCTCAAACGGAACAGCTAACAAGCTCACTTAGCATCCCCCACACTAACATAACGAACGACAACACACACGTCACTTCCTCCCTAACCTAAAGATGAGGAATGAAAAGGGTTTGATCACAAAATCGTGATAATTTCCAGTGAGAGATAATTACGTCGGTAATTTCCCGACGCGAGGCAAGTTCTCTAAACGTCATGGAGGAGAAAAATGACGGAGAAAAGACGGACAGAAGCAGCGAGAGCACTTCTTTACATCGGTGGCTGAGTGTCAACCTCCACCCTGCTTTCAACCGGCCTGGTCAGCAGTCAGTTTTATAGTCCCGTATGTGCGTCCCGTACACATACGGGACTATTTTCTCTGTCACTGAAATGCGATACACAACGTTTGGTGGCTACAACTATTTTGTGCTGAAAGGCAGCTTACTATTACATTTATAAAGTCGCAGGTACCTGTATTATAAAAGCAATAAGGTACGAGAGGCAGTACTGTGTCTACAATAATGTACAGTTCAAGGGTTTGCCGGCCCTCCGCTGCGCGTTGGGCTTAACAACTCCCTTGAACAGTACATTATTGCACGACACAGTACTGCCTCTCGTACCTTATTGCTTAAATATACAACATTCGAAAGTGGCATATCATTAGTATTTAATTTATGTAAATGCTATTTCTTCAAACCATTTTCAAACCAGATCAAAATTCAATTCAATTAAGTTATGCTTAGTGTAGACTTGTAACTATAATTACTTTTGTTACCAATTGAGTTGATGTTAATGTCTACCACTACGGACAGATGGTGCTTTGAGCTAAATGCTAACGTCAAAATGCTAGAAAAAGAAACATGCACTTTTATTAATCCCCTTGGGGAAATTCTTCTCTGCATTTGACCCATCCCTGGATAGGGAGCAGTGGGCAGCCCTGTGAGGCGCCTGGGGAGCAGTTGAGGGTTAGGTGTCTTGCTCAGGGACACTTTGACATGTGAGCTATGGGGGGACTGGGGATCGAACTGGCTACCTTGTGGTTGCGGGACGACCACTCATCCCCCTGAGCTACAGCCGCCCAAAAGCTAGCATACTCACAATGACGATGGTAGCATGTTCACCAGTTTAGTTTAGCATGTTAGCAACACTAATTAGCACTAAGCACAAAGTACAGTTTTTTTAAATATGTATATCAGGAGTGATATATTGTAAATAAATCGTCATGCCATGAGCCAGCCCTCCACGGTTCACACCAAATTGTACGCAATCAATTGCGCAATGCTTAAAATGGTTCTATAGCCATTGAGTTCAATCAAAATGAAACTGAGAATACTGAGAAGTTAATATTCATAAAAAATGAATATACACTTGAGACTCACAAAAGACATTTTGGTCCAGACACTGACCAGACTCCTGAGTAGTCACTCCCACTTCTTCCGTCTACAGAGCCTCATGGGAGAAAAATAATGATTCTCTTCCACGGCCTAATGGGCCTCTGACATGTAACGATTCTTAAACAGGAATCATATATATATATATATATATATATATATATATATATATATATATATATATATATATATATATATATATATGATTTTGTTTTTTTGCAAACACATTTTTCTTTTAAACTTCTTTTTAAACAACACCTTTTTGGTTCAGTGCTTGTCACAGCATGACATCATACTCGTGTTGAACTGGAGTCTGCCGCTGCATCATTGTTTCTGGGCAGCAAAGAGGAGCCATGCTCTGTCTTCTGCAATGAAACAGTGCCATCTATGGTAATTCTGAGTGTACAACCTGTATTAAATAATGCAGACGAACCCATGGCAGTCCTCTTAAAGCTCTAATACATATCTTCCTCTCGAGATATACTGAAGCAGACTATATATATTATCTGACCTGATTCACATTTCGTCTTAGAAAGTATTTAAGAGATAGAGTGAAGGGAGGAATTGCTAAAAAAAATTGTCATGGGTAGATCCAGGGCTTATGTGACTGTAAATATTCTTCTGACAGTTGGAAATGACTCCAATATGTCAGACTTGGCAGCTGTCAGTCATACTTTAAGGTTGCTGCAAACGCCTGTCCCTTCAAAGCTACCTTAGGACGCATCAAACCTTTTGATGTTATTTCCAGCATTCTTGCCAGTGAATTTGTAGAGTACACACTATAGTATGATATGTTTTATATGGTGAATCTTGATTTGATTACATTGTGTAAAAAGGGGATTTGTGAGATGTCTTCTTTTGTATTGATTTTATATGTATTACAATTAGACATTACATCAAGGATTTACAGAGCATTTTGTCTTTTTCTTTTTTTTTACAGATTTTTGGATCTTAATTGTTGACGATAACAGAGAAAAGCATAATTTTGCCTGTTAGCTACAATCTGCTTTTTTAAAAGACAGTGAAAAGGCCAAGTTATACAGAATATATGTCCAGGCTTAACACATGGATTTCCTTTTCTTGGAAATATTCATTTTACAGTTCATTGATACATCTTGTATAATACATTTCTGCCTACATTACAGCATAGCTCTGCTGTAGAAAGATGAATATCTTTTCGCCATGAAAAGTTTATTTATCAGCAATGCAATAAACCTGGATAAAAACTTATGACATTCCCAAATGTAAGCATGCTGACAATAAACTGAGACTGTGGACATGGACACCTCAGCACACTGCGAATGAGCTTGTTAGTACGCACTTTAGCATAATGGCTAGCATGGCATGACTTGCATCTATTTGTGACAACTGTTCAAGCTAACGTGCCAATTTCTCAAATGTCATCAAGTTGATTGGATATTTAAAAAATTGCATTAAACTAGGGTGACCAGACGTCCTCTTTTTTCCCGGACATGTCCTCTTTTCGAGACCTAAAAAAAAGCGTCCGGAAGGGATTCCAAAAACGTCCGGGATTTTGCTACATCCGGGAAAATAGTTATTACCCCCCCTTACAAGTTTTGGAAATGGTATCTCCCTCACGTTCCCCCCCCCCCCCCCCCCCCCCCCCCGCCCGCGACGAAGTGTCCTCCTCCTCTCTTTCTCTCCTCCACCCCGCCCCCGTACGAAGTGTCCTCTTTTTCACAAACTCAAATCTGGTCACCCTAATTAAACGTGTTGTGTGAAACAGTGGGATTTGTAAATGTCTTAATTTGTCTCTAGTCTCAGTTTTGTCTTTATTTCGAGAAAGTTCTTCTGATTTTGGCTGAAGAAGGCAGCCAGGTGGTAAGTAGCCTCAGACCATCTCAAAGCAAGCAGAAAACAATGATCTCATCGCTCTCTATTAAATGAGAAATGTATGTGGGCTCAACCTAGGCTGAGTGTCCCAGGAATGAACCATTGCCCGAAGAGTCTGGCAGGCTGAGGGTTGACCCTTGAGGGCCAAGATACTGTCAGTTTCCCTCCCGATCTTAGCCCTCAATTACTGAATCAAAGGGGAAAGGAAGACCAAATCCCAGCCTGTGCTTGGTCCTCGTCTTACCCTGCTACCCGACAGGCTATCTCTCTGCTTGTTCACGCTCGCCGAACTGAACACAGCTCCTGGGAACCTTTGCAAGTGAGCTGCTAGTTGTGCTCCAAAGAAGCTTCAAAGTTCATTGCTCTCTCAGCAGGTGTGCAGATGGGGTGAGTTCCAGATATCCTTTTCCCACACACTCCTTTACATGTTGCTTATTCCTAAGCTGCTCCCACATGAGCATGTGCAGATGAGACATGTCAGTGTCGTTTTCATCCCACTTCCACTCCCGTTATCTTGCTGCCTGTCCTAGGAAGAAATGCACTGTTTTATCTTATTATTTAGTAAACAATTTCAAGGCTTATAGCCTGAGTAGGGAGCAGCTTATCCCAGCAGAAAAAAACTACTGTGGTGACAGCTGGAATATGAGTATGACTGACATCACTTGACTGGTTTATGTGAAATGCACACCAGCTGTGAAAAAAGCCTCTTTTTTTTTTCTTGGGTACACCAGAGATTTAAAATGAGTGTTCTCGAGAAGATTTTTGCTTGGGATGGAGGAATGAAGTGTGAATTTGATCCAACTCTCTTGAGATATAAAATTCAGTCTCAGTAAAAGTAATGCATTATGGTGCTTGGCAAACCAAATTTAGAATTTGAGAGTTACGGAAATAATTTACATGCAATGCCATGCTACCTTACTTTAGTCTGTTACCGTTTCCTGTGGATTTGTCTGAACGGTCAGAAAAACTAGTGATATTTTCCCAAATGTATTTAGCATGACAGGTAATTTTTTTACCTCAGAAACCGTAATTGACAAAACAAGCTCAACTCAATGTCCACTTGTTCTGGAGCTTTCAACCACATCACATTGACTTTGCTCAGTTGCCATGGAAATTTAGATGTGGAAACTTACCATGATCCTGAGCACCTCGGATCCATGTTCAAGTAGAGCTCGACAGTTTATCCTTGGGTTTCAAGTTACAATTCAGTCTGTGCGACAAACAAACTGACATGCGATTAGTAATCAGTCAATACTATGCAAACCAATGTAAAACGGGCATCACTGGATTACACTATACGTCATTGTCTGTGAATCTGTCCTGCAGAGGCAGACAATTTCAATTAAGTGCAGGGATTGCAGACTCAGCCACAAAATACAAAGAGAATATCTGAAGTTCTAGTTTGGAGCTCCAACATTATAACATTTTAGGGAGTTAAGGCAATATTGATTGCTCTGGTTGACATTGCCAATACATCTAAAATTGAAAATGGGACATGTTCATATTACTACATTATTTTCACTGTTTTCTGCGTTGTTGTTTTTTTACTGTGTTGCATTAAAAAGATGAAAAAGTCGGATGTAACCCCACTATGTAATCTTAAACAATTATAAATGAGAACAACACATACTGGCTAAACATTTGCATTCAACAGCTTTTAGTCTTCTCCTTAAAAAACAACTGATAGTGCCACATAAAACACTGAATAATGGCACTAAAGAACAAATCTCTCTTTCTGGCTCAGGATCACAATACAGCAGCTCTGCTGCTTTCCTCATTCGGCATGTTGTTAACTTAAACATCAATTGCTTTCACTTAAGCCGCAGCTTTTCTCCACGGTGCTGCTAGGCAGCTTGTTAGAGGACTGCAAAAACAAGGCAGTGTGTACACAGTTGTTGCCTTGAGTAATGAAAGGCAGAGATGTGTATTAAAAATCTATTAACTACCTCGCACTGATTTATAGGAGAGCTCATCAGAAACAGCGGTCACTGTTGAGTGAAGGTTGTTTGAATCAGGTGGGATTCAAAGGCAAAAGAGATAAAGAGAAACTCTTTCACGGTTGCCTCCTGGTTTCTACCAGCCAGTGTACACAACAGCAGAGGTGTCTTTAAAATATTCATGAGCCTACTGAGGTTTGAATTAGACATGTTAAAGTGCACCGAGTGTACAGCCTTGTTGCAATAAGAAACAAATGGAAACCTCGAGAGATCGTCGTGATGCAAACGTTGAGACATTACCGCCTCAGGAACATTGAGGAGTTTCAAAGATCGCAGTTAAAGTAAATGAAGAGTACACACCTAATGTAGTTGAAGACACTTCGACTTTAAGCACCGACGAATAAATGAATGAAGAAATTATGTTGTGGGGTCTTTACAAAAGTCACAAATATTATAAACAAAAGAAAATATGATAATTTCGAATCCGTTGATAATAAACTAAATGTACATTTTCAAAAGAGGACTTATCATCCATACAAGTTGAGGATCATGTCATGTTTCTTGAACATTGTTTTATTAACTGCTGTAGAAGCTCCAACCTTACCCAATTTAAGTCTTAGAGCCACAAGGGGGGCGAATGGGAGAACATGTTCGGACGTGTCCTTGCCACAAACAAATCCAATGTCCAGTGCGCTGTGTCTCTTTGATCCATTTATTCTCTGCTCCGTGACACCATAGCATTAATCCGCATGTCCAAAACACTTGAATTAAGTTAGTCTTACATGTTGCAGCACAACACAGGATACAACAGCACGACCACATTGACACGACCACAGTCAAAAACTATTGCGCTTCCCATCCACACACACCTGTTCTCATTAGCAGGCACTTACCTATATGCCCTTTGAGCTGAATGTGCCACCCTGTGTTCAAATAAAGGAACTACATGTCCCCATTCACTCAGTGTTTCGCTGAAACAACAAAACCCCATTTTGGCTCCAACAACTGCTATTTGTAAAGTTACAATCCTTAAGGTTTCCATGAAACCTGTAGCTCGAGTGGTCGTCCTGAAACCGCAAGGTAGCCGGTTCGATCCCCAGTCTCCCCATGTGTTTGCATGTTGAAGTGTCCTTGAGCAAGACACTGAACCCCCTCGTTGCTTCCCATGTGCTTTTCAGCAGCCCACTGCTCCTAAATTGCTATGGATGGGTTAAATGCAGAGACCAAACAAAACAAACAAACTATGTAATATGACAAAATAAAGTTTCTTCTTGTTTATGGTCAGCAAGTTGTCGGCAATAGCCATAAACTGAACTTTATACAAGGGAAGTCAGTGGTAGATATATTGCTTATATCAAAAGAAGTGGAGAAGAGTTGTTTTTAAGACAAACTGTTGTCCACTGATTAAAATGTCACACCTACTGGCAAGGCAACTAATACCTTAGTTAAATTTAATTGGTGACAACTGTCAGCCTGCTGCACGAAGCTGTGTCAGAATAATAAGTTACTGTTATTGGGAGATGACAGCTGAGTATACTTACTGAAAGCATAGTTAGAGACACTGGACAGCCATTAAAATAGGCTAAATTAAAACCTGCTGCATTTTTCACTTTGGCTGTGGCGCTGCCAGGACTCTTTAGCCATAGGAGGAGATTTCATCTCCAAACCCTTCAGCGATGGGCAATTATCTGTATAGCTTTACAACTTTGAGCAAGTGTCATGATATTAAGGCTTCTCAATGTCAGCGGTCTTTCAAGAGACTCATTCTCAAAGGCTCAGACATGGCTTTGGTTAGATTTTTATGCCACTTTGAGTAGAAAGAATGTGTGCTAGGTTGGTGGACCTCCATCTGTATGTACTACTGGATCACTATAAGTAGCTTGTTTTTTAAGGACACAACAATGATAGCAAAATAGACCACATGAGAAATTCCCATGTTGTCTCGGCAATCGGGTGCCAGTGGAATAAGCGGGAAGCCTGCGTGAGAACAGTTTGGATTGCATCATGGGATGGATACGTTTGAATCATTAAATATTGTATTAACAATGCCAAGCAATTTCTTTGATTGCAATTGGCGGCTGTGGCTCATGGGTAGAGTGGTCTTCCTGCAACCGGTTCGATCCCCGGTCTCCCCATAGTTCGCATGTCGAAGTGTCCTTGAGCAAGACACTGAAGCCCCAGTTGCTCCCCGAGCGCTTCTCAGCAGCCCAGTGCTCATGCTAGGGATGGGCTAAATGCAGAGAATAATTTCATGTATGTATGTATGTAAAAAGTATGTAATGTGACAAAAGTTATAAAATTTAAATTGGATATTGCTACTTGGCCTATCTTCAAATCTTGAATAAAACTATGCATTTGCACATACAAATTGTTCACACCTCACATTGGCAAAACAAGTGGTATTTTTTATATTTAGGGGCGTAATTGGCACCAAAAAAAGAAGCTTTAAAGCAAAGTATTATCTGAGGCTTAGTCTGTGTCAACTGATCCACAATTTGGCTGTCCTCTCAGTTGGCAGAGAAGTTGTTATTCTGCACCAAACAATCCCACTGTCAATACGTGTTGATTTGTCAAGGACAGGTGTCGATTTGAGAGTTCTCTGTTCACACATAACACTTATATGGCTTCAAGAAAGGTGTTCACGGGTGCTGAGATGAGTAATTGTGATGAGTGTGGATGTACATGAGCACTAGAATGTGTTTGATTAACCAAGTTAAATTAACACAGACTTTCTATGACAATTGTCTTGTCTCTTGCTTGCTCCTTTTCAACTGTACAATCATAAAAAAGAGTCAAGGCCTGAAAGCAATATAGATCCTCCATACTACATCCATACTACATACACAGACACATGCAACTCACTTCATTGTTTTTCCTGCTCCAGATTGAACTGAATGTAGTTTGTATTGTGTTGGCGTTTGTGTTTCTTTATTTTATTTTGTGTTTTTTTTTTTCCTTGCTCCCCCTCCTCCCGTACGTTGAGTTCATTTTCATTTAGTTTCTCATCCGCTTCTGTTGTTTTTTTTTTTCTTCTTCTTTGTTTGTATTCTTTGGTGTGAGCTTTGTAATCTCACTTGAGGTAATTCCAATTGTGGCTTCTTTCTGTGATTCATCATGTTCCTTGCATTTTGCAACTAGACTAAATCAAATGAGAGAAACAAGCAAAACCATTAAACTCACTGCTGCACATCTCTTGATTAGCCACATTTCCTCATTAGACAAGAGAGCCTTGATGTGTATTCAACAGACAATCTATTGAAGACAACGTGAGAACCATGAAATGCTATTTCTACGAGCAGCCTCTAATTTAAGAATGCAACAATTTGCTATTGTGAATAGAAAGTGTTTCTTATCACAAAACTCTGCTGCGTAATTTTTAAATTGGTTTTGCTATACGTCTCTGAATTCACAGACTCATATCCAGCATGTGGTTGTTTTTCGGGTCCTTTTCATGGCTCCCAAATGCAATGTCCCCCTTCAGCAGCGCCTGTTCCATCATTGCCCTTTTAACGAGGTGATATCCAGACACATGGGAGCAGATGTTGCAAAGAAAACACATTTTGACGTGATTGTGATCGATGCTCACCTCCTACCATATCCACTGCATAATTTGGCGGATGGCATCAGGATAACAACCTGCATTATGTGGAGACAGCTGTCGCCATGGCGCCCGGGCAGCCATTGCATTGGCTCCTGCTTCCTTTTAGGCAGAGGCGGGTAAGCCAATTAGAGTGATTTACAACTTGCTTGTGTCGTCACCACCTTGAAACCTGTGTCTCGGTCCAGCTCAAGAAGAACGCATGGCCGCCTTGGTGGCAATAAGGATGACATACTGACAAGAGTTGTTTATGAGTGAAATGTAATGTCATTCTGCTCCAGACGGGAGATCGTTTTGTTCTTTAGGTAAAGTTAACAGGATTGTGTTGCTCTCTGTGTGGTTGTTGATATTATTTTTTGTTATATTCTGATATTAAAACATGTACCTGTCTGAGGATATCTATCCTTCGAATTCAATTTTAACTGCAGTGTTTCGTGATCATGTCAGAGAATGTGATCATATCTTTGAACGCATCTTTTGATTCCAAATATCCACTGAAAAACATCCATGCGCCACATTTTACCTATATGTAAAATTATAATTTGACTGTTTATGTTCAAGTCACAGTTTTATATTTGCATGCATAATGCATTTTAGCCATAGACAGTAGATGTGTCTCTTTTTTGTTTTGACATAATTATTGGCGTCGCCTGAGTTCTGCAAACATTTGTTACCCAAGTGTCATTAGTATGTGACCACATATTCCTTTGTAAATACCTTTGACAGAAACATGCATTACCAATGAGGACAGTGCTGTCTGATGTCTGATTTAAAACGTGAAAACCTGAACGATGTAAATGAGCAGCGGCAGTGGGTATGATTGTTTTTGCGGTAATGAATCCGATGAAATGTTGAGGCAGATGGAAACAGGGAGATGGCAAGACCGTGTGAACAACAGGAAGACTTGTGATTGACTGTCACGAGTAATCCGAGCAAGCTTTGAAGTGTAAAATATTGATGGGGATACAGTTTGAATGTATTTGCACTTCCATCAACAGCTTGAGAGGTCACAGGAACGGCACATCAAGGCTCACATATACAGACAGATAGACAGAGTATATACTATAGCATCAGACTGCCACTCTTTGTTGTTGTGGCCGCCAGAAAGAGACTTGTTAGTTAAAATACGGGAACGGAAAGCTTCAGTCACTAATTAGGACATATGGTTGCATGTACTCTGGGAGTAAATGCAGTACACTCTTTTAGAGCAATCTGTATCCAAGTGTTAAAACAATTCTGAATTTGTCTACAGTAGATTATAATAAACGAAATAAGATACAACAACACTACTAAACATGTGGGATAATAAAGACACTGTGTTAATTAATTATATAACTTAACATGACAGAGGTTGCTACGAAATTTTGCCTCTTTCATGGTCAATCGAGAAAATACATACATGCAGCCCCGCCGCCGTCCAGTAGGTGGCGGTAACTAAAAACAATGGCTGCTTGATCGCCGACAACGAAAAAGGATGTCGTCGCTTGCTAATGACACATTTCCCCCCGCGACATTCAACCACTCAATTTAGGCCAGTGAGCTCACGAGTAAACAGCTTTCTGCAGAAGGGCCAGTGAATTATCCTCGAAAATGCTCAAAAAGAAATCAAGTGCCACTGAAAAGAAACGGAAACACTCGCACTCTGAAGAGCGACACGACGGCAATAAACGCAGAAGTGCAGAATCCAACTTGGAGGTAAGAGATCCAAGCTAACGCTAGTGTCATGCTAGTGTCATGTTTTTATTTCAGAAATCCAGAGTAGCGTCGACGTATATTATGTTGACCCAAAGTATACGGATACATTTCCCCAAATTAAGGAAGTTTTAGGCTTTAAGTTTTAGTTTTAGACTTTTGAGGCATTTGTAACACAGACGTCCCAACGTTTTGCTCCTGCAATATTGTAGCAGTGTTTCTCTTAATTCGTCACAGAATAACTTGCAGGTTTTAATTGTATTTGAATGTAATAGCGGTTCTGTTTGTCTGGTGTTGTGACACATTTTAACCCCTAAACCGTGCGCATTGGTTTCGATACTGTCAGGGCAGAAAACACTGCGAGCTAGCTTGCTGTTTCGTTAGCCTCTGGGTTTGTTTAGCTAGTTAGTTATTGACATTCATATATAGTGTTGTTATACTTTTGGCTTTCCAGCCTTTTTTTTCAAAGAGAGCTTGGTTATGACAAACACGCAGGAGGGATGAATCAGACTTTGGTACAGCTGTCTTTTATAACATGAGGGGTTGTTTTGATATTAGTAAGCTGTGTCCATCCATGGCAACAATATACTGAGTCTTATATTTAACAGAAACAAATGGGCGTTTACATGTGTGTATATATAACGTGTACGTAGGTAAAACTGACATAAACATTCATACAAAATGTGAGAAATGCCTCAGTATGACAGAATCACAAACTCTAGCCTCCACAAAACTATTTCCACAAAGAAAATGGAAAGCTTTAGGTTTTATCTGTGCGTTTGTTACTAGATGTCAGACAGTTGACGTGAGCGTAGGTTCTTTGGGAAAACCTCCTTCACACTATAACTGGCACAAAGAAGTAAACATGGTCACACTGTTTGCTTTGCCATTCATGTAAAAGTAGCCTAGAACCTATTTGAAGACACTTGTCAGTAACACGTTGGTTTTTGCTAAAGCAGGACACCAAAGAGGAACTCGCTGACGCAGAGCTGGACAGGGTTGGCAGTGACATTGAGGAGGGCGGACTTGACCTCAGCATGCCGTTCCAGCCGATCACTGCTTATGTCATTGACAAGCGGGAGATGCTGGAGCAGTGTCTCCATGTCCTGGGGGAGAAGAAGCTCCGGAAAATGCTGCCTGATGAACTCAAGGTGATTGTGTTATTCTGTAAACACCATGTTATGTAATTGTAAACTCGTGATCTCTGCATGTCTTACATCCTTATGACAATCTAAATTCTATCAGTGTTTGAAACCCATGTGTTTCCCATTGCTAAATACATTATATAATGACTTGATCAAGGAGCATAACCAGCCTGATAAATTAGCTTAATTTCTCAAGGGTTTCAATGCAGCTTTTGACTTCCTTAAATGTTGTCTTCAAGATGTCTGTTCACCACAAACCTAAAAAATATGTTTCCGCCGCCACGCTGTGTTTTTAACTGACATTAGCCTGTGGCTTTATGGACCTCATTTTGGGCTTTGGCAAGTGTTGTCTTTCAACATATATGGCCATGTTTTGGACTGTTGGCTACTTTCCAACAGCTTTGGCTGAAAAAGCAACAACACCTTGAGCAGTAGTGATCATTCCATGAAAAGGTTTGTTCCATCTTTTTGTGGGCATATATCGTATTGTGATGCATATCATTGTTTAATTTTATTTCATTGAAACTGATTGAAAGCCACATTTTAGTTTTTCAGATAATACAAAAAATCGCTAGCGTTAGATAGTAATTATTATTTATCTATTTTACTGTGTTTAGTTGCTGGAAAGATTGTATCTATAGCTATGAATTAGCTATAAAGCTGTATAGTAAAATGGAAAAGTTGGAAAGTACCTACGTTTGTGCCAACTCTAGTAAGGGTATTCATTTCTTGATTGAAAAAGTGATAATGTATATCTAATACTGATAGAGAAGTAATGCCATAGGCTTCTGCTGTTTGCTTGGGAGGGTATTAAAGCAACCCATCCTAAAAGATTCCATTAAACACATTATCATTCACAGGACTGTAGTTTAGAGGAAATCCAAAAGATGTGCTGGGAGCAACTGGAGCTGATCTCAGAGAAAAATCTTATGCAGATTTTAGCAGGTAAGACTTAAGACTAGTTTGGAAAATGTTTCACACTTGCATACTTTTTGGAAAGAAAAATCATTTTGCACATTTCTAGTGTTGCAAACAAATCATTCACTTAAGATCTTGTTTATAGGGGAAGAACTGACATCTGGGAATAACGCCGAAAAAACAGAAGAGACTTCGGAAAGCCAGTGAGTGGTTGCTAACTTATTCTGGGCACAATTTCTGAATGAAAGTAGTTTGTGTTTTCACGCTTTCCTTTTATGTGTTTATTTTATTTATTTTTAATTTTTTTTACCCATCAAGGCAAGACAATAATGTGGACTCTACATCTTGCCTCAAAGAAACTGTAAAGGCTGAGGACCCGAAGCTAGGTAATTAATATGTAACGCGCTGAAAGATAATGCCCCAGGCTCTCAACTTCAAACTTCAAAGACAGAATAAAATCTACAAAAAGGACAATTTTAGATGTAAAATCTTGGTGTAATGTTCTTTGCAGAGGGCGTTGGTTCCTGCGAGGAGAGTGACGTCCTAAGCATAAACGCAGACACTTACGATAGTGACATAGAGGGACCCAAAGAGGAGCAGACTGTTAAATCTGTGGAAGCGGCAGTGAAGGTAGCGGACAGCAGCAGGGAAGGAGCTGACCCAGTTGTAAACCCAGGCCCGGCAAATCCTGAGCCTCCCGCAGGCTCTCAACCACCGGAAGCAAAGAAAGACATCCTAAGCGACATAGACAAAAGTGTCAGTGAGATTTTAGCTCTTTCATCCTCTTCAAGCAAAGCGGAAGCTAAAGAACAGAGTGTGCCTCTGCAGTCCTCAGATGATAGTTTACCTGTTCAAGGCGGCCCCGTTTCAAGTCGAGCACCTGCAGCGTGTCAGCCGTCAATTCAGCAACTGGAGCTTCTGGAGTTAGAAATGAGGGCGAGGGCCATCAAGGCCCTGATGAAAGCAAGTGATGGGAAAAAGCCATGTGTTGTAAAAAATGTGTAGCGTGCCTTATTTGTTGTTGACTGAATGAAACCCCTGATTTATTGAGTGTACCTTTCAAACCATGTTTACACCATCTGGAATAGATTATTCAATGAAAATTAAATACCTCAAGCTGTGTCCTACATCTACTGAATCAATGTCTTCTGGGATGATCAAGTCGTAGGTGTTCTTCAGATGTGTTTTTCTCTCTGGTCACTAGATGGCAGTGTTAACCTGCCGTAGCACAGACATGTCTGATGTGCAGAGGAGAGAGCAAGAGAGGATTTATCTGCTCACTTTACAGTCAAAATGGAAAGACTGCATAAAAGTCATGTCTTAGTTGCGATGTTAATTAGTTATACATTTACGGTAACATTTGATCAATGTGAGCCTATCAGAAGTTATTTGTACGTTGGCTTGGCCTTGCCAGACAAAGCAGGTGTTGCGCTGTCATTTACAGTAGAAAGTCACACCTGCAGTGTCTTTTCATATTTGCGTCTTCTATATGTTGAGGTTGGTTCCAGATAATAAGGCAAAGACAACAGGAAGTAGTTCCCATAAATCCAAGATAAATTAGACCAGCTGACCCCACCTGTACATTAACTTACAGAACCTGCCGGAGTTACATTTATGTTTGCGTTCCATTCGTCTATGTAGCAGCAGGAATAAATGACATCCTCCCGCTTAATGGAGCGTCTTTGCTGTAATTTATTCGGACGCTGCTTTGTTCTACCATAAACTGTAAAGCTCTGCTATGTGTGCAATCACATGCAGATGTGGAGCAAAACGGCTCTTTGCCCCTCTACCCCAAAGGAGACAATGGCACGTATGATAAGAAGCCAATTGCCTCCTAGGTATTTGCATTTAAAAGGGTTATTCCATTGGAGGAATGAGTGGGGTTAAATTGGCCTCTATTCTTGTATGTGCAGGTGTCTTTGTACTCATTGATTATTTGAAGAGTAAAAATGTCCACAAAAAGGATACAACAATTCTAAAGTGCTCATAGTGTCCGTAATTGGTGAGTTTTATTTTTTTGTATCTGTGCCATTTTACTGCTATTAGAATGCCAATTACGATGTGATATGAGCAGACAAATGGATTTTAAGCAGACATCAAAGTGAGTGGCCTAAAAAACAGATTCATGGAGGTGAGACGATATTGTTTTGTTGAGGGAGTACCTTTTTGATTTCAAATGAATGTCGTGATCCATGTTAAAATTATGAGGTGCGATGCTTCCACGAATGGTGCTGTGATGAAAGTCAAAAACAAGGTTCCGCAAAAAAGTAGCTTACTGCTTCATCTGTTAGATAGCCTCACCTGACATCCCCCTTATTGTTGTGACCAAGCCCCGTTTGCATTTCCCCATTAGTATTCTTATTACTTTATTGTGGTGTATCCGCTCAACTTTATGTTGAACTTTTTGTGTGTGAAAATCTCTCAAAACTTTAAGAGACTCTAGGTTTCTCGATTGTAGAAGTGTTCAGTGGTGCAACGTCCAACTTAAAAGACAGAAGTGATTGTGCTCTACGTTCACTTTGCTGCATATGAAAGTGTTCAACGTTTTGTTCAGTTTTCGTCTGTTAGGCCAACACTTTGGTTCAGAATGAAATGGCTCAATAATTACTGGATTGATTGCCACTAAAATGTGTGAAGTCATCCATAGTCGTCAGAATATGAATAATTTGAGCCTCTTACTTTTCGTCTGGCTCTGCCAATAACGGGTAAAATGTCCCCTCGTCCTTCATGTCACAAACATTTAACATGAAAAATTAATGGCCCGGGTCCCTTTAGCCTCAGCTGTACTTCAAGAATGATAATGCTTGACACGCTAACATAAATGACAACTTGTACATGCAACTATTAACATTTAGAATGACATGCTGGCTGTGGTGTCCTGCTGTGAGGATGTTTGCTGGATTTCAAGCCCAACAATGTGCAGGCTCGACATGTGGTACAAATGGCAGCACGTAACATGCTAACGTTTAGAAATACGCACAGCTGCAGGACGGTAGCACGTTGATGTCGGCTCTAAGCACAGATGTAGGTGTAAATGGAGCACATCTGGAGGCTGACAAATGACAGCTGAGGCGGTTGGATGTTGCTCCGCAGCTTGTCGGGCTCAGCTCGACATGATCTGACGAGCTGTGCGACGTTTTAAGATAACCGCTGTTGAATTACAACACCACCGCGCTCTAATTCTTATTTTTCAGAAACGGCGGTAAGATTCGATGACGAAAGCTGTCTTTTCAGATTTTTACTAATTCAACATTTCGTGTGCGGTGAGCATTCCAGCTCAGGAAAGGTTCACTGTCTTTGCTGTAACGTTTGTTTTGGTGCACATTGTTGCTATTGTGATTTACAGTATTTGTTTTTAGTTTTTTATTTATTTGAGTGACATTTTCTTTTTGTCTTTTCATTTTGTCTTTCATTCAATGTTTTGAGATTTGGTGAATTTCTCTTAATATGTGTGCTTTGTTCTTAGCATAAGAAGCATTTTAGAAAAATGGGAAAAGACAAAGGTATAGGAAAATGTTGTCGTCTTTTTTTCTTTTTAAGAACACTTCCTGTTTGTATAAATAAAATAATTCTCTTCAAATTTCCTCTAGCGTCTGTTCTTTCTGTTGCAAGACATTATGAACCAGCACCTCATGCTGACAGGCAATAAATAACTTAGCACCTCTGTATGACTAAATGAATTGATTTCCCCAAGCAATGACTCATCAGACACATTTAATTTCCTTCAAGTTTCAGACTGTTTTTCTTAAAGTAGAAGAGATGTTTAATGTTGAAAGAGGTTTGTTTTCGATTACATTTGCAATTCCGAATTAATGCTGTTGCATTGGCAATATTCATGATTGCCTTTGTAAAGAGGCTCTTATTCTCGAAGTTATTGCTCGATGACTTGTACATGTCTCTGTTGATTTCTGGCCTTTCTGTTTTAGATTTGTGTGGACTACATGTGGTAAGTAATTTGAATTGTGTCCCTGGAAAAATAGATCCTTCTGTTCCCCGTTGTGTCATTGACTGGAAAAGAATGACCATTGTGGTTGTTTCATCCCAGGTGTGCAGCGCATCTGTTCACTATTCACTTAATTTGCGTGCATAAATGCTCTCCTTTTTTTACTCAAAGACTCATACGCTTGGAGGGGCCCTTTTTGAAAAATGTGAAGTGGTCGATTGTACTTTGGTGCTATTGAAAGAGAAGAGCTCCATTTTTTTTATTTTTTTTTGTCGCACTCCAAAATCCCTAGGAAAAAGATTTGAACATTTGATATTCCACTCCTGTGGTTTCTGTGTTTTGAGAAAATTCCTCCCCTCCACTGACTCCTCTGACATCTAACTTTCAGATTCCATGTATACTCTCATCGCATGGGTTTCCTCCCCTCCCCTCAGCTTCAGGGTCTGCATTTAAATGGTGCATTAATACCATCAAACAACCATTGGAATTCTGTCAGGTACACCAGCAGGCCAATAAAGCCTCTTTCTCACCAACATATTCTGGCCGATAGCCTCAAGTGAATATATTTTACCACTAATGGAGTAAGCTCGGTGTAAATCTGTAATACCGTGTGGCTTTTACATGTTCATGCTATCTCTGGTTAATCTTCAATCCGTAAGTGACTGATTCCCACTGAAATAAGTATGCAGACTGCAGCCCTGATCTATGATCGTATGCAAAGATTTAGCACTCCTTTGAGAATTAAGGGTTACAGCACCCAAAATAATTATGGGAGCATCAGATTAAGTTTTATCCTACATCAATAACACAAAAAACACTGAAGCTCATTTGGTTTTAATAACTATAAAACAACGTTCATGTCTTTAAACATTCTGTCACCATGCCCAGTGGAACTACATCACTCACTTGTGCAGCCATGTAAATTTGATTAAACCAAATTACGGATATATTTTACGATGTAGATGTGGATTAATTTGGGAACGATTATTCTTTTTATTACTACTATTATTTCAAGTATGTTGCATTTTGAAAGGACAGTGTTTACATTACAATGGCAACATTGTTCATTATAGAGGCAAGATAAAGTAGCGTGCAGGTAAAACAAAGCCTGAGGATTTAAATATGGTATACAACATACACACAACTAGAGAAGAACAAGCAGCAAACAAAACAATACAATTGTTTGTGTTATAGCTGATAAATACAATTCAGGAAATGGAAGAAATAATCTGAAAACAAAAAGACAAAGCAAAATCATTAATCAGTCCGTATATCAAATCCTGTCGAGCACGTGAGGTCTACGGGTCAGTTCAGTTCTGCTTGGGTGTTGACCGTTATCAAGGTGGCTGCCAGATTTTTAGGAAGACATTTTCCTTATTGGCTAGTTTATATCGAAGGCCTTCCACATGGAATCACATGTCCAAGCTCCCACAGCCATTGGCGGGGGAAAAAACGTCTAGCCTCGCAATCATTTTCTGTTAAATAGTTTGTTGAATTTCACACATTTGCATTGGTTCTGCTTTCGGTTCTGCCGTGACAGCGATCCAAAAAATATCGAAACATAGAACCACACAAACCTTCAAACTGTTCGACATTATCACATCTTTTTGGGACTTCACTACGGCAAAGTATAAACCACACTGTAGCTCTTTTTTGAGTAAAATCTTACTGAATTTGTCACAATACTGTACCTCAGTGTTCTGTGATGGAATACATACTGATCCTAACTTTATGTGGCGTAAACAAACATTTCTTTAAAGACCGAGAGATGTAAGGAATAAAGCCATTCTAAATCCAGATTCTTTCAACTAATCAGTTTGTGTGAAGCTGAGCTTTAAACAGCTGTCTGGATATAGTCCCAGCTGGCCTATGAACAGCAATGGACCACCAAAGTGTCCCCCAGACAGATGATGGATCACCGCACACCGCCCTGGTAGCTCCCACTTTTATGACGCTAGGTTCAGACTACACCATTTGTGCGAGGGTTGGAAGACATTGAACTGTCAAATCCTGGTGGGGTGCCATTTATTTATTTTTATTTTTATGATTTATTTCCCACAGAAGCACAACAGAACTGAGCCAAGTAAATTACTTTTGTCAAAGTTGTGATAAAACTGTCAGATTTCTTCCCACCACCAGCTGGCAAGCAATTGTATGACATAAGTAATTGTCAAAAGGAATGTCAGGAGGGGAGTGTATTGCTGGATGAGTTTCTGTCTCTTTGTTTTTTACGTTCCTTGCCTCACTTTGATGGCCTTGTCGTGCGTTTGAACTGCTGCAGCACGTCAACATTGGGGGTAAAGGCAACCTTTTTTTTTTCTTTCATTTTAAGTCGGACATCAACAGAAATGAACAAATCTTTTGCATTTCTCTTTTGGTTTCTGTTCCTGTGACACAACTATGTTGCCCCTTCTTTTTATGGCCTGCAGTGACAAATGTGGCTTGTGTGATTTATCACTTTTTATTGATGGCTGATAACTTTTATTTCATTTTTTTTTCTTCGTAGAAATTAACAACCGTATAAGCTTTTAAGCTATAAACGATCAGAAGCCAAGACATGTGAAATATGTTGTCTTAGCCGCCCAAATCTTTAGACAATAGGCATGAGTCATACAGCCAATAAACCGAGTCACCCTGACGCCACTTCAAGCCCAAACATCCATACACTCCTCTTCTTCATCACATCATATGAAGGCAGTGCTATTTCAGTTGAACTTTTTGACAGCCAATTAAGCAGCTTTACCCAGCTTTCCCCCAAAACCTATTGCTTATCCCTTGCTCCGATTGTGAGGGGTTATACCGAAGGTGTACTTTTGCAACTCGAATGGCATTTTGATGTGAAAATAATATAATGGTTTTACTGGGGAAAGGGACATTTAAAATGCTTCACCGAGTAGAAGAAGAAATAAAATAAATGCTAAAAAGCCTCAAGTTTATCCTCAAGTAGTTTTTGCTCAACTTCCAGACTTTCTCCATAGACCAGAACTGGCGAACTTAGATGTTTCATGGAAGTCTAGAAACATCTACATATAATACATCTATACATTTGTCTGTCTGTTTATAGATAAATAGAGAAATTATGTGACAAACAAGGTGAAACAAATACTAACGTATTGTCTAGTTTCAACATTGAATGCACGACAGTTCCTGTGCAGTCGGTGAACCCTTCATTATGGCGAGAGTTGTTGTACTTTATTGGGTTTGTGCCACTTAATTAATGAGCTTCTCAAGTTTAGTCTTCGAAAGTGAGGTCAACATACCTGTAATGGTAAAGCGTGCACAGAGTCGATGAGGAATTGGGGGAACAGATGTTAAAATGTCATTCCTGATACCTCAGCAGGAACAGGTGTTACCGGGCCTGCTGGTGAATGGAGTCTGCATGCTGGGAGGAGAAGAGGGGGCGTTCATCTCCGAGTTCAAGAGCCCGAAGCTTCTGGACCGGCTCCAACTCCTCGGGACCTGCACAGCCTGCCTGAAGTGGTACGTTTGCACAAAGTGTGGCTGCTCATTGTTATTCATTTGTCGATGCCCTCTGCAAATAAGTCGGTCTAAAACAATGTTTGCATATGCATTCAAATTCAAATACATGCAGAAATATCATTGTCAAATGAGTTTATGCTGCGCCGCCTGCTTATGAGCTTTAGAAATCAACAATTTGTTTGTCAGAGGCTAAAACAGCCTTTTCCTTGGAATTAATCAAGGTGAGCTTGAAGTGACTCCAACATTAATCAGCATTCCCTTGCCATTCAGTTTAATCTAGCCCAACCCAAACTAATCAGTAGCAGGCAATGCAGCCCTCTTAGGACTTCCCAATTGAACTTTGATGCCATTTTTCCTGCAAAGATGAATTGACTATCACTTTGCTCAATTAAAGGTCATACGGAAGTGATGAGTCACTTCAAAAATCAACATCTTAAAACCAAGAGATCCATCACGAGTCATTCTGTATTCACGGCAAAGGTCCACCTACGATGGCGCTGCTCAGTATTGATGAACTCACCTATTCCGAGGTGACTCATTAGTCACAGAGGTAATGATATGTCATAATAGAGCAATCAGTGATGAGCAGGTGAGTGATGGCTGTGGCTTAAGACACGCAGGCGGTGATGTAGTACATGTCTCTTCAGAGTAGGGTTGGTATTTGCAGTAAGGGCCAAAAAGATGCCCACCGTATCTCTGTTTTCTCTGCTCCCAAAGGTAAACAAACAACATCCTGCCACTGGGAGTTAGACTCAGCATTCCCCAAAAGCCTTTTATTTATTTATTTTCCGATGGCTGAGAAGTCGTAAGGGCTATTTTGGATGTTTTATCAAGGCTTTATCCTCCTTCCGCCAGACTCATTACACGGTTGCAGAGACGGCATAATAAAAACGTGACTTAATCAAAAGCAAGCAGGCCTCCAGGATAATGTCTCCCCACAGCAGAATATGTGCAACAGTCGGGCCGGGGCTACCGTTGTACTTAACCTCATCAAGGACCATTTAGGTGATGGAGGACATCGATGCGGAGACGAGGGGCTGCTAGAGGGTTCTTTGTTATTCTCAATTAATGCTTGATGAAATTAGTCAGCAGTTTAGAGGTAATTACAGTAGTGCATTTTATTATATGGTATTCTGTATGAAGAAAAGTGCTGCGGTATTTCTTTTGATGAAAGCTACCCAGACAGCCTTAATGTTGAACAGAAAACCCTTAAAAAGCTCCGACAAAGTGTCCCACATGTCACTGCACAGGTAATGCAAGATTCATGTTTCAAGTCTGACAATTGCAGTATTTTTACACTGGGGTTGAAATCTTCCCCCGAAAGCTTTTCCGAAGTGATGTGCAAGTGTCTGTTTCTGTAATGGGCTATGCCATGGGAATGTTTCCATGGTAACATGGCAAAGGCGCTAGTACAGCTCAATGCCGCTCTCTGGGGAGTATCTGGGGAGCTTCTGCTTAGTGGGAAATGATGATAATAGTGCAGAGTGTTGGATAAAAAGTCTTGGATAAAACTCAACAGGGGAAGACTAACCCCTTCATATTGCAGGGAAAGAAGACAACGTTCATCTTCACTTGCACGGTCTCTCACTGGCATTTTAGAACCAGTTTCCCTAGTTACCAGACTATGGATTATTCTGTATCTATCGCTTTCACCATTGTAATTTCAGGAATCGCTCTTTGACAGAAGTGGAAGTAACTCTTGAAGCATAAAGAGCACAGAGAGACAGATTTTTATATATATATATGTTTTATATTTTTGTGCATTTATTTCATTGTGAATGTTTCTGACGTTTGTGAGACACAGGTGTGTGTGTGTGTATGTGTGTGTGTATGTATGTGTGTGTATATATATATATATATATATATATATATAGCATTGTAAGGCATAGATAGTCTTTACTTTAGTTGGGGTCGGACAAAATACTTAACTAACGGCTAGTAACTACCTGAATTAATCATGAATTGCAGTATTAAAAGCCATTTATAAAGCACTAACCATTAGTGCATACCTAAATCATGTCATGTATAAATAAATGCATGATAAATAAATAAAACATCTGTAACTGTTTATGAATTGCATACTGATGAGTTACTAATGAGTGTTCATGTTGGAACAATGCTTTATAAATGATGAATTAGGTGTTTACTCATGCTTTACTAATGCTAAATAGAAATAGTGTGTAGTTATTATTAAGTGCAACATATATATATATTTTTGTATTTTTAATTTTAATTTTTTTAACAGAAGAACGTGTCTTTATTGCAGTTGTTGCACGTTTTTGTGTAAATACGTTATTACTCATATACATTAAAAACACCTACACGGTTGTCTTAGAAAGCCACACGCGGCAGTGAGAAGCCTCAAATCAGATGCCTGTTTCTACCCCACCGCCACTGTTGCTCTTTCACCAACGCTGATATGCGCGCACATGTGCGTGTTGTTCGGTGTTAGATGTCGGATTCCAGCAGCTTAGAAAACACAGCTTTGTATTAGATCACAACTGTGCATAAATTACATGCGCAGCGAGTCTCAGGCGTGGAGAAATAGCTGAAGCCTGAAACTCTTTGGAGTTGAGAATGTCACATTAATTTCAAACATTACCCCCCGCTGAAAGACTTAATGAAGAAGTCCATTAGAATGTCATACCTGCTTACTTGTGAATTTTGTAGAAAGTTTATTTGATATGTCTGAGTCAATTATCCAAAGTCTTTGTGATAAGGAACTGCTCAGTGAACCTGAACCCCCGGTTCTACTCGGGGAGCACTTGGATATCTTATACACGGCTGTGCTTTGAATAATTTCCAGGCGAAAACGCGTCTTTGGCAAGGCACTCTATTTTCCCCCTGCCAGCTTAAAGGTTTTGTCCTTGACGTCACTTTGCAAAGTGAGCAACTGATACAAAATAAAGACTTAAATGTGTGTTTAAAGAGGAGCCGTTGCTGCTTTTTTCCGAGACCCTGCATATAAAATGACTGACTGGGTGAGGGGGGAAAATTCAATGGAGTAATAGTCTCATGTCTTTTAAACGGTAGAAAAAGCTTTTTACTTTTTTTTTACTTTTCTTAAAAGCTTCCTTTTCTGTTTGAATACAAATGTTATTTCATGAGGCCACATTGCGGCATTATTCTTCATGGTTTGAAGGGATACTCTTGCAGTTTAGCTTTCTTTAAGTTGGAGGATGCAACAGATTTAGAACAAAGAAGAAATGTTTAAAGGCCACCGTATCCTGACTGTCAGTGCCTAAAACGCCAACACTTGGTCCTACATTTCCCATAATGCAACCGGAGGTCCCTGAACTGTTTTAACAGGTACTCCTAATGACACATTTACGTGTGAAATAGTTCATAATAAAGTGCTGCATATCTTTACGTTTCAAAAGATACATGAATGATTCCATAACTTTTGTATGCATAGAAGAGTGTGCCACTGTGCAGTTTAAAGACAGCTGGACTAGCACATATGCAACATACATTTTGGACCCAATATTTGCGTTGAGCTCTTGTGACAACTGGCCTACTTGTATTTAAACTACACCCAGAGTCATTCTTATTTGTCAGCATTCTCACAGTGGAGTTTTGTCTCTGGACGGGAAGCGTTTCATGTCCTCCTTCGACATATTACGGGAGTGCCGGGGACAAACACCGGATGAGTGACTAAGAAAACAATTCCCCTGGATATGCCCGTTGTCTCGCTCTTCCTCTCTTGAGCGCTCTTTCTGTGTCTCTTCGGGGTTGAATCACATTTCTCTTGCTTCCCTCCGATGTGTTTCTGTCATATATATATATATATATATATATATATATATATATATAGGTGCATGGGCACATGCACACACACACACACACACACACACACACACACACACACACACACACACACACACAGTCTGACAAATCCCCCCCTTTTGCCAAAAAGTCGATAAATAAATGCATTGTCTCTTCACTTTCTGCTGTTGGCATCAGCCTGTCTAAATTGTCTGAGAAGGCAGCGGAGTGTGAAATTGAGTTCAGAACTGTACGCTGTGAGGGGGGGGGGGGGGGGCAGAAGATGAGCGTATGTTTGCTTATTTATTCATATTGCAGCGGCATTCAGTGGCGGTTTTGCAAGAGAGGGTCAGTTAAACACGTTGAGGTGTTGTTGGTCGAAATTTGACAAGTTTAAAGGAAGAGTCTTTTAGCCTCGCAAGGGGAGCAATGGGTTATTCTTCTAAAGGGTAAGCTTTAAAGTGAAATCGTGCAGTCACAGAGAGTCCAGTAAGTTTTGTATTCCTTCGGTCCCTGGATGCTGTGAACCAGTGCGACTTCTTTTTGACAGCCGCTATCATTGTTCTAAATGCCATCGCCACTGAAGCTCAGTAGTTGCATACAAAGCAAAAAGGTAATTTTACTTGAATCACTAGGCAGTGATTGAATAACTTCACAGTGATTTGCTCCCTCCTATTTCTGAAAAGATGAATTTCTTTCCAAAAGCCAAAGAGTTCATGCGAGAATAATAGCACCTGCCCACACTAATTTGCCAAGAACAAATGATTTTGCTTGAGACTGTAACTTTTGTGCCGCTTTCCCGAGATTTAATCAGAGGTATTACGCAGAGCTCCCCTTCCTCAGCTCTTTTCTTGCCATTCTGTGATGAATGTGTTACCGGATGATGTATGTTTATAGATTGCCGGGGATAACTGCTGTTTTGAAGAGTTATAGCTTCCCCTCACATCACAGAAAGTGCCTCTGTGCGGAAATCATTCAGGGATTTCAGGTTTGTCTTTCAATTTCACTGAGCACAACACATGATAAATGTGCATTTGTTTAAAAGAGAAAAAGACATCCCTAAACTTTGTTTCCAGACCTTTTGACAAGGCTGTTTGAATGTCAGGCCCCACTATAAAGTCTGGCCGTCAGTGGAAAACATTCACGTTTTTTAAGATTAGCAGTGATTTAAGTGTCCTTCACTGTCGCCACATTCACCAGTATGGAGGTCATCCTCTTGAACTTTTTTATTTTAGAGTGACAGAAATTGTAATGGCAGCATAAATCCCATCAAAGTCTTTGCATTCTCAGCATTACCTGTAAGAACTGTCCAGAGGTCACCTGATAGCAGAGCTTCCCTTTGAGCTCATACATCCATCAGCGACGCTAATGCATTTAATACAGAAATGTATAAAAATAAGGGAACCACATTATTTGACTTGCTTACCTTTATCTACAGTACATTGAATTAGATATTGTCCAAAATATAATATATAACGCGAAAAACTATTTTGCAGGATAATAAAAAGCATAACTATATACAACTTATATGTGAAACTTAAAGCTGCCATTTCTTGTTTTCTTGTTAAACAATGCTATGTTTACATTTAGTCTCTCTTAACATAAGGCTTTGTTTGTCCTCAACCTCTAACAAATTGTAATACATTTTTTTTAATGCATTTCTCTCCTCGCAAAGCCAACATTTTAGGATATTTAAAATGGTTTATATCAGGGGTGTCAAACATACGGCCCGCGGGCCGGATCTGGCCCGCCAGGGGGTCCAGTCCGGCCCGCGGGATAATTGTAAAAATTTGAAGAAAAATAAATAATAATAACTACCTCAGTCAGGATTTGAACCACTAATACTCTGATTGTAAGATGTGCATGGTAACCATTGAGCCACAGATGCAATTGATCACAACACTGACTTTACTAAACATATTGCCCAAATGCGAGGGAATCTGCAGAGGAGAGCCCAGGCAGGTAAACAGTGGGCTGATGTCTGAATTGTTGGTCTTTATGTTTCTAGTTTATTGAAGAAAGACCTTAAAACAGGGTTTATCATCCAAAAACCTTCACCAATGATTTAAACAGAGAGAAATATTGTCATTATATATGCGTTAATATGCTGTGATTTTACTGGTCCGGCCCACTTGAGGTCAAAATGGGCAGCATGCGGCCCCTTAACTAAAATGAGTTTGACACCCCTGGTTTATATCCATATTTAGTCGTCTTTTTCTTTGCCCTTGTTGGAACATTTCTACAATTATGTGCATGTTGCCACCAGCGACTGTCAATCAGGAATGTTTATTATGTTGCCTGCATGCCCTTGTGCCCCAAACAGGGACCAACTCATAAAAACATCGCACCATAGTGCTGCCAGGGGTCTAAAGTTCCACAAGGTACTAGAACAGTAGTGTTATGTGAACTTATCTACGCACATTGCATTTAAATTGATGTATTGTACTATAAATTGCATATTCTTGCATCTGAAATAAATATTGTGGCTCGGCTTCAGGTTTCCATTCCTCGATATCACTCAACATAGCCGACATATTCATTTATTATCCTTCCATTGAACACAATGTATTAGATCACAAACCTTGATATGGAGCGTGACCATGCCTGAGTGGAAAAAAGAAAGCTCATTTAATGTTAATCACAGTACCTTAAGGACATATTGGCCATTATCTACTTTTAAGCATCTGCACTCATTAACGGAGTAAATAGACAATTACTGTCATACTAATTAACGTGTTGTTTGGCCCCATCTTTAATTTCCACACAGCTAACTTCTCCTATCACCACGACGCAATGACACACAAGCTAGCAAAGGGATTGCATTTTATGCTATAGAAGTCATTTGCCCTTTTCTCAAATGCAAAGTTGTTTTACTGTGGCTAATGATGTAATTAGTTCTTCTTGAAAAGAAAAAAAACAACACTTCACATCGCTAATGCCTCTGCCGGTTGGATTTCCATAAGCTGTCACATTGAATGGAGAATGTATTCATCTTGATTGGCTCAAGGCTCGCTTTTGAGGCGTGAACTTGAAAAGTGCAAAGCACATAATAAACACCAGCATGAAGCGCTGCTGTTTGTGGATGTTCTTTCAACATATGATATCCTTTGATTGATCTGATCTGTTAACCGCCCGTGCTACGGTGAGGAAATGCCATCCGTTTATCCAGCAAAGCCCGGCCTGCAAATGTCACACTCTCTCAAATGGTTGTCATTGTTCGCTTTAACCTTTTCCTTTTTGTTTAAACTTGACTACTTGGACATAACTGTGATGCAATAGTGTCAATAAGCAATTATCAATGCATTCTTTCCAGCCACTTCCAGTGTTACTTTTCACCTGGCCTGCTAAATATACAGTCTAGTCTGTGTTCAGTCTTATTTCTTTGAGTCTCAGAAAGCCATCAGCTCCATAGTCACTGCCATTATACTAGTTGCAGCCGGCAACCCCTTGAAGTTTACTTGAATCAATATTTCAGTGCAGAATGGCAAGTTCGTCCTTAAACAAAAATGATTTTCCTTGACAACCTGAACAAGCGTTAAGCCAGTTAGAGGAGGTCTCCCCTCTTCAGAGCCCATTAAAAGGGCTTTAATGAGGGGAGAGTGGCAGGCAGCAGCAGACCCCCCACTAGTTTTTGATACAATGCACTGTCACCTCATTAAATCCTGATGACGTTCAGAGATATTCCAGGACAGTTGTGAGACTCGTGCGTAACTCTGCCGACGCTCAGTCGCCATGGGGGCACTGCCGGGGGTCTGGGAGTACCAGCTGGACTTGGCACCGCAGCTTTGCCCTAGACCGTGATAATGGCCTCCCTGCTTCTTGTTCACATCACATGCTTTGTCACTTTAAACTGCTCTGTAATGGCCTTTATGGGCGGCCATGAATTCTGCAATAAAGAGAAGCACGCGTGCCACGCAACCGGAATCGTAAGGAGGCTGGGAAGTTTGCTCGGGAGGCCGGCCTAGTGCGCTGTGCTGTACTGACGGTGGCTAGAACTTCCCTGAGTGATCAAGAATGCAAATTCAAAACTCCCAAAAATCTATATCCGTGTTTTAAATGACAATTCTGTTCAAGGTGCCTTGACTATTAACGCGATGGCTCCATATCCCAAATCTCAGCATCCTCACCAGTTGAAGATCCATTTATCCAATCTAGTTCTTATATTTCAGTGGAGAGCTAGTTAGTCTTAGTATCATGAGAAAATGTAAGTTCAATTTAATTCAGTTTATTTTGTATAACCCAAAATCACAAATTACAAATTTGCCTCGGAGGGCTTTACAATCTGTACACATATGACATCCCTGTCACAGGACCTCACTTTGGATCAGGAAAAACTCCCCAAAAAAACCTTTCACAGGGAAAAAGGAAGAAACCTTCTGGAGAGCAACAGCGGAGGATCCCTCTCCCTGGATGGACAGAAGCAATATATGTCATGTGTCCAGAATGAACAACAAGCTCAGGCTGTTTTGTTCTAACATAACAAGCACCTATGTACTTACGTTTTCACTGAACGTTACAAGAGAAAATCAATGTGGTTGGCACGCTTAAGTTATATCCGGTTACATTGTGGTTCCTGGAGTGTAAACTTGCCTAAATCCAATAAAGAGCAGAGCAGAGCTTCCAATTTCACTTTAAACTCTGACAGCATTTATTTATTTATTTTGAACTCAACCTGCATCTGATGTAGTTCGTGAATAATGTGCCCTGGAGGTAATGCTCTGCTACTTCTGGAGGAAGGGGGCTTGTTAGCTGGACATGCTAAATATTGCAGCTCATCCTATACAAGAAAAATACATTGTTTAATCAACTTTTTACACTTTTGCTCTTGTATTGGAAAAACAGACACCATCCTCTTGCTGTTAAGTGTCATTTATTTTACTATGATTTGTATAATCCAAACTCAAAGCTTAAAATGATAATTCTTAACCTTTCAGTAGTGTGATGGGATGGTAAAGGTATCGTTCAAGTATCACAAGGTCCAAAACTAAATTCAATATTAAATGTTAGATTAAGCACCGAAACATAAACCGTAAGTGAACTCAAGTTTGAAGAAAGGATTTCATTTTAAATATGACAACAGAACTGACGGCCATCACTCTATTTTCTCTTGCTTTCCTCAGAAATCCATCATTTCCAACAAAGAAGCATTTCATAAATTAATGTCTGGGGAAAGGAAAGCATATTAGTGTGCTCACTTTGTATTAAGGTTTTGTGAACAATACAATTAATATATCAATATACAACAATATAATGTTTTTTGTTTGAAATATGCAAAGTGCTGCAGCTCCTCGAATTAAGACGCTTTTCAGCTCAAAGCAAAGCCATCGCTAAAAACAAGCATGTGCAAATCATGTCACCCTTCTCAGCCTATATTGTTTTTCAATTTGAATTAGAGCCTAAATGAAGCATTATGATCCACGCACACAACCTTGTGGTTTATCATCCCAGCCTTTTCTGCAGTAGCTGTTATTTTAATTACATTGAAGCATGGTTTAAGCAAAATAATAATAGGAATGGAGAGGCTAATTGTAACGGCTTTCATTTGAGTCAACTAGGAGGTATATTTGAGGGCTGTTTGTTTGTAATTCGTATGTATGCTGAATATCATGCTGTTGAATGTCTTTAGACACTGGAGTCAGCAGCCCCATACTATAGACATGATAGAAATTAAATATAATCTATCTTTAACCGTCATACTAGGAGTTGTTAATACAGACATGACATATCTGCTTTGTCTTTGTAATTTTACATGGCCCCAGGTTGTATACATGGGAATATCATAAAAGGATATTGAGACATAGCAGGTGGGAAACAAGTAATAGAAACACGAGGCAATATACTGGTTGAATATTATTTACCTTTGCCTTCAGAGAAGCTTCATTCTATGTTATAATGTACCGTGTTGGACTGTGTGTAGTCTGCACTGCATTCTGCGCTCCAGAAATTCCTATAAAGGATTATTCCAGTGTGATTGGAGTGCTGGCTTATTTCCTGCCTGCCTTTACTGTTTTACATCACGTTGCATCACATATATCTTTTCCCAACTTGTATCATGTTATATTGGTTTACTGGTCTTGATTTTATTTTAAAGTGAAATAGTCAGAGACTATTCCCAGTGGGAAATGATAACCAGTTAATGCTAATTGTATTAGATATGTTTTTCCCCCCTTGCAAATTTAATGAACTACAGCTCAACAAAGTGGGTCTGTCTGTGTTCTTGAATGTGCTGTGATTGACGGAAGACATGTCTTAATGAGACCACTGAGAATTTAGCTTCATTTTGGAGTTAAAAACATGAAAATCAGAGTCTGAGAAACTGGGTCTAATTTTTCCAACTTGGCTGTCTTCTTCAACCTGTGCATATATTTAAAAGAGTTATGTTGATATACACAGATGATGGAACTAATTTAAATTTGAGACTGTATCACAGAGGTGGAGTGATTTGGTGAGGTCTTTTCCAAACTACAGAGATAGACACTAACCCGAAACCTTCTGTTTCTTTATCTTAGTTTACACATACATCATACTTGTATTACACAACACACTGGAGAGAAGCCCATATAGCGTTAGTTATGTATTGTAACTCCAGGTTCTGTGAGTGTAGGCGTACAGACATGACACGCAGCTCTCTTACATCTGCACATGAGATATGTGAACCCTTTTTTTGCTCCCACTTTGATCGAGCATGTCTTCAGGAGGAGCCAGAGGGGACCCCACCTTAGAGGGCTATGCCTATACTCCCAGACACTGGAGTTACAGTACATTACTAACGTTCTATTTCCTATAGGCTTCGCACTCTAAGGGCTGTCGCTATTCGTTTAGGGCAAAGCTGATGTAGTCTATGCCCTACTGTGACACCAATGTCCGCTAGCAGACAGCATACACCAGTTCACAAACTGTAAAAGCCATGCGTAATAAGGCAGGCATGCAACGAGACTGTGCCACGGTGTACACCGTGTCAGCCCTGTGTAGAAATAAATATGTTTCACTCTCTACGCCCTGCCTCTGCAGAAGAGTCCCCCATGCAGCCCACTAATCCTTAATGATCAGATTAGAGGCGCATCGTAGAGCACGTGCGTAAAAGCGCCAGATCGGGGAGCGCTTCATCTGCCGTATAGCACATTTACCACCGAATGAGTCAGGAAGGCTTTATATCTCGCGGAAACGGATGAGCCCAGGATGCCGCTGCGCAGATGTCTGCCTCTGTCTTCCCTCTGAGAAGGGCCTTGGATGAGGATAAAGTTATCTCGGTGTGCACCTTGGGGGCAGGCAAACAAGAATGTGTAGCCCCTTGAAATTAGCCTAAAAAACCATGTAATTATGGATAGCAGGCTGTGCCGCGCTGAGCTGTGCTCCATAAGCGAGAGCACACCTCTGTGGAGCGTCTATCGACATTGTTTTCTTTCTCTTCATTGTCCGTCTCCGCTGTTCGCTCCCTTCAGATGGGAAGGCTGTCTTTAAAAAGGGCCGGTGCGTCAGCGTTGTGAGTTGAACCTGAGACCGACACCGGTCGTGCTGGAATGCCACCAGTAACTATAATGGGATATGGGACCATCCAACAGCTCCCGTCTGGTGAAGCTGCGACTTGTGGGGCCAGCTGTAACGGTGCATCATCGTTTGCCATGCCATTATTCTGGTCACCTCCATCGTAATAGCCGGGGTGAGGTTCAGGACAGCTGTCGCAGCCTCCTGTCCATCGCTAGATCCGGGGAGAGAGCCCCGGTCTTAGTGGTCATGGTGGAGATGTCGGCAAATTGATGCTCTGCCCAGCTGCTGTGCCACAACTTTCTTGTCCTCAGCTCGACGCCACAGTTTCCCTGAAGGCAAGCGGGCACAGACTGGCAGGTGGCCTACGGGGTAGCTGTGTTGTGGAGAGCGAAGAGGCAGCTCCGCAGATGGGAGGTACGACGGGAGGTAGAAGCCAATCTGGCAGTCGGTACACTGCCGAACACCTGTGGACACCTTCATCTCATTTACTTCTTCACTTGAAACAAACAAAAAATGGGAGCAGAACTATGGTCTAAAAAGAGGCCAGTGCAGGGATAGACCCAATAGCATCATCTCTTAGAGGGCGACGCCTAAACAATATAGAAGCAATAGAGAGCAAGCAATTTACTCTCGAAGCTAAGCCCTTCTCCAGCCTTCCTTCTGGTCAGAGGCAAGGTGAAACGTATGCCTCTGAAGACAAAGCAGGGCAAGCCTTGTCAAGTACTGAGGCATCACGGAGAAAGAAGCGGTAACAGAGAAGGCAGTATACTATTACAGAGCATTACTGTCGGTAATATCGGTTTCATGCATTAATGGTCTTAAGTTGGTATTTTAAAGTCAGTATGACCTTGATGTTGAGTGTATGCTATTTTCAACGAATGCATGGCATGCTGTTAAGGAAGAGTGTCAGCAGAGTGGATAAGAAAGCAAAGCAAGGCAAATTAATGCTTATGGCTTCTTTCAAACACAGGCAATTTGAAGGGCCTCAAAAGGTAAAGCAAAGCATTTATACACACAAAGCAACAGAATTTAATTTGTACATAACAATAGGCTGGCTAGTTTATCGAAACAGGTGCATTTAAAATAGCAAGTAAATAATACTTATTGATGCTCCTTTAAACCTTCAGTGGCTCATCGGGAAAAGCACAAACAAGCTGTTAACGCAACACTTAACCTTGAACTTCTTTCAAGTTGATATGGTGAACTTGTTAGCATACAGATGCTACAACCAAAACAAGGAGCTGAAAGACGCTAAAATGCTCAGTGGAGCTGAGGAAAACTGCAACTTCTCTGTGGGTTCACCATTACAACAGCAATAAATGACACACATCTTCTTTGTATGCCACATGTATTTAGTTTTTCTGTGCCCTTTTAAATATGATACAGAGCCATATTCACCTGGTTAGCGGCCTTCAGAATAGTTTTTGACATGTCCTACATGTATCAGTAGTGAATTGATAGCGTTTGTGTATTTGCTCCGTTTGTAATGACGTTTCAATGGCTATGCAATGTATTAAACCATACATATAGTACTCACAAGAGAAATGAGTCTATGAACTGTCTTCTGCCTAATTTCCCTGTTTACATGTATAAAACCGTCTCCGTTTGTTGTAGCAATTAGATAAGACTCTCCTTTTTCATTCCCATTGTTTTTCAGTCATCTGGACAAAGACAGAAGGAGCAATTCTTCATAGCATTCTGCATGCCCACTTACTCACTGACAGAGGCACTGTTTGTAATTAGACTACTATAACTGCCTGCCAAATTACTGCTTGTTTTTCCTTCAGAAGCTTCAAACCACCATATGCCTATATTTGCCAACTGAAACCGCTTTGTCCATACTGGGAGAGATCCATAATTGATATTGTGAATTTCATTTGAAATATGTAACTTGGCGGAGAACCTGTTCCTGGCTGCTGGAGATTTGATAAGCCTCCTGCCCTTTTGTCAAGTTGAACAGACTGTAAAGGCAGAGCGATGCACTCCAGGGACCAATGAACAGCTAAACAGATGACATGAATCCGAGCAAGAGTTCCAATGAACTTTCCTTGAACTAGAGAGGACCTGTGATCCATGGCCATATCGTTCTTCTTCCTCTCCTCTTTCTTTCCTGTTTCTCACCTCGACTATAACTACTCTTTCTGCTCCCACACACTTTTTTTTATTATTTCACATTCCCAGCTCTTTTCTCTCACTGAAGGAGCCAAATGCTGTAGTAGTTCTTAAGCTAAAGTCACTAACAAGGCGCTGTCACAGTGTAGTGCCACTTCACTGCTTTCCCATCATGTGGGATTTTTGATTTGTAAGACAGCAGTTCATTTTCAAATGTGTGGGCTTTCAATCCTACCATCCCCTTCTCTCTCTCTCTCTCTCTCTCTCTCTCTCTCTCTCTCTCTCTCTCTCTCTCTCTCTCTCTCTCTCTCTCTCTCTCTCTCTCTCTCTCATTGCGGCTGACCAGGAGGGTTCCCGGGCCATTGGTTTGATTTATCCACTCTGCTCTGGCAGTAAGCAACAATAGACCACATAAAATGAAAATTCCCCAACCTCTCAAGATATGTTTTTGCGTTTCTGCCTGGAGTGTAAGATTTGGCAGTATTACACAATGGCTTTTAAAGAGTCACATAATTCAATAAGCCTGTGAATGTTTTTATTACTCTCTAAATGGCACACAAATCGTGTCGCTAGTAAGTTAGAGAGCGTAGTAGCCGGTCATCTAATATTTGATGTGCACATACATGTTAAAGGCCTTAATAATACTTTCATTGTAGAGGTACATTATTTACAGTGGCACATGCGGTCTGAATACATTTATTTATTTCATTAAAACCATAATCCTCATCTATACAGCCGGCCATTTTCTGTGAATTCTTAACCAGATGAGAATTGTATGCGTGCCTCATTGTGCATGTCTGTGTATCTCCAACAGGGGGCAGTGTAGGAGTTCATAACAATGCCCCCTCTTTCTTTCTAGAGACGGCCACATCCTGTCTGACACACAAAGGAGTGAAGAGGTATCGATTTACATACATCAGCGGTGTCTTTTAAAATACTTTTCAGACACTCGTACTCTCGCTGTCTCTTTCTTTCTGTCTGTCTGAACAAGACGTATGTTTTTCTGCTACTTAAATAGAAGACATACCTGTTGTTTTAATGCAATGAGTGCGGACTAATATGCACTGAAATGCACCATACATTGCCCCAGAATTGGCTTTATAACAACAAATGCATTCATACACTAGTAATAACACAATCTAAATTCTTGAATCCCATCCACATACTCAACCAGTACACCTTTTGGCCAGTGGGCTGAGAAGATTCCATGTTTGTAGTTTCTGCCAGGAAACCTGTCGAAGAGTTGATGCTCGCTATCGGAACCTCCCTCGTCCATCTTGTGTGTTTACATTCTAATACTTTTAATTTCGCCTCCCAAATGAAATGTCCACCATCTATGACACGAACACGCTTGTTGTGTTGATTGCTGATTTAAAGTGAAGCACCTCACAGATTTGCACTACAATTTATTGAAACACATTGCTTGTATTATTGTATTTTTTGACGACAGATCATGTACTCAGTACTAAATTTAACAAAGCAAAAATAGCGTCACTCATCTTGACAATTTTTTGTATCGGCCATTATGGCTTATTCTCTCAACCTTGAGACAATATTATATAGCTTCACAGTTCTATTTTTTTCTACCTGCTCCACCTCGGTTTATTTTCTTCCCAGCAATATAAACAATTTACAGTGTGCATTTAGTAATTTATAACTTTCATCAACCTCTTTTGGCAACCAAGGAATTGGCAATAATATTGACAAGCCTCGGGCACAGCTTTATGTAGGTTAAAGATGGACCGTAGTATAAAAGTGACAGTTTAACAATGGAACAAAGATGATAGGTAATTCGAGCAGACATCCTACCGAAACATTGAGTGAGTGAACATAACAATACTACTTCGTTATTTTTAAGTACTTGTTGGTAGTAATCAACAACCCAAAGCCCTTCTCATGTATTAAGGTATTAAAAGGCCATGGTGCCCAAACGTTCCCGGGATTTTTTGTTAAATGTTTAAGAACATATAGTTAAATTACTACCAATGTTCATGTATCATTGTTAATCCAAATACTTTATTTTTTGCACAAGAAAAGACAAGAACACTGTTTTTTTGCCCGTTTAAACATATTTCTGTGGTCTCTCTGTACTTAGTTTGACCGATCTTGATGCCCTTTGGACCTGGTCTTGATTCAGAATCGATTGGACCTGGTCTAGTGACTTGCACATAACTAAGGTAGACGTCTTGGCTGCAGCCCGGGCTCCCAAGGATCTAGGAGAGCGGTTCACTAGATGATTTGTTGACATGAGAAATCTACACCTGTCAGTGCTAATATTTAATGTAAGCAGTCCCTCAGGGTGAAAATGTCATACTTGTTTGCAAATCCCCAAGTGTTTCACCGTTTGCTGAATCCAAAGAGCAAAACCCAAGAGAAATGTTACACTGGTGCAATATTTGCTCATACTACTGCCTAACAGGCGCAAACAGTATATTCAGGGACATAGTATAATGCTTAATGATAAGTAATGAATAAATAATGAAGTATTACCTTTGCGTCTGACAATGCATTCAGCCTTGCATGTACTGGAAGCTCACTGAAATTATTAATCTAACATAATTGTAATTATGGACTGAGTAGTTAGTCAAGTTTTCAGGGTGGCACAGCAGGTAGATTATCCATTAGCTGCCAATTACAGATTGAATTGTTCCTAATAGTTGTCAAGTAACTAATTATCTACAAATAATCCATTTCACACATTAAGCTGCAACCACAGTATAGATGTTCTGATGCGAGATTGCTAGCACAAGTGAGATATTTTCATCTGCGATCTTCGGCCGCAACATGTTTTTGTTCTGGAGCTGATGATGATGGCGAACAAGTGGGCCATCCCCCTTTCTCATCTCTGTTGAAAGTTACCTACTGGATCTGGCAGGATGTACATAATACGTACTGTTTTATCCATTCTAAAAGTACAATTTTGGACCGTTTCAGGCAAAACTAAAAGTGACAAAGTCAGCTTCAGTCTCTTTGGTCAAACACTTTCATACAATTTCATGAGAAGGACCTCTTGTGGCTGTGAAATGAGTAAGTGTAAGAAGTAAAGAAGTAGCTAATGTAGTATTGTCACGGCAATACCAAACGCAATTATTATGCAGCATGAAAAGCTGAGTTTTCGCACCGTGAATAAAATCATCAACCACGATGTGCGCAATGGATAGATAATTGTGAGGTGCAGCCGCCTCACAGCCGCCTCACAACAACTTCAGCTTATCTTCATCCAGTTTAATACAAGACAGTAACATGGTTGTAACCTCATCAACCGTACCTTCCCCGGTCGGAGAAAACCAAACTCATAGGGTTTATTTTAAATTGTATCATACGTGCGTAGCTAACCTTAGCTAACGTAGTCATGCATCAGGTGCATGTAACGTTAGCTCACTGGGGGCTAACGTTACATGCAGGCAGAACGTGGGGCTGCATGTCAACACAGCAGCCTCCATGTCGTTCTTTAAAGAAAGAGACTCCATGACATTAACAACATGAAAACAAAGTGCTGCTACATTTAAAATAATGTTGACGAACAGAGCAATATAATGTCAACTTACCTCTGTGTCCTCCTCACGTAACCTCCTGTTAGTGTGTGTGTGTGCCAAGAGCCCAGTCGAGCCCACCAATAGAAACTCCTCGCTCATTCAGCAGCGTATGCCCCGCCCACTACGTCCAAAACTGAACTCGTAACTTTTAGGATTGAGCGCGCAGGTTTTTTTTTCGAGCGAGCAGGTTTTTTTTTTGAGCGAGCAGGGTTTTTTTTTGAGCGCGCAGGTTTTTTTTTTGAGCGCGCAGGTTTTTTTTTTGAGCGCACAGGTTTTTTTTTTTAGCACATTTTTTTATTTTGATAGCACATTTTTTTATTTTGATAGCACATTTTTTTATTTTGAGAGCACATTTGTTTTATTTTGAGAGCAAAGGTTTTTATTTTGAGAGCAAACAAACCAGAAATTTGCTCTCAAAACATGTTTCTTTGCTTGCGGAATAAAGACACAAATCTACCTTCATATATTACGGAGATGACAACAACTCGGCCAAAAATCTGATTTTTTTTTTCCCAGAAAACGGGACGCTGATTGGCCAAGACTCGACACGTCACATCAAAGATCTTCTATTGCAAAGATGGCTCACTCGAAAAACAAAATCGTTTGTGCGGTCTGAAAAATGTGCGCGATCTGAAAAATCTATTGCGCGGCCACTTTGACTGGTCTAAACCATCTGGAGCACAGGGACGAAAAAGGAAGAAGAGGAAAAGAAAGTCAAGTATAGAGGTAAGTCTTCTCATCTCAGCCATTAAGGTGTCAAACGAAATACATTTAGTATTGTGCATCACCTAATATTGGACGTTTCATTGCTGTCACTTAGGCTAGCTATAGCTAGCTAGCAACTGTTACTTTGCTAATTTGCTACGTAGGCTATTACTAGCAAACGTAACTTCACTGATAACCTACATGGATGTACATGTCAAAAGACCAGTATCTGGATAACGTATGCTAGTTATGAAAAGTACAGTTGCTGTCTACATTCATTATAAATGGCATAAGTTCTGTTTAGTGAATTCACAACTAGCAGGTGCATACACACAGTAACCATTTTGGCGATAGTGGTGGTGTTCCCCCTTCTGTACAGTTCCTCCCCAGGAATATACTAAAATGTATATGTGTTTTTTGTTTTGTTTTGTTTTTATTTTTTATTTTTGTTTTAAATTGGCCAGATGCACTCAGGCAATGTTTCAGAGGCCGGCACCTGCTGGAGAAAGGACGCCTGATTCGCCTCCTTTTGAACTTTGTAAGTAGCCTACACAACTAGTACTATTGTTGCTGTTTTTGTTATTGTTGTTATTATTATTATCAATTATTACTTTCATAATCACATCACATTAATACTACTAATTGTAATCAGTAGCATTATTTAGCCTTGTAGCAGTGGTGGCAGTAATTGTAATTTATCTACTACAAGTTACAAGGTCAGATCAAATGTATTTGTACAATGCAACTATGTGGTAGGATGATAGAAATGACCAAATGCAATTGTGTAACGAACAGCATGGATGAACTATGTGTTTAAATACAGCTGCAGGAGAAGGGACATCCAGTAGTACTCAACCTGTACTTAACCTGTCAAACCTTGTTAACCATAGTCATTCCCTATACAGCTTGTATCATGTTTTGAGGTTTGTTCAATAAACATATTTGAAAAAAAGAGTGTTTTGCACAGTTTATGGAGTTAATTTAATCCTAACTTTGAGTGTGTAATAAATTATTTAAAATAATAAAAAAGAAAATGTTCTGAAACTATTCTGGTGTTTGTTGTGCATGCACCATTTATTGTTGAACTGCAATGTAGAATAGTAGAATTGTAAGTGGGTGAAAAACTGCTATGCAAAGTACAGCAGTTAAGTTAATATATGTCTCTTCAGTGATGTAAAGTATTGTGTGTGGGGGGGGGGGGGGCGCAAAACTCAATCTCGCCTAGGGCAACCAAAGGGCTAGAGCCGGCCCTGCTTGTAAGAGCACTAGTTGACCCCTACTGGTTGGTATTTCAGCTCTGTCCTCCAGTGCTAGTTAGCAATACATAAGGTGCTGGACAGGATTCTGCCCCAGTGACGAGCTTTTGTTTTTATTACAATTCTCATTTACCTTTTTCTGTGAGTGAGCAAAAATAAACAACTGTGATCTTGTGCCATTGGCGGACAGACAAAGGACACATGCTGGATATAATTGCTGTTGTCTCTCGACCTAACTGAATAGCGTAAATAGTGTAATGTGACAAAATATGAATGTCACTGCAAATAAAAAGTGTATTACCTGCACTGTAATTCTATTCCATGGGAATTAACTAGCTGTTGGCAATGAAAAGAAGAGATATCTTGAGGGCGTTGTTTTTAAAAGGATCCAGTAAACACTGATGCCCAGCTCAGCCTCTGTTGCTTTTTAAAGCAATGCCTTAAGACACATTGGAAATCATCGCAGGTCTGTTTTGAAAATAGTCACCAGGAAGCAATTATATCCCTAATTGTGATTAGAGCTGGAGCTTTCGTCAAGCGTTTTGTTGACATTACTTTTTTTTAGACATTTACTGGTAGAATGCATCATGAAAAATTAGGCTACAGCAGAGTGATACCGTAGGGATTGTAGTGGGTATTGGCAGACTGGCTGGTGGTACCGCTTCTTCTGACTTCCTGAGGCCACAGGAAGCTCCATTTGTGGGATTAAGGTCACACTATTGCTTATCTGTAGTGCAGAGTCCCCCGTTCAGCCAGCTGGTACTTACAGATGAGATCTGGACCTATACTGCTTCTGACAGCTAGATTGGCAGTGTATGTCTAGCTACTCCACACCTCTTATCCTGGGCCTTCTCATAATATAATATAAAGCAGAAAACTGAACATACAGAAGAAACTTGTGTAAATCCAGAATCACAATGTTACCGGTCCGACACGGCAACACAATTACAATCATTGCTTTCTCAAGTATGGATGGGCAACATTGTGAAAAGAAAAATAGTTTGAGGACTTGTGTTTCCTTTTACCTCAGTATCGTTTGGAGGCGCCGTCATCAATTATTTCTGTTTAAGTATATGGGGAAGCGTTTGGGCTTGATTGTACAATTTAAATAGGCTTCATTAAACAAATAAAAAAGTGTTCATTTTTCCATAGCTCTGTATGTGGTAGATCATTAAAACAGCGGGTTTTTTTTTACAATGCACAATTAAAGCATAACATTGATTTTGCAAGCCATTAATGCAAATTAATGCATTAGCAGTGCCACCAAAAACAAACCGCAAGGAAGGTGGATTATGGCTCTAAAATCTTTCATGTAACAGTGAGGTCATGCTCTCTGGTTTCTACCAGTGTTGTGTATGGAAGTAAAAGATTGGTCGTTGAATTTGAAAGGTAAAAACGATTACTCCAGCCCAACCAAAAACAGATTTTTGAGGCTTGTACCAACATTAAGATTTGAGTTACAATAATCAGATAAGAATTTGTTGGCTGATATTCTTTTTTTCTTTTTACATAAATATACACAGATATTTTTGATACTATTATATTTGTACTAAGCGGAGCATTATAACTAACATAACATATATTTGACACTTCCACTCCGTTATTTATGAGATAAATGTATGCTGATATATCATAATAACCCACGTTCTGCCAATATATGAGTCTGGTTCTTGTATCAGTCTAGTTGTAAAGATCACCCATGTTTGCACTTGTTTAATTTGACTGGGGATTTCATGTATTCAAATTATAATTATTTTGGCCACTTCATTACTTCAGATAGCAACAGTGGAGAGATGACGGGAACCGAGGAGAAGAGCAATGCGACAACGATCCCCGCTAGAATTCTCACCCAGTACGTTGTGGTTCATACATGGCTGCCATCTTAACCCCTAAGCTTTGAGGGCGCTATATCAACAGTGTTACAATATAGCTATACTTACACAACTGAAACCTGGCTTGGATGTGAAACACTGCTACAGTATATGAGAAGGGCAAGGTGGCGTATAACTTCCCACTTCAGCTACTATAGCTATTTATACATCCGTGTCTTAGTCATGAGATGAATTTATACTTTAGGCTACTCGACAGTATCTTCCCTTTTCAACCATACTGGTTGCTCCTCTCAGCTGCTTTGGAATTTACCTTTTGTGACTAAACTTAAGCCTGGATGCCAGGACGTCTGTGACTCCCTGTATGAACAGGTGGTGGATGTAGATGGAGCATTTTCCTGGCACCGTCTTCCACGGGGCCGTCCCTGTGTTTTCAGCCTCACTGCTGAGCCTCAGATGTTACTCTGTTGTATTTGTGTTTCATTTGTATATATGACATTTCTTTGTCTGTTATTTTGCTGGTGCTGACAGTTTTCTCAGCCGGTAGTATCTGTTCTCGGCATCTGTCTCCTCACACTTCTTATTCTCAATATTTTTCTTGTGCTTCATCAATAATTACCTCCCAACCTGTTCTCCTTTATGTTAAAAGCCAGTTTCATGCAAGATATTCTGCAAACAGGAAGACATTTTTGTTTTCATCAAAACTGTTGCTGCAGAACATTTAGCTCTGTCCTTGGTAAAAGCTTAACATCCTGACAGGGAGTCAGAATAAACTTTCTATTGTTTCAGCAGTCACTACTAGACTACAAGTGTTGGCCACCTGCTCCAATAAGACTGTGCTTCCCTCTTGATTATGTTCAAAACACTTATTTTGATTGTTTCCAGGGCATGAAAACTACCGAAGTTATTGCTGAATTCTCATTCCCAAAAATTTAAGAAGGCTAAGAACTGCAGTCAAACCACATTTGAATACTTGTGTCCCTTTTGTATTATCAGAATCAGAATCAGAAACCGTTTATTGCCAGGAATGTTTACACAAACAAGGAATTTTTCTTGGTGGAAGGTGCATACATCATTTTATAGTTAATCTTATGTGTATGCATTAAAGCTTTTTCAGTGACAATTCACTGGTTGTGTATAACATTATTGATCCTGTTGATATATCTAGTTGAGAGTTATTTACTACTTTACCTAATGCCCATTATTCAGTGTTTCATGCTCTAAAAAGTACATGCACACATAACTCAAGAGTTCCACTAAGAGATAAAATGGAGGCTGTCCAACTCCCCCTTTGTCGTTTCTGTATTTAAAGCTGTGTGGACAAGTTCATAAATCACTCACTTAGCTAATGTGGATATCCTTTTTGGAGAAAATGACTATGGATTCGGAGGTGATGGTGATTGCAGAATGAAAGTAAGCACATTTGTCATTGTTATCATTCAGACTGGGGTTGGCCGCTGAGGATGCTATTCAGGAAATGATGACACGGGGGACCTAAATAGGCTGGGCGGGCTGAAGATAAATGGGAAATGCACTTAAATCCGGCCCTTACATCCATTAGCTCTTCTTTTTAGGTGCCTGCAATGTGGCTGGATAAATGGTTATGTAATAGAACATGTGAAGAGAAGGTATCAAGGCAGAAACTAATTTTAAGCGGTCTGTATCCATAGGTGACGGCAGCACAGATATCAACAAACCATCTCGAGATTACACATTTCAAAGAACATTGGCTTCAGTCGGAGCTGTATCACCCTTCAGATTGTCGACTTCATTCAAGAAGCGTTCGGGTTTTCTTTGTGAAAGAACAAATGTATTGACAGTTTCATCATTTGAAAACGAGAACGGGCCGGCTGCTTAAAACACATTCACTCTCAGCACGTTTTAAACACTTGCCTGTGGCGATAAATGATAATGCAAAGTTTAACAAGCGCTCTCATTTGTGGTATCGGATTGATACAGGACGCAGTTTGATTTTCTGCAGGAATGGGCGAATATTTGAATACTCCATTAGCAACTGTAGACGATGCTCATCGTTCTCATCAGTTTCTCATTTGTTGGCAAAACAATCAGGTCAATGCTCTCGGTCACATTGTATCTATATCAGCAGTTTACGCAGCTGTAATCTAATTGGAGATCTTCACATTTTTCTTTTTTTGGACCATCCACCATCCATATTAGTTTAAATGATGAGGTCAACATTTTTTTGACCTTGGATCCATTGTTTTAATCCATGTTATTCAAGATAAGATCCAGACACATGTTTTTCTCATCTAACCACCTTGAAGAAAGGGTGACATCATTTGTCAGTGCTTTCCAGCGCCTTTACAAATTACAACTGTGTCATGGATAAAGGAAACAAACATATGATGACTTTTTGTATGGGAAACAGGAAGCGGTGGTCTCAACACGTTCATCCACCCGGACCTTTGTGGCTCTTTAACGTAAAGAGCTGTTTTTCTTGTGTAAAAAAAAATGATATGAGTCATCAGTCATTTATCCTATTTCCTGACATGGTGAAAGATTGGTTGTGAAAGAGAAGTTGAGCGCCGCACAAATTCAATCTTTTGATGAGCAAGGTAAATAATTAATTAAAGCAGACATTTGTGATCTTCCTACAATTTAATATTCATAATATATAAATGTGTTCTTGTCTTCTCCCGACTGGATAAGAGTAACAATACAGCGTGAGATGCTCCTCTTTTACTGTACAATGATGACATGACAATGACCGTGGATGCCCACTTTCTGTTGTCCTGTATTCATTCGCCCTTTAAAGCCATTCCCATGGGCCACTGGAGGAAGGAGGGAAAACAAGTTTTGACAAAATCAAATTTGATACAAATTGCATTTGCTCCCAAGGAGGAGACATTGAAACCTTTTCGCAAGAATAAGCTGACAGTGATTTCATTTGTCTAAGTAGATAAATCATACATATTGAACTTGTCTCTGTCTCTCACGGCGTGTCACTGCTCAGACCTGATTTAATTTGCCACTTTCTGCTGGAGCAAGAACCAGGCTTAAGCATTAAACTCTGAAGGTTAAACCATTTCAGCATTTTAATTAGTTCCACAGGCCTCCCTCCTTTTCCCTTTTCCTTCTACCACATGAGTTTGAGCGCACTGACATTCCTCCTTTTCCTGCCCGTGGAGTTCATTGTCTACTTTTCAAATGCCTTTTGAATTACAGATCCTAGTTCTCGTCATTGACCTGTTGAGACTTTGGACATCTGTCGTGTCTTTGTGCATCTTCCGCTCCCTGTAAAGGCATTGCATGAAATCAAATGAGAGAATTCAAATAGAGTCCTAGTGAATGCTCTGTAAATTGGGTGGGGTTGGAGGGGTCAAGTGTACCTGATGCAAGATCAATTGTATTGAAGTGTGGCCTTAACACTTACTACGCTCTTTGCAACGGGGTGAGGGTGCCGGGTGCCATGTCTGACAAGAGGACGGAGGCAGTCACAGAAAAAGCGGTGATGATAGACAAACCATTTGTGCCCACGACTGAATACTGAAAGCTATATTATACGGCTGCTATTCTACCCAAATTGCTTTTGTGCGTTGGGGTGGCTTTTTAAATAATGCAATCGGTTAAAAGCTCTCTGTAAAGGCTCTGCTTGTATGGTGTGGGAAGCTGGAATGGAATTGAGTGCATTTTTAGGAGAGAGGGTTATAATTTATGCACCATTGAAATATGATCACGTTGTGCTTTTCTTTGCCACTTTGATGCAACAGGGTTCAACATGTAGACAATCTGTTTGAAGAGGAGTTCAGAGACCCTTTGGTCCGATGTCTTTAATAACAGTCATTCAGACGAGTCTGGACTGTTTTGATAGCAGGGCTTTACGAGTATTATGATATGATGATGGAAACATGTGGCCTTTGCTTCATTTTGTCTTTTCAAGCAAATTATTCAAATTCACACTTCTGGTAGAGCACCATTACCGTGTTTTGCGGCAATACTGGGCAGCATTCACCTCTTTTACCTCTGCCTTCTGCTCTGATGTCATTAAAAGCTGTAAATGGCAGTTTCTAGCATGATCACGCATTTGTCGGGGAGGAGTAGCTTGTTGACCCTCCCCACCACCGCCTCTGCTGCTGCTGCTTTTCATTGGCTAAACACATGGTTCACCCTCTGGACAATGGCGGGTAAAATGATGGATCAGTTCTTCCGTATTGGCTTGTTGATCCATAGTCACCCCTCCCTTTGCCCCCGCCAACACAGTGGATATTGGCATTTGCCACTCAAGAGGCTGTGCCCCCGAGTCCCGTAACTGCTGATTAGTCAAATGAGTCCCGGCCTGCAGAATAATTCATGTTTAACATTGGGGTCTTTACTCTGCGGATGATCGAATGGCACCGCGGTGAGAGTGGTGTTGGAGATTTCCCTCTGTGAAGAGGGAGGCTGATCAACGTTAATGTTAGCCCGGCTAATCCTTAGCATGCTTGTGAGCGGCTGCGTGGTGAGGCCGAAGGAGGGATTGGTGTCTGACATTGGACATTAGCATTTCATTGTTTCTTCATTCATTTGTTTATTACTTGTTATTACGCAGCATCCCGTCATGCGCGTATTTATGTATACGATACGGCACAGAAGGCCCAGGTAGAAAATGCACGGCCCGCCACTGGATGATTTTCAATTTGATGCAGACATGTATGGTCTTTGTTAACTTCCGTGTTCCCCTGATTTTTTTGTCTAGCAACCATCATCCGAAATTTCAACTTTTCCAATACCTTTTTTTATTCAATAGTTTAGTTTTCTTTACAAGCATTAGAGCCTCAGAGCTACCACTGTGTCTGTAGACTCTTATGCCCATCATATCTGCATTATTTTACATTGACTAACTGTTCAATTAAGCAAAGTGCTAAAATGTTTTGCACTGTTAGGCAAACATTTGGTCAAGCGGAAATTGTTCTGCCATTTTTCTGAGGCCAAATAAGTATTAATCAAAAATGTATTTTGCCAATAAATCTCTAATACATACAATACAATTTACCTCGTGCCCTGTTTTACAAATCAAAGCGGGCTGATTCAGAACCTGTCCACTTTTAATAGTTATAGAGGAGAACAAATAAACCCAATTATTCTGCCCTTGCTTCTTTAAGTTAGCTTAGCAGATAGCTAACAGCAGATCCATAAAATGAAGACCCAGGAATCCGGAGTGGAATTTAGGTTTTTAGTTAGAATCTTGGTTTTGTAAAACTGTGAAAAACAGAACATGAAATTAGCTTACAAACAGTTCATATACATACACATGAATATAAAGCTCTGATTCAACATACAGCCATTATGCCAGAAAAGGTAAGTAACCATTAACATAAGACTCCCTTGACCAGTTAGCGTCTAAGCTAATTTTAACATTGAAGTAATGCAGAAATGCTAATCACGATTAGCATCGCGATTAGCACAGCGATTAGCATCGCGATTAGCATATATACAACACATGGTTGTACTAAAACGGTAAACACACAGAGAATACATCATACAAGATATGTACATGCTACATACAGATTTACTTACAGACTTAGATCTTTAGAGGCAGACATTACGTGTGAAAAGCAGCTGCAGCATGTTTTCTCAATAGAATCAGAACTAACTACAGTAAGAGAGGAGGGATAAACGAAGATGCAATTGCATTCTGCACCACTTGGCGTCTCGAATGCAACACATAACAATGTGGGGCAGAACACCAATCATTTAAACATGACAAAGAAAAGAAGAAAAACTCAACCCTGCTTATATTGTAAACACAATATCTGAAAGCCCCTCTGAATGACTTGCAGGTATGTTTAAATTGGATGTACTATTTTTCATTTTGAAGTAATGAAATATTTAAGGGTCGGAGAGAGGTCTATGTGACATGCTTGACCTTCGCACCAGAAATTCTGCCCTGTTATTACAGTATTTATATAGCTGTCCCCATCTTCGCAAGCAGGGATATAAAAATATTTAATTACTCAATTAACTGAGGTAGAATATAACCCTGCGGAAAACAGGTGAGGGAAGAGGTCACACATGACCAAATTCAACAATGGGGAAAAGCAATAGAGGAACACATATTGAGAGCGAAGATGCTTTTAATGTTATGTTATTTAGTCAATTTACATGGTGACATATATGATTTGAAGCAAGATGAGGTGACACTAAAAAGAATAGTTAGATTTCCATCATTATCCTGAGACGGTTCCACATTGAGATGACACCTCTGAATGACATTGATGGAGGAATAATGGTGGGCTCAGTGGATGGATACCAATGGATTCCTAAACGGTTGAGAGTGCTGCATTGTCTTCAGTAAAAAAAAAAAAAAAACTCTGTGCACTGAGAGCATATTCTCTCATTAGCTCTGTCACTGCGTTTCACCCGTGATGTTATGGATTTATGGGGGGAAGAGAGCATTCATATCCCAGATGGGGCTCTAATATGGCCACATTCAGTTAATTATCGATTGTTCCTCTTTTAACTGCACTGAAAGCGTTCAAAGGAGTGACGAGAAAAGGATTACCGTCAGCAGGTTGGAATAAAACTTTCACAGGAGCAGTTTGCTATCCCTCAATGCTCCGAGCTACTTTGAAAGTAAAATTGCAAATTTGCATTTCACGCCGATCCACCAAACGGTCTGAAACTATCCAGTCCATTGGATAAGAGCTTGGGGATGAAAGATTTTATTTTTCTGATGAAATATTATACATGTTTTTTTTTTATTTTATCGACACTGAAGTTACACACTAGATCAACCAGAAATAATTGAAAGCCGGTCTCCTGCAGATTGGATTTGTTTTCTGAATCCTGCAAGTGACCATAATCACACCTGATTTGATTATTTCTCGTGAATTAATCAAATGGCTCAAAGGTTCCTTCTGTATTTATTTTGAGATGTGAGGTCATACACTGGATTACTATGTAGAATAATGTTTCCATTGGCTAGTGACAATATGTGTGTCAAGTAATGATGGTGAAATTTTTTAATTTTTAATTTTAATCTGCAATTCTACAGGGAAACTCAAAGCTGACAAAAGTCAGTGTGTGTTTTTTTCCTGTATTCAGCAGACATTGATTAATCATCTCTTGAGGAGTTTGAAGGTCCACTCCTTAAAAGGAGGCTCCATTCCACATACTTTATGGGAGAGATTAATCATGTTTTGATTTGTTAAAAGACTGCTGACTGGAAGTTGTCACATAAACCCATTTGATCTTTTCTCTAGGACATATTCAACCGCACAGTAATGTTGTCCCTTCATTTTCCCCTTAAGTTAGATGATACTATACCGGCAAAAAAGGACTAAAAGTACTATAATACTTTGGTACCTTTTTATAGATTGTCATGTTCATTAAACGCCATGATTTGTAAATATTGGATATAAAAAAAAAAAGATAGTGCTGATTTTTTTTTTAACCATTTACATAGTCTTACAGTAGTGGATAAAAAAATATATAGTTGCACTATAGGAGCTTGAATGATACCGCAATAGCCTGCTATTAGTTTTTGGTATCTTTGCTACACAGTTAAAACAGGACCTCAGATTAAAACCTGATCAAGTTTATGAATTATGTAGGTAGTTTCATGGTTATCTTCACATTACATGAATCATCCTCTGCGGCCTATAAATATCTAAACCAAATTTCATTGATCATAGGGCCCTAAATATCTTGCTCTGGACTGAAGTTTTTGGATAGACTTTCAGATGTATCCCATAAACCCAGCTGCTAGGACTGAAAAGGCTACTCGGTCACACAACCTGTGACAAGCAAACAATGCATGCTGTGGTGTCATTGTGTAGCAGTAAGGACTTTTTTAACAACCTTATTAGCTTGTATTTGCTAAGATAAATATCCGCAGAAGTGCAGAAAGGGCCACTGCATTATCACTTACTGGGAGCACACAAACACTGCTGAAGTGACATTTTGTGAGCATGTATCAAACCACAAAGGGTGAGATCTTAAAGGGATCCCATGACGGAGGCATGATCAGGAATAGTTTAACACTGTCACCCCACACATCCCGGTGGAGACTAATTTGGATGTAAAGACCACATCTTGCTTCCGGCGATGTTGCCCATTCATCTTCATCTCGTCACTCTTGCCCAGTCAACAAGAGCGGCATGCAGTCGACACATTCTGACCTCTTTGAGCAATAACATAAAAAAAATCAATATGTACTGATTCATATCTGCAAATTGGTGTCATTGATAATCATGGTCTAAAGCTGGAAACGAACCAAAATGAGAGTGTGTGTGTGTGTGTGTGTGCATCATACAGTATCCTCACTAGTAGATTTGGAAAGCAGTCTTCCCCAAGCCAATTTGTTTAGGAGGACTAATGCCAGACAGCTGCGCAATTACACCTCAGCACAAAGCTAAGCCAATCTACTATAGAGCATAATGGCTCGCATTGATATGCCAGTGTCTGTCTGAACAGTCTCCACACACACAATTGTCAACATAATGTCACACTCACATCTCAGGTTGAGCGGTGGAGCAGTGTCTTCTTCTTTTTTTCTTCTTCTTTCACCAGCGCTTGTTACTTGATAATGCAAGCGAGATGATGGCAGCGAAATGCAGCCATATTAATCTCTCAGCATTTTCTACCATGACAGCGCAATTTTCAGTGCCTCCTCAAACAATCAGCCGCCTCAGTGTATATGCCTCTCAGAGCAGATGCAGACTATGCTCGCATCTCCCAGATCCAATTTGGATATAATGTTTAAGGTCTGTCATTGTGGGGGGGAGGAGGGAGGGAGAGAGGGAGAGAGAGAGAGAGAGAGAGAGAGAGAGAGAAACATGTACAATTTCTGGATTTTTCTGTTCTGATTACTCAAAGCTTCATTATTTGTCTCCAGAAAATTTAATGTAGTCCAAATTACTGCTGCTCTTCTGCTGCAATGTTCATCTCTTCATTTTTAGATTGCAGACTTTATTCAGATTGTATTCTTTAGGGCTGATGGGAAATATGGCTGTGTCTTTTGCTGCGCTGTAGTAAACAGAATTACAAAATCATGGTCGTTCTATTCCTTCACATAGGGTGCACACATCATTTCCAGGGTGCTAACCACGTTTAATGATAGCTTCATGTTGTTTCAAGTCTTGTCTCACAATAAGACTACAGGAAGGCAACAGCACTCATAGGAAACTCTTTTTACAAATATTTGTTTACAACATTTACAAATATATATATATATTTTTCATTTATCCTAACTTTCTCTCTCTATCCAAAGCCGGATATAGCCTATTTTTCCGTTGCATAATACCGGAAATACTCATTGGAGCAGCAAATGTGTTTTAATCCCTGTCTAAAAATAGTCCCCAACAAAAACCTACAGCGTCCAGCTGTTTTGGGATATTATTTAACCTTAAACTACTTGAACTTCTGAAAAAATGCATATATTTTAGAAACAAATATGTTCAATTTCTGGGGGAAATATCCAGCAATATTCCACTTTGGTCACCAGCTAGTAACTTTCTCTAACTCTCTCTGTCTACTGTTTGGTGCTGGAGGTAGCGTGCAGTGGGCTAATCAGTCAGGTGATAATTATCTGTGGGTTTGTCACAACAAGGGACATCTTTGGCATATATTTTTTCCCCCATTGGTAATATGAAAATATAGTTTATTGCAGCTTAAATGATGTAAACTCAGATCTTAGATGTTGTTTTTTCTCCTCTGTCTGGATGATATTGTTTTATTATTTCTCCAGAGAATATAATGTTGGCAGAAGTCATTATAAGATACATTAAAGTTTCCATCAGGTGGTTCATTGTCACGCATTCTTGCAGATTGATACTATAGTGCAACACAAAACATTGTTATTGCAGCTAGTGAGATACAGTAAGCGACTTGCAAGCACACAAATAAGTTTGTTTTTTCTCTGAGGTAGTTTGCCATTATAAGGAGTGTTACAGCTTTTCTTTACATTTGCTTGCTTGCTGTATATCCATTTCTCTTCCAATTGTTGCCTTTGTGACAAGCGTTGAATGGACTGAACGCAGAATTTCTACTTACTACATAGGAAGCTGAATCAATGCTCCACAGAAAGAAATGTTTGACGGGCACGAAACCAATTATGTAACACTACAAAGCAAATATATGCACCCTTTCGTGAGAGTACACACTTTACCAATACGCAAGATAACGGTATATTAGTATGCAAACAGTTTAGGGATGTTAAATCTATATATATATATATATATATATATATATATATATATATATATATATATATATATATATATTCACTGTAGAAACCGTCATAAGGCATAATCAGGCTCTGGATTTTTCCCCTTTTTCAAATTCTGTTTGTAGTTGATATTTTTTCTGACACTTCCTGAACATTTGTCTTCACAGTCTAACTTGGCATTGAATGAGGCCTCAGTCGTTTCCAGTTTATAGAAATCTAAAGCCGATCTTTTTCTGTGACATCGAAAATAGCAACAAGCTAACAAGGCACTTTACGGCTTTGTGAGTGACAGGGGTGCCGTGTATAGAATAAAAGCCGTCCGCCATGGTGGATCCTTAAAAGGCAACATGCGAGTAGTAGCAGTAGTAGCAGTAGTGGCAGAATTATGATGCCATTCTGTTTGCTTATTCTGTCCCTTACCTCTAAGTTTTCAAAGAATCAATAGGAATAAGCCATTTTGAACTAACAACCTCTCAAAAATGTTTGCTTTGCTCTGCTGTGCACATACACACCGAGGTTCCCTGATTGGCTTTCTGTCTTACTCATAGGCGTAGCAAAAATGGGATGAGACTGCAGATATATGGGGAAGGCAGGGGAAGCAACAACAATACACCTTCTGTGGTTCTGACTTTGGATTGTGATATTTCCCATAAAGGTTGTCTGCCTTTCTCTGTTACCTCCTCTTCCTCTCACTCAGTCTCTTATTCACACTTTAGCTTTCTCTCTCTCTCCCACATCCTATTTCCCAGCACCATTTTCTGACAGGAAACATTACCGCCATTACAGATCACTAGATACTGTTCGCTAGATGTCAAAAGAATCAGATTGATCACATGGCACGACAGAAGTGTTGCACTGTGGCAGAGGGGACAGTCAAATGGCAGAAAATAATAGGGTGCTTGCCAGGCCTGACAGATAACTTGGAGGCAGCCATACAATAGGCAAGCAACATGGCTGAGTTCCACAATGGAACAAGCAGGAAATGGCTTTGCATTTCAACCGTCCTCTCATTTCAGCTGACATCCCAAATAGTATATGACTCACTGTAGAAAAATATATCTATGCAAGGGATATGGTGAATCACAGCTGCAGGCAGCCGGCAAACTCCTATTACAGCTCAACCTGCAACATGTGCAAATGTAAGAAAAACTCAATGGTTGTTTTTCCCTGCTTCCAATACAAAATGATTTCCTGGTTTATGCTCAATTAGCTTTTAATTCAAAATCAATTTAATTTGTATAAAAATATCAATCCTCATTCAAAAAAAGCAATTTATTCGCAATTACAAAATCCATTAAAGCATAATTAGACTTTCACACTGAAAATCACATCAAGATCCAACAGAGCATTTCTCAGTGTATCTTCAATGCAGAGTAGTCTGTCACTTTCTCCAGTGAAGGCGGCACAGTGTTTAAACGTCATTAGAACTGACATGATTAGTGAATGAATTGATTTGTTGATTGACCGAATATTAATCAGCAACAATGTTAGAGATCTGTCCTTTAGGTCATTTTTAGGGATGGAAATATCGATTCAGACACTTTCGTCCTGATGGAAAAATGAACCAGGCAAAACCACCACACTTGAGCCAAGCAAATATTGTTTACTAGATATCAATAGTATATGCATACATATTTGATTCAGATACCAGATACAGATCAAACCTTTGATCAAACCTTTGCCCAGAGCTATGCATGAACATGTGTCTTATTTAGGTTGTATAACATTCATAGAATCTGTGCTCCAGTGTTTTTGGAGCAACTCTTTCATTCAGAGCTCAGCTGGTCCTCCCCTTTTAAATACAGCAGGCGTATGTGCTATCTTCAATTCTCATGTATAAACGACTTATTGGGAACCCGATCCCCCCCTGTCACCCCGATTTCACTTGCTGTGGTTGAGGGGAACAGGGCAGATGACCATGTCCTGCAGCTCAATGGTGGGGTCAGAGCGCCAAGGTTGCATGTCAAACTTGGTGGGCTCAAGTCAGGCCACCACAGGTCCACAGTGAAATGTCTCAACAACTATCGGATGGACTGCCGTGGCATTTTATACAGGCATTTGTGGTGCCCAGAGGATGGATCTTACTGGTTTCTGTGATCATTTGACGTTTGTCCTATGGCCAATCCAGGATGTTGACATGTTTTGGTTGTTAATAAAATATCTTGACAACTATTGGCTAAATTGCCATGAAATCAGCATTACTTTTGGTTTGGTGCTATTTACAGTAGCATGTGTTAACATGTAACCTTCTGAACATCAGCTTTTTAGCATTGTCATTATGAGCATGTAGTGTTCAGACATTGTTTAAAAGCAACGCTGCCTAAGTACGCTAGCATGGCTGTAGAGTCTTTGTTTTAAGTAAAATACCAGCAATTTAGTGATTTAAATGTCTCACATGTCAATACTTTGTGGTTTCCATGCACCGTCTTTGATAGTAAACTGAATCTCTTTGGGTTTTGGTGCGATGGTCAGGAAAAAAAACAAGCATTTTGAAGAAGTCAACTTGGGCTTTGTGAACTTGTGATGAGCATTTAGTTTACTTGTTGTGACATTATGTCAACCAAATGATTAATAGAAATGAAATTATGCTTTAGTTGCAGCCCTACACACATATTCATTTCGTTGAGCACATAAGAATGATTTACAGCGTGACCAATTCTAAGGACAACATTGCATAAATCGTTGCCAAACCAAGCAGAGAAATAGAGAAAACAATTCTTAGCTGGTACAAAAGTAATGATCATTGATTTCCATTGAAAGTCTGATGGTTAAATGAATGAACAAATTGTGAAATGCTTCATGTGGTGAGCACAGTCAATTCGGCACAGGGTATGAGATTGATCATACTGTACATTCCAGCTTCTGAATGTCTCAGCCATCACATCTCATCTGTAATGCTCCTTCTGCTGAGCATTTGTAGCAGCAGCAGTATGTCCTGCAGTAAAATCCAAAGGCTTCTCCTCCCTGTGTGGGCGTTGGCGTTTCCCCCCTTCCTGTCATAGAGAACAAACTGCAAGCGCTGTTTAACCTTGAGCTGTTGCAGCTCGGGCACATATCACCTTTGCAGCCCCCTTGACGACCGAGATCAATCAAAATGTCCCCTCTGCGTTTTAGGATGAATCAGCAGTTTTGGGGGATTGATTGAATTTTATCTTGATTTCATAAAACATTTCGACAAACCAATTAAAGAGGTGGCCGACTGCAGCCACCAGCACTTAATCCATCATGTTGTCAAGGGGATGAATTCAGATTGACACTAATGTAGTCGATATGTTGGTATATTTGCAATCTGGTACAATAAAGTGGAAGTTAATTAGAATAACCCAAGGAAAGCATCATGATTGGTATGAAAGTGGTTGCCCCTTTGACAACCAACTTGGATTATTTTATAGCCTGAGGTGTACATTTTTAACCATGTTGGTTTATTACAGAACTTTGCAATACCCCGTTGACTCCAAACATTTAATTTTCAATGTATTCCACCTCACAATGCAGCAAATCCATTGCAGGCCAATGGTATTATACTGCAGTGCGGTCCAAATATTATAATAAGATGGATGGCTACTGCACATTTTCCTGGAGGACTGGCTTTCTTGGTCTTGTCCACCAACTGCAGGTGAAATACAGCATGGCCATTAACATGCAGTGGTCCTCCCCGGAGTTAACGGCATACTCCCACAGAACTCCTTCTCCCTTTGTTTTAAGGCGGTCTTCTTAATTACTAGCTGTCCCATTCAGGTTGTAAATGGCCCTTTATTGCCATTCTGTAATCAGAATAAATCCTCAAGCCTATTCACTGGCCTGATGCCCCTCCATTGATTTACAAATGACCCATGTATTATTAATCCAATGTTTTCCCCCTTTTTACCTCATTATAAGCCCTATCTGCAAGTAAAGGGCACCTCACCACAGCGTTATCGCACATGACGGTGTTTCTCCAGAATTATCTCCGAGGTTTGTTTTTCGATACGATACTGTGTTGTGTTGATAACAAAGAGCAGGCAAAGGACTGTGGTGATATCAAGGTTTCTCCCTACAGTTAATATGAAGCATATCGCTTTTATCTGCAATGTTCCTTTGTGCATTTTCTCCTTTTCTTTAATCTTTGTCTTTGTAGAAAAGACAAAAATTACAGGGGACATGGAAAAGCCGAATAAAATGTACTCGGGCAGGAAATTAAAGTTTATAGCCGTCTGTGGCGGCGCCAGGATTTATTCATTAATTCCTTTCAGAGAAAACAAACAAACAAAAAGACTTCAGCTGCTTTGATAAAGGATGTTGGATATAAAAGTATGGAGACATAGTGTAATCTTCTAAGATATATTGGGCCTCATTCAGTAATATGTGCCGAGAAATGTTACACAAAATATGTGCACACGTACAATTACCGTTGGATTCACGAAATGTGCGCACCAGAAAATGTTTGTTAGTTTAGTGAATCAGAATCATTAAAGACTTGCCTCAATTATTGGACAGACATCAATACATGGAATATGTTCAAGAAATGAGGGTTCAATTTAGTTTTTTATGACCGATAATGTTTCACTAATATTATTTGCATTATACTACATTTCCAAAAGCTCCAGAGCTGTAAAGTCTAAAAGTCAACATTTATTGAAAAGAAATGGATATGATCATTTCCAAAATGCACAACATATTTTGCAATCTATATTTGTTGGCATTTAGCTTGTCAAAAACATCTCGCTTGCCGCCGTTCTCCTGTATTAACTGGGAGGTTTAACAGCAATCTGACAGCACATTAAGATCTATTCATAACCAAAATAGCATCAAATAATTTTAATTTTTTGTGTGTGATGGCATCATAAAATATGACCACAATACATTTGTCCAATGCATTAGTAAACTTAGGGTTTTAAATGTTGTGTATTCAAGCTTTTTTAATGAATGTGGTTTTAATATGAGCTGCATTTATTTAAAGGGGTCTGTTAACATAAAAAAAGAAGCTTTCTGGGCATTCATTGTGTGTGTCTATGCATGATCTGAGGCAGTTAAACAAATACATTCAGGTGAGAAAACTCTTATGAATCCCAGATTGGTCCATAAAACAATGTTTTGAACACAGTGTTTGTGAATGAGGCCTATTGTTATGACGAGTCCTTTTGTAATGTCTTTCATGCCAAACAATACTCTTGAAGTCACTATCTGCTGTCATTTCTATGTCAGGTGGCACATATTCAGCTATATTAATTCATCTTTTAGAGTGTTTTACAGTGTTTACTGTGTTAAACTTTTTAGATACAAAAACCTGTCAATGACACATGAACCCACTAAGAACACTTAATATGCCAAGAACATGGAGAGAAAGTACTATAACACAAGACAAGAACGAGCGCAATCTGAAGGGAATTGTCATTTGAAACAAAGCAAACGTATCAACACAGCCTGTGATGGGAGCTGTCACCCCTCTTCAATGAAACTGAAGATGTTTATCGTAGAGATGCACATCTTCAGTCCTTCGAACCACTGAACCGGCCATATGTGGGAATAAAATAAGACATCTTTATTGACCCTTTAGTTTCACATTACAGCCTGAAATGTGATCATTGGAATGATAGAAGCTCTGATCAATATCTCAGTGTAGCACTGACATTAATAAAAGCAATTGCTGTATTGATGAAGCCTTTGGCAGAGAGAGGTTGTAAAGAAGAGAATCACAGTATATAAAATTGATACGGTCCACCTTTTTTTTTTTTTTACATTGACTCCATAGACAGAGGCGTTATTTGGGGGGGGGGGAGGGATACTACAGGAGTTGTAGTACTGCTTAATGTCACGTTTAAGTTTGAACTTTGAAACCGTCATTAGTCATCGTAGTTTAGCAGAAAAACCCGAAGAAGGTGTTATAGGACAATTTTCAATTTAAGTTATGCTAATTGAGTTGCCCACAATGACCATGCCATCTTAAAGTCATTGTCTAATAATGTTACATGGAATTAACTTTACAGGAACACTTTTTCACCATCTTCGAACTTACCAGTGAGTACCAGTCGTTTCATTGCACACAAGAAATGTAACGACACTGAATGCGGTCATCAATTCTAATCAACATGCTGCTTCAAGTCCATTGTACTCAGTTTACTCTCCTCCAATTTTCATGGCAAATTGTCTTTCAAGCCTGAGTTGGCTGTTGCAGTTCATTTTTAATCAGCATTATGAAAGTAGGTCCAGTAAGCATTAGTCACATAAACATATTATCTTTGATTGTATTTTATTTGAAGAGGATATGTTTTTGTATTTAAAAATACCTGCAGCCAGCAGATTTATTCTTTCAGAGTCTTCACATTTAAGAGGGGAAGTGTTTGTATACATCGCACACCGCGTCTTGGTGTTGTTCAAACAATGAATAACAAAGAGGGCTCAAGGAATTATTCCATACGGAGAGCAAAGAGTGAAAAGCCGCTTTGCATATCCACAGTCTGTCAGAGAAATAAATAAATTACCCCAGCGCTTCTTCAAAAACAAACGGCTGTCAAAAAGTCACTCAGGGGCACCTCACACACACCTTTTCCCCCCGGAAATCAAATTCCAGCAAAGAGGATTCTTTTATTGTATTCCACTTTTTTATTGCTCCATTCCTTTGTATGTTTCCATCTAAGAAACAAATCAAGCAAATGCCATCCGAGGCGTTGTCTGTGTTTTTAATGTGATGTCTGTTGTACCAGTGTCTCACTACAGAGTAATGCTTCTTTAGCCCAAGGAAGTGCCTATGATTTCCGCTTTGAGGGAGACAAAGAGACTTAGCAATAAAAATGTCATTATTATCATGTAGTACCTCGCAGTAAATGCAAATAACACAAATGAAGGGGGAGGGAGCTGTTTGTAAACAAATAAAAGAGTCAAAGATGAAAGCGTACAAGTGTTTCCTCCTTTGTTTTCTGAATAGTGACGCCGGTAGATTTGCATGTCCCCTGCCTCTGAACGCTGCGACTGGATGACAGAAACGGGAAGACGTGTAGCCCACTGTTGTTGACTGGAGTATTTGCACTTTGTTGATTCAATGATGAGCTAAAGCTGTTGCTTTTGAAGTCTTTAGAAGTTTCATAGAGCTCACATTCCCGCAGCTGAAGACGTACATTTTTACATAAACTACATAACATATATGTGGGCGAGTGTAATTTACTACACTTAATATTTACTTAATATACTTACAATTTCAAATTTTATTTTATGATGGTTGGTTCTATCAGTTTTTGAGTTAAAGCACTGAGAAATGGGTTCTTGCAAATAGAGGCATCGGATTGGAAACGATATAGGTCAGAGGTTTCAAACATACGGCCCGCGGGCCAGATCCGGCCCGCCAGGAGGTCCAGTCCGGCCCGCGGGATAATTGTTAAAATTGCATGAAAAAATAAATAAGAAAAATAAGAAAAGCTGAGTTGGGTCTTGAACCACTGATCCACTGATTGAAAAACAGGGACACTATCCATTGACCCAGAGTCACAATTGATTAGAGCACTGACATTACTATACATATTGCTGAACTGCGAGGGAATCTGCAGAGGAGAGCCCAGGATAAACAGTGGGCTGATGTCTGAATTTTTGGTCTTTATGTTTCTAGTTTATTGTAGAAAGACCTTAAAATAGGGTTTATCATCCAAAAAACGTCACCAATGATTTAAACATAGAGAAATATTGTCATTATGTATGCGTTATTATGCTGTGATTTTACTGGTCCGGCCCACATCAAAATGGGCAGCATGCGGCCCCTTGACTAAAATGAGTTTGACACCCCTGATATAGGTTGTTGCTGAAGGGAACGACAGACAATGTATTCAGACTTTTTGGCCAAACTCAAGCTATTAGCAATCAAATGTAAATAGGTTTCTGTTGAAGCTGTTCCAGAAACAAGCTCAAGTTACCCAAGTTAGAGAAATAAATTATTTAGACTCTTGTCCAAAAACGTTAGACTTTCATACCAGAGTTTGTTTCCGCTTTCCTACGGTCAGTGATAGTTTCTTCTAACCATAACTACAATAATTCCCCCACCTGAAACACTTGGCTACTTTTAACCATGAAAATGAAGGTCCCCTCACCTCACCTAACCAAGTAATGTGTGTGCCAAACCAGCCATTAACTATATTGGTGTAACATCAGACATTGGATTTATGTTTTCTTTTTTTTATCCTGTCAATAGGGGCTTCAGATCCAAAATGTATCATATAATACATATGATAAGGTTGGGGCAAAAGTATTTTTTGTTTAGTTTGGTAGTAAGTGTGGGTGCAACAAATCATAAAACTCACAGATGGGATCGGATTGGCACATAAGAAACAAAGGGAGAAATTATATATTTTAGAGATTTACTGATCCCTTTTTATTGCTACCAAGCACCAATGATCCATACTGGTACACATATTGTTCATAATTGTATCCATTTTGTAAACGTGTTCATGTCTGAAAGGTCACAAAGGCAGTTAACTACATTATGCTGTCTTGCAGTCAGGTGCTCTGTAAATATCCCAACCCACTTCTGACAACATCATTTTCATCTGACATGAAGATGACTGCCGGCTCTCAGTGTTTCACACCGCCACTTAATGAAGTCACCTGTCCATGTAGATCTAGATTACGTTGAGAAGTCGCACATCTTTAAACCTCTAATGCAGGGGTCACTAACAGGCGGACCGCGGTCCGGGTCCGGACCCAGACGCCGTTGTTTCTGGACCCTGGACCGAAAACCAATTATTATTAATACCGAATTATTAACTGTTGATGGATCGCAAACTATTTCACCGGCGAAACTTTTCCTGCCTTTGCGACCTCTCGGTCCAGGAAACACACGGAAACACACGGAAATTAAGGCACAGAAAATAAACCTAAGAGCCCAATATGATCAGAACCCTAACACATGAATGAATATGATCAGAACCCTAACACATGAACTAACTGACCAACAATGAGGTTAAGAGAGAGGAGAAATGAGCTGAAACAAGTGGTATAATAACCAGGTAAAGAGGTTTAATACCCAGGTGAAGTCTCTGAACACACATTTCTCTTTTTAGATGACAATAATATAGTATCTTGGCTCTTTTGATTGACATCACTTGACGCCCGAATAAACTGAATTTGAAGCTGCATGACAATTATTAAATTATTTTTTCTAAAATAATAAATTACATTTATTCATTTAATTTATATAGTCACATTTTTCAAAAGCTTTCTGTTTTAAATCCATCCTTTATGTTACTTGAAATAAAAGATGATGTATGTATTATTAGAGTATGTATTATTTATAATTATTCCAGTTAAATTGGAAATCTGTAATAATAAATATTGTTTAGATGTTATCCAATTGAACTTTCTTTATTTAATTTGACAGTCAGTTGTTGACTACATACATACGTTAATACAACTGTTGGCTACTTCAATACATATGGCACAAAATCATAGAGCACACATTTGACATTATTATGACGTTCCGGACCTTTGCTTGAGGAAATTCTCTCGAACTGGACCTCGTAGAATTTTAGTTGAATACCCCTGCTCTAATGCAACGAGCATGAAAACAAAAAATAAAAATGATTATGAAATGTTGGATTAGATAAGCAGAGAGGTCAAACATAATGGAAATCTACTGAACCCAGGGCTATATCATGTTTAGCTACATAGTAAGAGTCATCCATTTCTTTATTTTTCCGAATCACAGCAGCAAGGTATACAGATGGAGCCTTGACATCAAGTAAAATCCTTCTTGTAAAAATAGATTTGGACATAATTCAGTTTTAGCTATTTCTTTTGCGAATTGTATTATAGCTGGAAATATAGCACAAATGAAAGAGATAAGTCACAGAGTTAGGAGTATTAGGCAGTTATTGTCTTCCCCTCAAGGTGTTAGAAGTGGCAGAATACACACAGCAGACATTTATGCACTGGGCAGATTTAAAGCATCCGGCACTGGTGTCAACAAATGCACCCATTATTCTGAGTAGCTGCGGGTAAACCTGAGCCGTTGGCGCACCCTGTGACGCCTCCTGTCGAGGGATTTTAAGGGTAAATCACCGCTGAATTGAAGCAGGTGTTCTACATCAGCTGTCAGAAGCAGAACACCTGCTTTGACATATGATTGAGGTGTGGTGAGAGATGCAACATGCTAGAAAGTTTTGACGCCTACAAAGCAGTCTTCTGTGATTCAGTGTTGATTTGCCAACTATAGCCATTTGGTGGTGAGCAATAGGTGTGGACACACAACAAGAGTGTGCCAAGTTTGCAGCTTGAATATAATTTGTAGATTAAAGTACATTCGCTGAAGAGGGTCAGTGCATAGGTGTTTTTTTTTTATGGTAATATGAGCAATTATTTATAATTAAAAGAGCTCTGGGTGTTGATAATTGAAAATGTAGGCTGTAACCCTGTTAGTGATTCACTCTGAATGCTGGACCACAATAGAAGATTATTAACTGAGAGTGATCCAATTTACCTCCCAGCTGATTTCCTTTAAATTCCCACACAGTTTTATATCTCTTAAAACCGACCTCATTTGCAATTCAAATTTCGACTTAATGAGCTGCACAAGCTATTTCAAATCTTGAGATAAATATGAGCTAACGATCATTCAAAAAAACCTCAGTGACAAAAGCTCGACCTCTTTCGTATCTAGTTAGTTCCTTTTTGCTATTTTAATAGGAATGTTGTAATTACTAAATCCAATTTACCCCCCCGATGTGTGTCTATTTTATGAGTTTAGACAATCTAGAGGCCGAATGCTAAAAGAATGTTTGCATTACATTTTCAGACATGAGTAGATGGTTTGCAGCTGGGTTGGCCAACTCCCTTGGGGAATGAACCCGTCTCACCCGTTGTAACCACCCCTGCAGAGCAAGTAGGATTAACCAATCACCAATGAGGCCTAAATGATGGCAATGCCTCAATCCACCCGTGTTTTCAAATGAAATGCACTGCTCTATACAGCATTAGTTATGTTGGCCTTGAAGCAAACGCTAAATGCAAAATGGACTTTCATTTATTTAGTGCCTTTCTATTCCTCCAACCACTTAAAGTGCTATGCACTACATGTCAACATTCATCCATTCACACACAGCGTTTGAGATACATTTTGGGTTTAGTATCTTGCCCAAAGACCCTTTGACATGCGGACAGTAACCCAGAACGGACAAAGTAAACTCTTGTAAACCTGAAGGCCACCGAAGTTCTTCAACATGCTTGTGGAGCGAATGGCATTACCACGGTTTTGCACTCAGTAGTAGGAGTGAGAGATCGTTTTGTATTTCATGTCGTCCAATTGTGGTTACTCAAGATCACCGATAAGAGATCCGATTGCTATGAGGTGGCGCCGTGACGAAGCTTTATTAATTGGACCTTTTAAGCTATCTGCCACCAATACACTTAAAGTTATGTTACTAGACATGTATAAAAGAGTGTGAACACTTTATTTAATAATCAATTTATTGGCAATTTCTCCTCTATTCAAACATTGGTGTCTCTATGATCGGTGCGACAATTTCACAGCATCATGCTCTATTTAACATTATTATCTCATATTTAATATCACAATCCAGATCCTATTCATAACGTTAACTACTCTTATGGAGTGTCGAGCAAAACTATAGTGAGTAGTAGTGGTGTTTTTCTGACGATTGTTATCCGCCAATGTTCAGTAAAATATGAGATTAGTACACCGATCCCTGATAATGTTTCACTGTCAACAACCAATCCGTTCTGACCTGAGGAGAGCAAGTAAAGTGGCTAATGGACTCTGAACAAAGGTTCTGTTACATTATGATGCTTTAAGACTCTGTTCAGTGAAAATTACTTCTTGGGCGAAATTATAACAATAACATGTGATCTTTATTAGAGATGGAACTATGCCCTGTTTACACTACCTCTACGCAGCTTATAATGCATTACAACTGCTAATGACAAGATGTTTTGTACACGAACACTATAACTTACTATATAAAAGTAAAAGGATAACATTTAGAATTGCTTAAGGTTTACACTGACTTCAGAGTTGTTGAAATTATGTTTGCGATGGTGGCACAAAAAAGCATGGAGCCGTGTAGACCAGCTGCTATAATCAAACAACAAAGGGATCTGTATCTGCCAATATGGATCATCAATGATCTGGAAGTATCTGCATCTGCAAAACAAAACATGATCAGGGATCCCTAAAAGTGATATTTGCTCCCTTTTTTTTAATTTTGTGCTGATCCGATTTGTGATCTGATCCATGCCTTTGATCCGCGATCCAATCCGATCCATGAGTTTCATGATCCGTTGCATCACTAGTGAGCAGGCATTTGGAGAACAAAGATTTGGGGATACATGAAAAAAGAGGGCAAACTGATTTGTAATTCAGGATTTAAAATGCAGGGATTTCTCTGTTCCAGTGGAGAATAATTGCTTAAACTATTACTACAAAAAGACATAAGACAGGAAAACTGTATAATAACTTTCTTTTTTTTTCATCATGTCGTATAGGCTCCAGAATAATGTATTATATTTAACCTTTTAAAAACCCACCTATTTTTAGACCTCTGCTCGAAAATTGCATACCCTAACTAAAAAGGGTGTATCTCTGCAACACTAGGACTATTTTAATAATGTTCGTGTTATAATCAAAGGTAACACATGTGAGATTTTGTTCAGATGTGTAAATATCAGTCTATATGTTACTGGTTAAGAGTAAATGAAGATGACACACAGCAAAAATGAAAAGGTTTCAGGTCCGCCTAGAAAAAAAGCACGTTCAGGATGATTATTTCTTTGGAATGATGCAGCAGTAAGGTCTAAACCTCTCCCAAATCATAGCACAATATGTGAACATTCTCTCTGCAAAGGTTGACTTTGATAAAGTGAAGCAGAACAACTTTAGAGAGGGTTTTAGTTCAGAAAATTCAGGCAAGGTCTCATTGGGGCCCATTTGGGCTATTTGAATGCTATTTGGATTTTCTCATGTACCAAACCATATATTTCACTTGTATATTACTTATGGTGTTCAATACATCCAAATACAGCAGTTTGGGGGTTTTATTTATTTTTTAATCATAAAACAACCTATGATTCACAGTTGTATATAACAATCGCTCAGTTTCCCCTTGGCTTGGTTTGTCCATTGTTCCCCTTTTAATTTTTACCAATACCGAGGGCAGAAATGATAATGTTGACGTTTATCAATACTACGGTCTTTAATAATTTCTCCCCAGGGCCTGTTTGATAGCGGATTTTGATACCCATCTCTAGTTACAAATGGGCATGGGGAAAAATAGAATGTAATATTCCAATGTTGTGAAATGGATGTGAGAAAAAAAAACGACGCAGGAAGTGTGAGAAAGAGTAGGGAAGGAAAATTCAAACGAACTGAAAAAAGTTGTGGCACATCAATCCTCTCGGCCAGGTGTCGAAGGTGACATTTCATTAGTACACTTTGTCAATAGAGAAATCGTCTGCAGAGAGAGCAGTTAGGTGCAAGTAACAAGGAAGGACAGAGACACAGAGATAGAGAAAGCCTATAAAGATGAGGAAAAGAGCACAGTTATTTTTCATTAGACCCATCCTGATTCCAGCCAGTGGAAATTACGGATGCTGTGGCTATATAGGCGTGATGAGAGCGAAGGTGGGTGTCCCCCTTCCATTTTAAGTCTCTATCAATCATCCACCCTTCACTTTTTACCCCCTGCCGACGTGGCATTGCCAGCCCACACGTCTTTCTGTCTGTTCAGGGTCCAAGAGAGTTGTTGTTCATCCTCGCCTCCACCAGCCAAGTGGCAGATACATTTGAAGGAAAATCACCGGCATAACGACTGCTGCCATTTCCCATAAAATCCTCATCCATCAATTAAGAGGTTTCCAGTAAATGGGAGATGGATATGGCAGAATAAGGCCAGACCTTTTGATGACTATAGCAGAGGGGGAGTCAAGGGCCCCATTGTTACCCCCATGTAGGCCCAGCAGTGGCTGCAGGGGCCGTTTTAAGCAAGAGGGGCACTGTTGGTCACAACACTCAAACACCAACAATAGCTTGTTTTCATCACTAAATGATTTTGAGTGCAAAATGGTTGCTTTTTCCTTCAAATGTCAAATTCTAAAATAGTCCAAGTGACTATTCAGTTCCAAAAAATAATGTGCTTTTAACCTTGTAAAATTCTGAAAACCCTTCAGTCAACTTGTTTTGTATTCTTGGTGTAGTGTGTTGTTGATAGATTGATGCAATTCCAACAGTGGTTGTGCATGGTTTATGTATATGGCTGTGTCAGAAGTCAGTCCATAGTTCACTCATTCACTATTCTCGCAAGCCAGATTACAATTTAGTGAGCAGTAAAGTTGGATTTGAGACCTTAAAGTGGCCTTGGATTTAGGCCACTTTAAGGCTGTGAAACAAGTTATAAACACAACACTGACATAATATCACCTATTAAGCTTGATAGGGAAAATTCATAAGCAAACAGTTGCTTGTTTACACGTTGAGCAGCAAGAAACGACATTAGCAATCATTTTGAGTTTGGCTTGGCCACCTGCTAAATGTCAGTCAAACATCTAATTTTACCTTAAATATGTGGCTCTTCAATGGGTAATAAATGATCCAGTATTGTAGATTAAACTCTATTTTTTTTCCGCTGTTGAGCATGTAGTATGCAAATAAAGTTAATGAGAGTGGTGGGATAAAACCAAAACAATGAGCTGAAAGACACGTTCAACGCTCTCAACCACATGTATCAAGTAGAAATGGCTAATGTGCAGATTTTGTTATTGAATGTCTACCATATTAGTGACTAAATTAATAATAAATATAGAATAGTAACAAATGAATAGATAAGAAAAAAATATTGCTTAGTGCCAGTTATTTTTGTCAATGTTGAAATGGAACTATGACTTTTAGTCTTTTAAAACATTGCCTACGGATTATATGCCAGCTGTTTACGATCAAGCCCTTACTCATAAACAGAGACAAGACTTAGTTTCATAACCTTTGATCAACTACCAATTTAATATAACTGAATGTTATACTCTGAATGACTGTCTTTCACACATTCATAACCATCCAGATATGTAAATAGAAGCGTTAACTTGTCAAATTCCACTTCCAAGTGTTCCAATCCTTCACAGCCCACTTAGCCCATATTCCCCCAGCTCTTCAGCACATCCTGTGCTGTTACTAGTTCAACAGCGATCCATTGGGCTTCTCGTTGACTTCTCCTAAACTGCCTGCACTTAGAAGCTTGCAAGATGCACATCATAGGCAGCAAAAGGGGAGAAGTCGTCAGTTTTCAGTCTTTTCAAGTGCAGAGCAGAATACCTTGAGGCTCTCACGGTGTGAGACGGCGTTTCCAGACATTCCTCCTCACTCCTCGCCTTTCATATTGGTCCAAGATGTTTTTCTCTTCATATTTGCCCATCACGCTCCACTGGGTCTGCATCATACTGGGACACACAACACAACAGATAGCAGAAATAAAAAGGCTGTGTTGAAAGCTTTAGTTAAATTGTTCTAGGTTGGGGGCTGCGGGAGCGGGGCTGAGTACAGCGTCTGTAGATAATTAGACCTTTTGGGCTAAACAAACAGCACTCCGCTGTTTTGGAGCAATTGCCGCTGTCTATTATGTTAATTTACATCTCTTGGTAGTAGATAAATAATAATTAAGTACCGATAATCGGTATGAGTGCTGGAGATTTGTGTTGTCCAGAAGGACCTCCACCTCTGAGTATTTATGTCCATTGGCCAAAGCTCTGTAGTCACATGGTTGTTGTTGCTTCATACGAGACGCTTAACAGTTTATTTACCATTGAGAGAGAACCATTTTTTTAAAGTATGCAAACAACAACGGTTAGTTATATGCCGGCGACAGCCATAGCTGGAGGCAGTATGTTTTGGGTTGCCCATCTGTCCATTCTAGTGAACGTGATATCTCAGCAATGCCGAGAGGGGATTTCTTCAAATTTGGCACAAAGTCCACCTGGACTCGAGGATGATTAGATTTTTGAGGTCAAAGTTGAAAGTCAGTGTGACGTCACGTTGGCTCCATTCCTTCATTATAATATTGTAGATGAAGGCAGTAAAGGGTTCTGTTTCAGAGGGATGATGTTATTGTGTTTTTGCTATGCTAATAGTAGGACAATGTGAGTCTTTTAACAAGTCAAGTAAAATCAACATGAGCATCATCTACTGACACATTAAGTTCTATCCCTCTCTACCAGTCAGCCTATCAATTAGGGTTCACCATTGAACCATAGACTGTGCAGCTTTGATGACTGAGTAATCTCTCGAAACCCTCAGATGTGGTCTGCTCTAACACATAACAAGGAAATTAGAAAACTACAGAAGACTGGGCACCGTGGGATTGTGGCACTTCTCTGTTCTCTGTCCAGGGATTACAAATGAAAAATAGCCTCTTGGCTAACTCTGGCGCATTTATAGTGATGCTTTGTTAATGTGCACTGTCCCTACCAAAACAACCAAAAGACAGAAACCAAGAAAGAAAACACCTTTGTTTTAGGGATCTGACATGGTCTATCCAGGCATGTGGTAAATTAGACTTATTGACCTGGGGGTCCTGAGAACATTTTCTGGAATAAGTGTATTTTAAAACGTTATTATCATTGTTATAATCACATTTCAGTATTTATCAGCTTTCCGTTGACATCTGCAACAATCTCTGCAATGTACTTGTCCAATGTTCATCATAAGCATCAATGGCCAAACCTACAATATAGTATCCAATAATAAACTTGCTTTTCAATAGTTTTTAATCAAGCTCTTCATTTCAGTTTATATTTTTGCATCGCTGGATTGCTAGCAACATTGTTGTTATTGTCACAAGAATATTGCAGCCATTGTTCAACAACAAACAATCTCAATTGCATCAACTTTCTTTTCCTCCTAATGTTTATCCTTGAGACAGACATGTCTCAAGGATAAAGACCCTGTGAAAGGGTTTTTACTATCTCTTTAGGGGAGTTTTTCCTGATCCGATGTGAGGTCCCGGGACAGGGATGTTATGTGTACAGATTGTAAAGCCCTCTGAGGCAAACTTGTATTTGTGATGTTGGGCTATATAAAATAAACTGAATTGAATTGAATGTCATGGTGTCATGTCATGTAATGGTGGTCCATTATGGTGATTACGCAAAGTCTGGATGGTGCACGTATGATTACAGCCACTCAGTGAAGACGTTTATATCTCAACACGACATAAAGAACAGATTTTGATCAAACTCATTCATGCCCAGTCTCCTGAAATGAATAGGATTAATATTTGAAACAAATGTGCAACAGGATGATGGAGAACCTGTGAATTTTTTTTCCAGAGTGCACATTGTGTTAAGCCACCATTTAAAGTCCTGTCAATACTTGCGGGAAATTATTGATCTCCTCAGTCTTCTTGAAAGCGCAAAGCTTTACAGCGTATTGATGGGTTATGTAGATTTGCTTTGCAGTGTTTGGATGAGCTGTCTGTGCCCCGTGACATAAGATCATGACAACAATCTCATCCATTTACATGACTTACGTTTCAAAATGGGCCTTCTCATAGGAAAAATGTAAATACATTGTGATTTTAAAGAAATCAAAACTGATGAAGACACTGTATATGGTCCATATGACTATATACTTTAATGTACTATTCAGTCAGGAAGCTAGATATCAGTTTTAGCACTAAAAATGTTTTAAAGTGACTGAGAACACTATCATAGTTCCCTTTAAGTAATGCAGGTGTTGATGCTTCTTTTGGGGCTTCTTTTGGGGGTTGGGTGGGGAGACAGGATTAGGGAGTAAAATAAATTGCACTGTCACTTTGTGATGGGTACTGAGGCTGTATTTCCCTGTGACACCAGTGCTGCACAGACTGACTTAACCACAGATGACAAGGTGTTGCTATGGAGACCTTAGCGAGGAACCTGCAGCAGCCTATCCATGGACAATTTATGCAAACACAAAGATGAGTGTATCTATAGCGCTGTTTTGTGGAAAACATCAAAGGCAGCCAGGTCAAAGTCTTTGCAACATTTGGTATTTCAATTAAAACAAAGGAGCATTATGACAAAATAGTGTTCATGAAATATACAGACAATACTGAATAGCATTTCAAAGGTGAATGCATACCATATCACATGGTGAGTGTCAAATGTTCTCATTGATCTGAGTCGGCTTTACATTTGAATGAATGCAAAGTCCAGAGGTGCAGTTGACACACCAAAAATACCTACCAGGTCTCCCAGTGTCTCAAACCCAAATCAGAATAAAACTCATAAACTGAACAGGCGGGATATGTTTGCTTTCATGAAATCAAGCTCTGAAGTAAATGAGAGCTTCTCTTGGGATTTTGAGGTATCTCTTTAATTGAGCAGATTTTCTTTTCATAACAACTTTGCTCAGAACTACTGAGATAATTATCTTGTTATTTCAGAAAAGACAGAGTAGTTGTTTTTCCAATGAAGACTGTTCTCAGAATTACAGAGATAATTATCACGAAACTCTGAAATGTTATCATGGTAACACACAGGGGCGTCGTTAGGCCCGTTTTTTTAAATGTTCTTCAGCCCCCCCATATATATATATATATATATATATATATATATATATATATATATATATATATATATGTGTGTGTGTGTGCGTTCTGGTTTGTATGTTTTCTCCCTCTTCAAATTACAATCCAATAGCCTATCATCATACTTACCCATAGGGCACTAGGACCCATAGGGCACCTTGGGGAGGCTGCTGCGCTGGCTTTCTCACTCTGCCAAGTAACGTCTCTCATCAATGACAGCAGGACTATACCAAGGAGTTTAGCTCACAGTAAACTATACCAAGGAGTTTAGCTCACAGTAAACTACACCAAGGAGTTTAGCTCACAGTAAACTACACCAAGGAGTTTAGCTCACAGTAAACTACACCAAGGAGTTTAGTATGGAGGCAAATCAATGTCAAAACTAGAGAGCGCAAATGAGCTCCACGAGAGCGCACAAGAGCTCAACGAGAGCGCGCAAATCAAACAGCCGCGCGCGTAATTTACTTTGACGAGCGCTTTTACATCACTACGCGATCTAATGAGCTGTTTGATTTGCGCGCTCTCGTGGAGCTCATTTGCGCTCTTTAGTTTTGGCACAGGTTTACTGTCATAGTTTAGCTCCAAGTAAACTATAACAAGGAGTTTAGCTCCAAGTAAACTATAACAAGGAGTTTAGCTCACAGTAAACTATACCAAGGAGTTTAGCTCACAGTAAACTATACCAAGGAGTACCATTATACAATATCTATCATTCGATAATTAAGATGTACTTGAAATGTGTTTTTTTTTATTTTTGTTATTCATGTTTTTTCTTCTATTGAATGGTATATTTGACACTGAACTAGTTCATCTTTATCTCAGTGATAGTGTCCAAATGAGCATAAAATATCACTGGTTTGTAAAAACTACACAGACAACAAAATAGATGTATATGTTGATAAAAATCATATTCCCTTCTGCTCAAAATAAAACAAGTAAACAACTCAAAAGTTGACACTGTCAGGTCCATTCTCCATCCATTGGATTTGGGAGTAAAGTTCATATTTGTGTTCACTATGACCCTGAAATTATGTCTCTTCTGTTATCATATACTGAATGAATGCAAGCAAATCTACAGAGCAAAATCACACTCTTTCTGATTGAACCAATCTATGAACTGTCTGAAACAATGGATATCCATTGTGTGCTACGCGAACACACATGCCAATTCCCTAGGGGCTAAACCCCCCCTTTCCTTGAATCCAGTGGCGGTGCGTCAATAGAGGGCGCTAGGGTGCCGCCCCTCTTAAAATTTTGCGATGAAAAAAAAAAAAAGAAGATTTTTTTTTAATAATATATACTGTCAAAAAACATTATATACCAAATAATTTAAATAAGAAATATACCGTGTTGACGCGCTAAATGTGTGTGGGAGACCGTAAGCCCCTGTCAACAACCACTTAAGATATACCAAATATAATATATCGCCATTCATCATCACTGAGAAAAGCCCCTCCCCCTGTCGGGGCGCCAGCCCAATGTGAGTCTATGGGTCAATTCCAATCTCCACCCTTACGGACTCACGGACTTTGAGGCGCGCTCCCGCGAAGTCCGTGAGGGTTTAGGGGTGTCCCATTGTCACATCGTAGAGTGCTCGAGACTCTCTGGCAGACATTTTGAGCCCTTTATGATCCCTTTCCGTAAGTCAGCATTAGATGCTGACTTTGCCTAAGGGAATTACCCATAGTTCATAGCAATTTGACGTTAAACACGCAGTTCCCAATGGAAGCATGGAGACGAAAAGAAAAAAAAAGGTAAACAAAGAGACACGTGGGCGTTTAGCCCGATAAAATACACTACAACATTACGGATTAAAGATGGAACATAAAAACACATGAAATCAGAGGAATGCAATCAGAACATATATTTATAAATATTTTGTTTACATTCATCAAACATTTCGTTTTGACAAAAACAAGTAAATATATCATCTAAAATGACTTCTCATCTCGTGAGGAAGACGTTCAAATCAGTGAATAAAAAGTATAAAATAAATACACAATATTTTTTATGTAGTCACGTGATATGTTGCAGCAAAGTGCTGTCCCATTCATATTCACACCAGTTCAAGCCCTCACAGCCTCTCACACTCAGCCACTTAGCAGCTGACGTCAGTGAGTGCCTGAGGGTTCAGGGCTTGAGGGTTTAGGGTGGAGATTGGAATTGACCCTATGGCAGCGAATAAACATTTCACCCTCGTTGCGGCAAGGACAGCTTCTCATTGGCGGATGAAACGTGAATCTTCGGGCGCACAAATCTGCGCCCTAGCCAATGACATTGTTTCTTATTGCAACGTGGTTGGACTATTCGTCCAATCAGAGACCTTTATCATTCCCTCACATCCCATATAGCTCCCACGTAGCTACGCAAGCAACACAGCTAGCAGAGACTTTGATTATGTTAGTATGGCGACTGAAAACTCTGTGGTATCTCTACGCGAAACGCCTTTCAATCCACGATCAGATGTTGACAAGAAGAGGCTGAAAGAGTTGGGACCCGAACGTCCGGATTTAAATATTCAGCAGCAAAGCAGTGACCGCGGGAGGACGTACACCCGGAGCTTCTCCTCAAGCTACATGCTAACCGGAGTTGTTAGCTGGAGGCTCAGTGTGGAGCAAAGCAGTGGCTCTGAGCAGCCGAGGAAGCGCCGGGCTGTGAAGGAAGATGAGCTTGAAGGATTGCTGCAGGTGAGTGTCAAAATCAGCAGATGCCTGTGTTAGAGTTTAATGTTTTATCTTTCCCACAGCAGAACACATGTTGGACATTGTTAGATTTGTGTGGATATCATATCAGGCTATAACTTTATCTAAAATACCAATTCAACCCCCAACAAGTTAGAGAGTGTGTGTGTGTGTGAGTGTGTGTGTGTGTGTGTGTGTGTGTGTGTGTGTGTGTGTGTGTGTGTGTGTGTGTGTGTGTGTGTCATAGCTACAGCCATCAAGGTGGCTCCTGGCCTTTTGTCTATGTTGCTGAGCCATCAAGACACACAAAACATAGTTTTTTGTCTGTAGTATGAAGCCTGTTTGTAGTAGATATTTCCCCACAACTTATCTTACTGTCTCTGTCTCTCTCTCTATATATTTATCTGTAGGTTTGTGACACCATACTTGGACACACCAGGGAACGCTTTGCCTTCAAAGACCACCTCACCAGTGCCACCTTACTGCAGGGCCCCCAGTTTGAATGCTACGTCAATGTATTCCCTGAAGTTGCTCTGGCCACCACATTGAATGTTTCTTAAACCATTCTGCTCTGAACCTCTCATGCCCAAAGTTACAGTTTGTTGATAGTTGTTATTGGACAGTGTTGAGCACTGTGTTTTCTTGAAATAAAGCTTTGTTTTTTAGAATATTCTACTCCAAACCTCTTTTCTTCTCATTGTGGAGTGCTATTTAAACCGCGCCGCCCAACTGCGCCCCCCCTAAAAAAAATGTCACCAGCCGCCACTGCTTGAATCCTAGAAACCCCTCTGGTAACACACGAACTTAAGAAGATAATCGTGATCAATATAGCTGCCATTTAAAGTGTATTATCTCAATACTGGATCATTTTAAAGAATATTTGTCCATTAAACACAAAAAACATGGTAAATAGGGTCCAGGTTAAAGAAATACCAAAAGTTCCACCCCGTTTGTGGAGAGATACAAGTATGTGGTGGAATCAGTGTGATCGTAGGTGAACGCTCAGCTCACTGTTATCAAAAATCTGACGAGCTTTGCTCTCACATTCCTCTTTTGAATATGGTTTGCTCAGCTTCTGCTAGTTGGTTGGAAATGTGTGATTCTGGAAGTATTGGTATGTCCATGTTAATGATCTCAACAGCTTCCAACCCACCAAAATGGCCAATTATTTGTCCCATTAAATTACAATAGTTGGTCGTCACAAAACTACCAAGAGTCTGCCAATAAACATGTGACGCCCTATCTTTTCATGGCTACCTTTTTTTTTTTTAAATTGATTGTGTGTTCACCGCTTCAGGTGTACTGCAGCAAGTGGTAGTTTGCGACATGTAATCATGACCCACTTAAAAACAGAGTTTCTGACTTTATTTCTCTTTGTGGGTAAAATGACCTAAAAATTGAATAATTCCGGTAACTATGCAAATAGGCAAAGCAAATGACCATTATGATTATGCATCATTGAAATTTAGATGAAAAAGATGAAGCGCCTATTTTGTAACATCCATCAATATGGTAATTTTAACATTTACTCCCCCTGTTCTCCATTTCTTGGTTCTGTACTTTATACTCTGAGACTTGAAAGCACTGCAGCTGCTTGAAAGCACACACACACACACACACACACACACACACACACAACACACATGCTGTACGCACAAACGCACACTGGCGGCAAAATGATCACTCCTTTTAGGTGAAGTCGCCTTTTTTCTCCTTACCTATTTTTTGTGATATTAACATCCTAAAATATAGTTCACCAAATTATCTATTTCATTTTCTCTAGGTGTTCTGGTCTCTGAACAATTCCTCATGGTCAGATTATGCAAATAGCTGAGGAGTCTTGGTAATAATTAAAGAATAATATTAAAAAAAAAAGCTGTTAGAATGTCATCTAATGCAAACTGAGGACATCAACATGATCTAAGACAAACAGAGGGATTTGTGCTGGTAGATATCTACTTTGTTTTAACAGATGATAATCAGTTTCAAGATTAATGTGTCCACGATTGAGGAGATTGAGTGTCAATTTATTTGAATTATGTTCTTTCAGGGGGAAGAAACGTGTGTCGCAAAGAGAGATGCATCCAAACTTAGGGCTGAATATGTTAATTAAGTGAGCGATAGAATAGTCATTGCTTGTGCCATGTGATGCTAATAAACATTATCATAATGCCCAACCCTGGGCATTATGATAATGTATGTTCCATACCGTTAAGCTCTTTCTCTCATGTCTTATGGGCAGTGTTGCAAATCATTGCTGGATGACCATATAAAAATGCACAGATATTTTGCATCCTTTTGCTCAAGAACATTAACTTGTCCTTGGTATTTAATTCACTGTGCTAACCAAAAGCAGACACTACTACTATTTTACCTAATAAACTGTAAATTAATTGTATACGTGCATACAGATATCCTTGTCCTGTGATTGGGGGATGGGGAGAAACTTTGAGTCATAAAAATTGCATAAATTCATACTTCAAAAACGGTAGTTTCTTGCAATTCTTAAAAAAAAAAAGCATGGTTAGATGGAGTGCTGCTGGGAAAATTGTTGCAATGTGGTCCATATCAACAACACACGGCTAGGTTTCTCCTCTTCAGTCTGACTAAAAATAAAGCTGAATTGCAGCCAGGGAAGGTCAGTATGGATTATGGAGCACTGCGCTCCCTGTGGAAAAGAGTTGTTTGTTGTCCGTCCCAATGTCAGATCGAGAATCAGGAGGGAAAGTGCCTCTCTCAGCAGGTCCAGACTTCCTGTCAATGATAATCCGATGGAATGGTTGATCTGGGCCTGATGGACCGAGGCCAGCAGAGAAGAGACAAGCCAGAGAGTCTGGATGCAGCTTGTATAGTGCTCAAAACTGTCCAGGCTGATAAAGCAAGCAGAAGGAATTGATTGTTTACACAGATTTTATGCTGGACATGGCTTTTTTTTCTTTCTTTTTTTTCAAAAATAAAGCAGTTAAGCGATGGAACATTCATTCAATTCAGTGTGTATGTAGTCCTTTAATTAGGCCTTAAGTCTTTAAATAAAGTGATGTTGAGATTAATCTGTTCTTAGGAGAACAAAGTAGTGTGTGCCCTTTCAGTCTGTACAGGGAAGTTATTTCCACTTATTCACTGTGCCACAGGAGCACTTCACAACCCTCGTGTGACGTCTATACCAACACCTATTGGGCTCTGAACATCACCTGGGAAGGCCCAACCTTAATGCTATTTATACATTCCTTCAACTTGATTCTAGGCCAACCAGAGTTGTAGTAGAGTTATATTAAGTTGCATGAATAGAAGAAAAAAACAAATTCACTCTGAGACATGGAATAACATCAATAGGATCTTGGCAGAGATGGAGGTCGCACCTGCCTTTGCTGATGGGACAGCATGTTCCACACTCAGGGCCACCTCATCCAGATGGTGAAATATCATCAAGGTGTATGAGGTGATGCCCAATTACTGGAGGTACCGAGTAAATCTTCTGCACCAGTATGCTTTTAAACAGTGTCCAAGATCTGACTCTGTGTTTTGTGGAATGAGCACACACAACACCTGGCAGCTCAAACCTCTTTGCTATTAAAAGGAGTCTGCACAAAAGCAGCTTATCTCACTTGCACTGTCAACTAGTGGTGGTTGTGCTCCCTCGTACGCAGCAGTGCACGACTGGGTGCGTTCACAGGTACAGCAACACCTGGTGTGTGACAAGCCGGGTCACCTTTCTGGCAAAAATCCTGAAATGAGAATAGCTGGTCCAGGTCAGTCCACCTTAAGTGAACGTGGGTCGAAGTTGTCACTAGCTTTGGGCTAACCCCCCCTTCTTTAATCGTCAGGTGCCTAAATTGCTTACAATACACTAACAGAAACCCTGCTAAAGAACTGAAAGGATATCTTCGCACCTATTACAATTCTTTTTGTTTCTCTGATAATTAATCGGTAGACTTATTGCCTCAGCTCTAAAGCAATCATTTTATCTTCATACAATTAGTGCTGGGTATCGGCAACGAATTATGAAGGTCTTACCTGATATCGGAATTAACTTTGTGGAAAACAGTGCAACATTGTTTGCTTTATGGTAATATGTGCTTTTGCCTTAGATGCAGAGAAAACAAGACCTACCTTCACCTGCAAGCAAGATCAGAAACGTTGACAACGTCCGATCCAACGTACGGCCAGTGTTTCCCCTACATTAGAGCACAGAGGCAAATAATTCACAGTCATTAATATCTTTTGCTCTTGTGTTTCACTGAGTGCGGTGGAGCCGCTCCAAACACTCACTCGCTCAAAGCCGAGCAGAAGACAGATGAAGGGAAGATAACGCTGCCGGTACTGTTTACAAACGGGCTCGGTACTAATCGACGCACTAACACGCCGGCAGACTACGTGTTTTTGCATTTAGAACCGATCTAACCAGAGAATACTCCGTCAAAACAGACCGATGATGCTGTTTTGCACTCATTGTCCTCCGTGACGTTTGCTGGAATGTTGTAATGTGACCTCAATGCGTTTTATGTTGAGTGAGCACTGCTTATATAAATTATTCATTATTGTCTCAATGTAGCATCACAAAAAAAAGCCTCTCAAATGCTACATTGCTTGTCAGCCATCCATCTTGAAAAGTGACTCATGTGAAGTTGTGAAGTGACGGATACATTTATTGGAAAAGAAACTGTTAATAAGTGTTACAATTGGTGGGGTGCTAGCAGGTATAATAATGTTTAATTGGTTTATTTTCTTCTGATGTTGTCAACAATGTTTTTTTTGTGTGCAAATAACTAATACATCTTGTCATTAACAATGACAGACTGTTTGCATAATGAATTGGCATGTCAAGGAAACTGAATCGTTGCATAATTAAGTATTGTACATATCGTAGAGAAACGAGTTGTTGTCATTTATAGAAACATAGACTCCCAATTAGGCTATGAGGTTTTCATTCACTCAAAGTACCATTGTGGTATATGTATAGAAGTAAAGGTATCCCGATTTGGTATCAAACATTTTTAAACGATACCCAGCCCTACAGATGAGTGCCAGAAATGCTTCATGCTGGCATAAAGAATTGTTTTCCTGTGGAGTGAAAACATGCTAAACTTAGCCGTGCTACATTGGGCATTCAAAGTCTCAACGCTTTTTCGGCTCTTGGTGAACGCACAACCAAACAGCGTGATGGAAGGGAGAAAGTTCATCACACCCAAACATCTCCTCCGCACCGTGCTGTGAGCGCGGCTCATTCTGCTGATCATGTGTCGAGGGCCAAGAACGGCAACGCAGCAGATCTCGTACTCAAAAAGCTGAGGTTAAGGGCGGTTTTGCACCTTTTGGCGAAAACGCTCTCAACCCACAATGGGATAATTTGTGCTTTCCAGTCACCCTTTTTTTCGTAAACTAGGTTTATAATCGTAAGCTTTCACAAAATGAGGCACAGAAAATTCCCTGTCTTGATGCTGAAAATGGAGGCTCATATAATCGTGCCGAATCTACGCAGTCCAAGTGGGTCATTGAATAAACGTGCTGAAGGCCAAATGAACGCACACAAACATTTATCAAACTCACCTCATTTTAAAGATCATTGCTCATCCTCGTCTTTATCGCTGATGTTGAATTACTTGTCTTCTCAGCATGACAAAGCATTAATGTTCGGCGTTACCAACGGTGACTCTAAAGGTTGCCGCCGCCCTTTTGTGTTCACCCCTGTGTGATTCGGCCACTTAGGCAGCTGCAGCCTATTGTCTTGCTGGGGAAGGAGAGAGGGTGTAATTGTGTCCTCGACTAATGCTAATGCATGAGTGATTGATGCTTTAAGTAGAAATCAATAAGTACGTTCAGAATGATGTGCCTTCAGTTCTTTTGTTTTCTGTCATGTGTAATAGTTTGCGGCATAGCGGCTTGTATTGTTGATGTTTGTGAGCAGAATTGTTCAAGAAGTCAACCACACTCATAATAACACTGTAGAACAGAGAAGGGATGGTTACCTAATGTCCAGGGCCAATTTTCCACTTTGTTTATGTGTTCCATCTTCCCTGCCTCGCATAAACAGCTTCAGTAGTGTGATTCATGCATATGTACTATTGTGTTCCACCAGTTGATGAGCTGTGTCTACATTTTATCATCTTCAACTCAACTCCAAATCCTCTTTTTTTTATTTTTTTTAAATGGTTGTCATACAATGTCAGCCATTTAACCATTTTAGTTAGTGTATCTGCATTGTATTTGCTCAGTTATTACATCACTGACAAGTTGAATCACCTTTAACCTTAATCTGTATGTGTTTTAGTTACCTGACCTTCGGTAGTTTCCAGAAACAAAACATTGTCACTGGAAGTAAGAGTTTTTGTCTGGGGATCAGCATGAAACCGTTAATTAATGAATGAATTGATTGATCAAACTAAAGAACATTTATCAATGACCAATTTGTGTCATTTATTAAGTGGAAATGACAAATATGATTTATTTTAATAGTATTAGTATTCATTTTACTTTCTCTGTTTTATATATTGGATGCTGAGTGATGAGCCTCACGTTTGACTGGCTCGGTCAAACAAACAAGCAAAGCTCAGACAAGTCATGGAAGATTTATCACTACATCAAAACAGAACGTTGATATACAATTCATATTTGATATATCATTTCCAGTGGGTGTGACAGACAGCCGCGGTAGTGCTGCTTCCCCCCCCCCACAAGTGACGTTTGACTTTCATATTCAAATATGTTTTCTGTTACTTGTGTCTCTCTCTCTGTCTCTGTAACCTGTTCCTGTTCCCATTTAGTAGCTAAATGTTACTCGATAAATCCTGATTGTATATAGTTGATGGTGATAGTATTCTTTTTAGTTTATTAGCTTTATTAAAGCTATTCTGATTAAATAATGGAACCTTGATGTTTCCTCTGAGAGTAGGCATGATTTTAATGACGTTGCATCCCTAGTGTCAGTGCATTTTCTACCTGCACCTTCATTACAGAGGTGAGAGGAGGAGGACACTTCGTCGCGGGGGGTGGGGGGGGTAGCAGTAGTGTGTAGCATGCCGTGAACTTACATTTACGTTGAGATCGGTCGACTAATGACAGTTCTCTCTACAGTCAGAGCTTGCGCGAGAAAGTGGAACGTGAGGGAGATACCATTTCCAAAACTTGTAAGGGGGTAATAACTATTTTCCCGCACGTAGCAAAATCCCGGACGTACCATTTCCAAAACTTGTAAGGGGGTAATAACTATTTTCCCGCACGTAGCAAAATCCCGGACGTTTTTGGAATCCCTGCCGGACGCTTTTTTTACGTCTCGAAAAGAGGACATGTCCGGGAAAAAGAGGACGTCTGGTCACCCTAATTTAGCTGACGCTTTTATCCAAAGCGACTTACAATAAGTGCAATTCAACCTTGAGTACAAACTCAGACCAACAAGAATCAAGAAAGTGCAATTTCTTCAATAAAGTTAAACTACAAAGTGCCATTTAAGTGCTACTAAAGTGCTACTACGGTGCTACCTTCCTTATTCTAGGTGTAGTCGAAAAATATGTGTTTTTAGTTTGCAACGGAAGATGTAGAGTCTTTCTACTGTCCTGATGTCAATGGGGAGCTCATTCCACCATTGAGGAGCCAGGACAGCAAACAGTCGTGACTTTGTTGAGTGCACTAGTGCCAGCTGCGCTGTGTTACTCACGTCAGTTGTTTCGTCCACCATAACAGCGGCAAGGAGCGCTAGATTTATCTCGCGTCGTATCTCCTCTTCCATCACTTCAGCTACAGCACTGATCAGGTCGTTTTGTATTTTGCCCGATGTCCCGGTAAACACTTTGTTCGTGGAAAGGTGGAAGTGCAAGTCTGTGTCGTGCTCGTTCCACAAAGGAAAGTAGATCCACATGTTCCCCTTATTTGTGACTCTTTACGTTCGTCGTGTCCCCTTGAATGAGAGCTCCTGTTTGCCCAAAAAGATGAAACAGTCTGTCAGTCTTTTCAGTATTTCCCTGTTCTTCTATACTTTTTCGTTGTGGAGCTCTGTTTCCCTGCAAACTTGTTTGTTGATCTGAAAATCCACTCGGGTCTCTAAACGTTTTCAAGAGCAACGTAGCTAGTGTCCTGCCGTTTTTTGGTGTCGCGTTGCAGCCTTGCAAAGGCAACTCAGGTTAACAAATCCAACGTGGCTCCAAACAGCAAGACGCTCGGTTGGGCGGCCACTTGTTTTTACGATTTCTAGCTTTACCTGAAACGTCCTCCATGAGAATGGCGTTGCCATTAAATCCGCCACCAAGTCTGTTTCTCCTCCTCCTTCAGCCATTGAGTATAAAAATAAATACACCCAGCAAAACCATAAAAATGTAATTACTTCTCTAACATATGTTTCAACAACCTGAGCTGTTCTTACTCCTTCTTACTGAGTTCAGCTAGCTAGTTTTCCGGTAGACAGAAGTCACGTTGGTCACTGACCAATCACAGCGCATGTTAATGGACACACTGGGCCACTGACCACCAATCATACGTCCACGCCATTTTGCGGGCGCTGGCACGTCAAAGAATACACCCAGCTTGTCAAACTAAAGATCTGATTTGTTGAAGTCTATGACAATCAACGACAACGTCCACTCGCCGTGTACTTTAATCTGCAAAGGCCTGCTTAAACTGCTTTGCTTCCATAGAGACACAGGAGGAGCAAATCTGATTGGATGAAAAGCTCTCCTTTAAAACCAGCTGCACTGAAAGCAGCGCTGCAGGCTGGAAGCAGAGTAACAGAGGAAGACAGGAGCTGTGCAATGAGAAAATAAGCTAATAGGGAAAAATAATTATAATACATGTAGTGTATTTTTGAAAAACAATTAAATTATAAAATAGCTATAACTTTGTGATTCTGTTTAGGCCAGCAGAGAAGGCTTAGCTGGCCCTGACAGCCCACCACTAGTGTTATGACGGCCTTTGTTTTTTACTAATGTATACACAGTAACTATTCCTCAAACAAAAACCTCAGAAGTCTCTTCGGTTGAATATTTTGTGGGTTCGGCGCATTTGTCTTTGGCACTGATCTGTACATTAATGTTGTACATGATGGCAAAGAGGTCCGGTGTTTTGACAGCCAGCCTAGCTCCAGAGCTCAGCCTCTACGATATCATCCTTCATCTGTGATGACTATTAAATTACACTGACCCATGATTACCAATCCCCTACCTCTGTTGTAATTGTGCGTTCGGATTTCCTCAGGTGGCAGCTTTAATTGTAGACTAAGAAATAAACCTGTGAAAGGACAAAAGTTGAATCATTTCCAGAAAGCAGGCCATTAATTATGATGTGCAGTAATTGCAGATCTTTGGGGCAGGCCAATTATGAGATTGAAGTGAGAGCTGGCAGGCCCACTCCCTTGTGTTTTGGGAACAACCAACACTACTAACTGCTGCATTGCCAATGCTGCAAATCAGTCAGATCAGATCATATTTACCATAAATATAGCTGGGGTCATGAAGAGGGATGCGATTGGAAATGAACACATGGCATGTCGGGACATTTCAAGGAAACATATTATGATGGTATGATATGATTTAAATAGTTTATTTCTCTTTGCCTCCTTTAATGATCATTGAACCGGGTTGATGATGCGTTCATCTGTGCCAGAAATGTGAGGACAAAGATATACTTCTTCATCGTTTTAAATGTTATGCAGACCTTTAATTAAGTTTGTAACTACACAAGCAAAGTCTTGAGCCAAGATCTTTGGGATGGATCTGCTATTAAAGCTAGCTGACATTATCTTGAACTGTTGCCTTACGTAGTACCTATAGACTAATATGTACAATAGTATTTAGTGAGTAAAGACAGGAGCATCAAAAACGTTTTCATAATGCTGGTGTAGAGTGTGATTGAGTGGTTTTCTTGAGCAAAATTACAAAGATAGCATATTTATTGTTAACAACCACTGATTCCAGTTTGTGTCATTTGCATATTGGCGATGCTTTTTTTGGGTGAACATTTTTAGAAAGCAGATGGCCGTTTGTGCTTTGACTGTCGATAAATGAAAGCTTGGTTCAGAATGTACTCTGTTCCTGTTCATCATTTATTGTTCCACCCTAGTGCTTTTTAAAAAGCAAACAAACAATCTCTGGAAAATATAGAGACCTTCGGATGAATCTAAGTTCATTGCATACTCTTCAGACCTTGAACAGTTCTTTTTTCTCTCCCCCCCACTCCACACACACACACACACACACACACACACACACACACACACACACACACACACACACACACACACACACACACACACACACACGCTCACACACACACACGCTCACACACAGTTCCCAATTACAATTCCTGTGTGTATCTCATCTGTTTTCATTTAGCTATGCATAAGCCTTTTCAACTCCCATGTGACCTGTCTCTGGTTCTCGCTCACACCATCCATAATGAAATCAATTGTCCTGAGTCACTAAACAATTATTGCCACCTATTTAAAAATTCTCATGTGTTCAAGTAAAAAAAGGGCACCCTTAGTTGGCTGATTAATTTGCCATTTGTCTTGGATTTCCTATTGAATGCATTAGTTAACGTACACGGATCCCTTATGGGGTCATCGCCATTAGACGGCGCTTCAGGCCCTCGTGTCCTTTACCGTTCCTAGTGGACACACATCAGTGACAGGGTGATGAGAGGGAGGCATGACTGCCCTTTCCTCTACGTCTTTGTGACCTTTTTAAAGTTTGGAAATTGTGCTCTGGGCTTTCGGTTGACAAATATGGGTGGTGCTGAGAAATGATCTGTTCTTCAAAAATTATACAGCTCTTAAAAGAAAGGCCTTGGTACTTCTTTTGGCCAAGGATGTGATGGAACTGCTTGGAAAACGAACCACACTGTGGAAACACAAAATCCACTTTTAAAGTCAAACTAAAATCTCTGTTCTCCTTCTCTTATATATTATACATATACTGTAAACTGTAATGATCCTGCATATATTGTGCACATTTGTACGTTGTTCAAATGAGGACAAAACCTTAGTTGGACCTGTGGTCAAGCTACAGTTGTCTTTTAAATGCATTTGGGCAGCTGACTGGAGATAGTCATAGCCCTGTCTACGAACATTAATACAAGTTTGCTATCCCTTTTCAACAATCCCACATAGTGTTATTTATGTGTCCCTTTATAACATTTGAGATGCTGTTAAGTTTGGATTCCACTAAGAACTACATTCTGATCCGACTCATGCGACATAGTAACAATATGAGTCAAACACCATGGCCACAGATACGGATTTCTTAGCAAAAATTTCATTTCAGTTAAAACCTGCCATGTTGGTCAGTGTCTAACATTGGATTTGACCCTGTACTTAGTGGCTGTAAACACACCATCACCAGCTAATCTCAATGCTGATGTCCAATTTTAGTGATGGAAAGCATGCTTTCCCTAGCGGCTCACTTAAACACACTTGCCCTTTCAGCCATACTTACCTAATACCTGTCGGCACGTTGATCAACCCCCAAGCCGTCTGTCACCTCCCGTGTGCCCACCCCGAGCACTGATGAGCATGGACAAGCAGCGACTCTTGCATAGCGGTACCGGGATCCGTGACCTTTACAAGTTTGGACCACAATTTACTGGAGATTAGCGGAGTCCAACATGTAAATTATATGGAGAAAGGGCAGTGGAATCAATTTCTCTTTAGTTTAGATATTACTGTATCGTCTGTGAGGAGAGGCAGTGGGACAGAACACAAAACAATTACGGAGACTTTAAAGCAAAATGAGGAAGGAGATGAGCAAAACCGAGATAGAGAGACATGACCTTTTTAGTTTGAAAAATAAAGCATTGGGCTTCTTTCAGAACTGTGCACTTACAAATGATCATTACCAAAATGAGTTCACAGCCACCAGGGAAATTTGCACACTGATGTGGTTCTCTATAATTTACAAAATACAAGTTTCAAGTTTTTTCTCTTCATGCTAATGCATTTTCTCCCATTTAAATTAGTTGAAGATGGAGTTTTTAACACAGGAATGGGACTTTTTCGGGACTACAATTGCTCTCCCCCTGCTTCATGACAGCTCTGTGTTGCCACGGGTCCTTGCTCTTTAAATCCTTCGGTTAGGTCTGAATATCCAGTATTGATAGGCCCCTGCCGATGGCACAATACTTTTTAAACCAATTAGGTGGCCCTGCCTCCCAAGACATCACCATTGACAAGTAGCCGATGCAATTTCCATAACAGAGCGATTGGCACCCTCAAGGCCAGTCCACAACATTGGGCAAGGCGCTGCCATGCATCTTAGCGTTGTTCTGCATTTACTCGTTTGGAAAGTCAAATTGTCAACAAGCCAAAGACTTAAATGGGAGAAAAGATTTCAGTCAGCAAAGTTTTGAGCTTTAATTGCCGGTCCGTAATGTTGTCAGTGTAACTCACGACTGGCTTGATGCACATTACTTAACCGGCGGTGTTTCTCAAGGACAATTACCAGTTTCCCTTCCTCTCCCGTTGTCTGAGAACACTGTGACCCCCATATTACAGCATCGCAGTGAATCAGCTTTATTGGATTACCTCCCAGCCTTGACCCCGTCTGTCTGAGGAGGAGGAGGAGCCCATCTCTATGTGGGAACTCATCGCCCACTAAACTGCTTCAGCCTGACTCCATGCTTCAGTAATGTATTAGATCCTATGGACACTGGGGGTTGTTTATGTTGACCTCTTATCAGGCTAAATTGAGATAATGGATGTGAAAAAACTCCAAATGAGAGTACATGGAAGAATTATGATACAGCAGATACATAATTAATCGTTAGAGAGGATTATCCATTGATACTAGTCACTATTTACAAGCTGGTTTTATCTTAAATAATATGGATATATTGATGCTTTAAGCTTGTCTGCATGTCCTGAAGCTTTGCATCATTTTTTTCTTCTTTTTTTCTTTTTAATTGAGATGAAAATGTTGTGCTATAAAGCAATGACCCCTAGTGAATCATTGGATACTTCTTAGAGGTCATGAGATGATTAACAGAATAAGACCAATGTTTCCTTTTCTGGTTATAGTTTCACTTCTTCAAGCCTCTAAAATGATTAAGATAAAACATTCAAAGAAATAAACACAATTACGTGCAGTAGGCAGCGTGCGATGGAGGGTTGTATGTAGATATTGCTTTGTTTTAAATACTCAAACATGTGACGGCTGCCTCGAATGTCCTGGACTTTATTCCTTTGTCGCATTGATTCAGCCCATTCTCAGAAATTAAATTGAAGGTGCGTGTCCCCAAAATGCAATTAAGCCTAATTTCATTTTGAGGTTTTTCAAACTACCGGTACTTGAAAGTATAATTATGAATGTGGCTTTAATGACATGTGTTAGCTAAACTCAGCTTGAGTAAAATTTCTTTAATCCACATGGAATATCGATGGAAGTGTATTTTTTCACGTTTCAACTTTCAAAAGGTTTGTAAGTAACAGTATAAATCCAGCACACGCATCTACTGACGTTTTCCCTTTTGTCATGAATTGTTAGTAAATGTCATGATTCAGACATCAGCCTGTCTTCATGGTCACCGCTGCCCTTTAGAAAGCCTGCAACACGTTGCATTCACCGGCTCAGGCCACCACATGAATAGATGGCAAGAGATGTTATCACAAACATTTCAACCTTTTTGAAGTATCAAAAGCCTGCCTAAACATGTCTGAACATGTGGCTGAATTACTTAAGCCTGCCAGGACCCCTCTGATGTCCTTGATGGGATGTGATATCCATGTAATCAATCCCGAATGGATGCCTCGTGCTCCGAACACTCCTTGCATTGTAATTTCTATAGATGTATAATCAGGGTGACACAGACGGCGGGACAATAGGGGAGCTGAATGTGCAGCATACTGAATTTTACATGATGTGTCCCTTTTCATACATCTGCTTTGTGATGAAAGTGTGTCTTATCAGAGATGGTTGCTGTGATAACAGACTACTATGTGAAATCTGTCTTTTGGTAAAACACTAAAGGGACTTTTGTGGCAGCTTTTCTATGCCTGTTTGTGAAAGATGCTTGATTTAAAGGGGCAGAAGCCAGTATGTGGAAAAGAGCAACTGAAAGCAGAAAGCAATCCCTCCTATTAACGAATAGACAGCGATTAGTTTAATCAGAAATGTCAAAGCGCCCTTGTTCACCATCATGTTCCAGTTTGAAAAAGTCCAAAGATCCTGGGACACCCACATCAAAACCATCAAAATAGATATTTTGTCGCCAAATAGTCACTGAAAAGGCAGCTCTTAACACTGGTCAGGGCATGTTGCTCTGCAACTGACACAAAACCCCCAAAACCTCAATTGAAAATAATTTCCAAACAGCAGGAGACTGATGTAACAGGCTTCCAAGGCAGCAGCAGCAGCGGCAAGAGCTGCTGCATCCACAGTCTCAGGCTCTTCAATTGAGTCTAGTCACGTAAGGTGCGTGGGCGAGTGAAGGCTCTGGTTTCTATGTCTTTGCCGGCCTGTCTGTTTCATCAGCGGGTGCAGCGCTCTGTTACTCGACATCCTCCTCCAGAGAAGACACCTGCTGTTTTCATCTTGGAATCTCATGTCGGCCTGTGATCAATCACTCCCTGTCAAGAGAAAGCAATATTGATCCATAGCTCTAGCGTTTGGCTGCTCTGAGTGTTTTGGTTGCGCCGCAGCCAACGGTACTTGAGTTGTTCGGCGTTTGCATGTGGCTTTCCTTTTTCAATAACAGAAAAAATATCTGAAATTGTCCCGCTTAGGGAGCAAAAGTACATTTCAATGTTGCTACCTTTAACACACCTGCACCATATCCGCTCTAACTCTTGTGATTTTTGGTAACGCCGCGCTTCAGATGCGCCACGAGAAAGAAAAAGAAAGTGAAGACAGCCCTTAGAGTGGGTGACTTTTCTAGCTAATGGTGCTGTCACTGGCTAATCACGCTGTCAGCTACCATTACCGTTAAGGCGTTCATCTTGTCTCTGTATCGCTCCTTAGCCTGAACTTTAAAAGGCTTGATTTCTTAGATGGACACAATTACATAAACCTTAAAGTCTCCCGTTAGACCCTCTAATACATTAGATTGTATCTTTTGCAGGTTATTTCTCTCGTTTGATTTGCTGTTATTTTGGTATTGGCTGCCTGTTTTAGTTTTTTTCTTTGCATTGCTCTGCCAGCATAATCAGTTCATGCTCATGGGGAGTTATAGTTTTTAAATGATACTGCTATTAGCCCCAGTGGGGACATTCTTTCTGAGCATTTGACCCTTCTAACTGCAGCTACGGGACAGTGCCAGGGGAGCAACATCAGTTCTGAGGCCAGCGTCTTGATCAAGGGCCAAGACCTACTGTAACATGCATGTCCTGAGAGAGGAAGGAAAGCAGTTCACACCAACAAGCCACTCTGCTGCCTGCATGTACACATAGAAATGAGGATAAGAAGGATGTAGTAACAGTCTCCCACTGGCGGTTATGGTGTCATCACAGTTGACAATCAGCATTTTCACGAGAAATCTGTTTGTACGCTTTCTTTTCTCTAATAGTGACTTAACTGTCCATTATTTTTTTCAATTGATGGATGAGTTGTTTAGTAAAGAAAAATCATCAGTTTCTCAGAGCTCAAGGCAATGTCCTCAAATTACTTGATTCGTCTGACCCAAAGATGCTTTAAATTTATAACGATATAAAACAGAGAAGATAAGCACTTTCTGTCGTTTGCTAAGGTAGAAAGAGGGGATAAGATAGCAACGTGGCTCTATTGTTAGTTAACCACTCTTAGCATGCAATCACTAAACTAAGAAGGGGAGCACGGTACTTATCTTATCTGTTTAACATCAGCATGTGAGCATTGTCACTGAGCCAGTCCGCTTGCTGACATTTAGCTCAAAAGCACCGCTTTGCCTCGTTACAGCCTCACACAGCTGCCAGCATGGCTGTAGACTCATCTCGTCAACTATAGATATCACAACTTGTCAGAGCTAACTGGCTACCTTTTCCTTCAAGATAGGCCCACTGCTGACATTTCCTTTTGGCTGTAATGTTTCCTTACAGTGATTGATGCATGGCTGTTAGAAACTGTATTGAATCCTCAATTAGTTCAATCGGATCAACCAAACCCACTTTATGAGGGGACTGTGTGTCAGATTTCTCCTTGCCCCTCTTCGATGCTACATCAAAGCGGCTTGTAAATAAATTCCTCCCCCAAATCCAGGCAGATCAAACATTGTTGTTTGTCACCGTGCCGACGTTTGTGTGCTCTTATTAATCTCTGTAATTTCAACAGACATAAGTGGGGATGCCATCGTTTTTGTGTCACAGGCGGGGGGGCTGGAACATTGGCGTATTGGTTATGGTTGAATAATTCATTTAAACCACAGGATTGCTGCTTGGCTATGTGGTCCACATCAATGACTGTCTGGGGGCTGACGGGCCGAGTGCCTTGGAACGGTACAGTGACGGTAGAGGGGAAAAGATCCATGCTCTCTTCGCTAACTCTTCTTCATCAGCAGAAATGCTATACTTGTTGTTGTTTTTTACCAGCCCAATGGATATTGGCCTTGATCCAGCATTGCTTTTTTATTTTTATATCACCAACCATGAAATATCTTCAACATCCTCAGATATCTGCTGATGAATTGATCTCACCCGCTGCAGCAACCAAGTAGTATGTCATGATGATGCGTGTTTTGGTGGAATTGATCATCTCAAACTGCGAAGGCTAAGGCAATTTATGCCAACTGCTTGACAGTAGCATGTATCTAAAGGTCTTCTTTGCGCAGAAAAAGTTCCTGACAAGGTGAAACTGTCATTGTCTTTGAGATGAAACTTTGATTGTGCTGGTTTCTTTTCATACATTTTCCCTTTTGACAGCCAATATGCTAATAAGGAAGATCGAAAGGGAAAATTTTGTCATAGTAACCTTTATTTGTTATTTCATCATACAACCTCCTAATAATGCACGTTGGATAAAAGGTGTAATGGTGTTTAAATTATTAAACAATGCTTTATAGAGGAGTTAAAAGCCATTAATGTGACCGATATTTGTGTTAAGTTGTGAAAAGTCTCTTGCTGATGTGTTATCAGTAGTCATGTCATGACTGACTTTTAATTGGCCATCAAATCAGCTTTTATGAATGTTACCAAGTCATTAATAAAGATAAACATCGGGTCTGCAGCGCAAGTTGTTCATGAATGGAGTAATACATTAGGACTAGATAGGATTCAGCTAAAAAGAACAGATGGGATTTCTAGAGCTGATACGATTAGTCAAATAAATTGATGAAATGTCGGAAAATTTTAAATAATTATTTGTTTCTCAATTTTTCATAAAAAAATGGTAAAAGTTTCTGCAATGTAATCGTGTAAATCAAATAATCGATGAATAATTCATTACAGATTAATAAAGTACCTTTCTAGAGGGTGCCTTATTAGAACGTGGTTCCTATTATCTTTTTTTAGCGATCTGTTACTCAAGCTTGGTTGTCATATATTTAGCAAACATTTGTGCACAGCCAGTTCTGTAACGGACAGCCACATTGGTGCCAGAGATGTTTGGCACCATCGTGAGAGTTGACATGGAACTTTAATTCCATATGTTGACTGAATTGAAGGATATCTGGGCCCTTAAGCCCACCAATGATAATGCCAAATAAAATGTAATAGCCCCAGAGCCTATGATTCATGACTTGATCCCTGCAGCTACATTAAACAAGCATTGATCGTCCCCAACGCCCACCCTAATCCTAATGCAAAAAATAAATACCGTGTAAATTCCCCCAGCAGATATTTCTCCGCTTTATCTGAGAAAGCGGCGAGTGCATGCAATCAATACGTGCTTTTGGGTGTAAAATAACCTTTTGATGACCAGTGAGGAAACGCAAGCCATTCCGACCGTTTCTCACACACCCTTATTGATTTCCCCATCTGTGTGTTTTCTGCCTCCTCTCTCCGTACTCCAACATGCCGCCATGGTCTCCTCTTTCTTCTGCCGTTTAGTGGAAATCCTCTTTACAGCACATGTGGAGCTGTGAGTTTAACTGCACGTGTAGTTGTGAGTGTAGGCACGGGGGGCGGCTCCACCCCTTCTCTTTGCCTCGGTGCTTTTAAAGGTTAGTTTTGCAGGTTCACGTCCCCTCTGTGGTGAAGGGAAATCTGTCCTGCTGTGCTTACTCAGCTGAGCAACCATCGCCACAGTCCACTTAGCCATTTCTTTTCCTAATCAACACTTTCCCATCGCTTTGGTTGAATAAATAGTGGGAAATATGCAGTTGTTGCTCATGTGTTTGTTAAACAGATCTAAAAAATTAGTCACAGTCCCTGTATGGGACAGTAGTGAAAGCATTATTTAGGACTGGGCAAATAATAATGATTCCACATTGTGGCATTTCCTTTTTTCAGACTTTCCCATCTTGTATTCAATGGGTGGCAAGGGATGGTTTACATTCTCTAAAAATGTTTTACTCACTCTACCGTTTTGATCAAATTCCCCTTGAACTCCTGCATCCGAATATTTAAACCCATGGTCCATGGTCGTTCAATATATTTAATGAAATATGTTAATAAATCTCCCTTTTCCACCATAGTAAGCAGTCCTGCTGCACACTCTGCTTTCTGTGTGGACTTTGGCGCCATCCAAATAAGAATTGAGTCCTACATGGTGGTCATTTGCTTTGTCCGACCGCCCGTGCTGCAACATAATTTACAATGAGTTGTAAGGCTAAGAATAATGTGCTAGGTCGTTAGGTTAAGGGTAAATCTATCAGAGTGTACAAGTCTATTGCAGAAAAGCCAGTGAAAAATCCAGATGATATAGCGTGAGTGGGAAAAAGTAGAGGTTCGCATTGCAATTTGAGACATTTGGACATATCTCATTATTAGGTTTGTGGTCATGCATATACAGCAAAGCAGCTACTCTAAGGCCAGAGGATCTTTTTCTGTCTCAAAATAAAAATAACTCATAATTCACACAAGAGTGCTGAATAAACCTGCAGGTGAACTAATCAATCTACCCGTCACTTGGATGTTTGCAGTACACGTGCCGAGGCCCTGTTGTCCGTGTTGGAGTCGATATCAGCCATTGATTGTACATGTGTGGAGTGCATGAACCTTTGTTTGAACTGGGCAATGAAAATCTTAAGTGCTTCATGTTAAGTGATTTGGTTAAAGTGAGTGTCATAATATATACAACCTTCTGCTTTATCGAATTGTGATTATTTGAGACTGGTGTGTTTGTGACGCAGGATATTATTGCTCATTTACCTGAGAGCCTGTACTGTACGTGGCTTCGTGTCTGGGATGCTTTTAGTGCGTCGGTAGGGGAGCTTGGCTCCCATTTCTTGGCGGAGCTGTCCCTGCAGCAGCTGCTCCAAGACATCGTCATCACTCTCCCCGTAACGAGCCCACGGTGAGATGGGAAGGTTGGGCTGTAAGGGTGGGCAGTGTCACTCTGTGTTGAGGGAAAAAAACCTGCAGTGACACAAGCTGTCTACATGGACGCGTGTGAGCGCCAGACTTTCTGGGACTCCTCAGGTGAGGCGATGAGGTGTCCTCATTAATGGAGTTTCATTAAACTTTTACAGGATCTAGGTCTGTTCTCTACCTATCCATCTATCTATACATCTATCTATCTATACTTTGTCACATGCAAACTTATGGTAATACACTAATGATCTCGTTGACAGTGAGAGAATACAAGTGCAATTAATAAACCTTTAACAGTGTTTGACAATTTTGCCACAGCACATCATAATTTCATGCACTCTTGCCTCTAATCACTTCTAGCAGGCAATGACACCTAATCGGCCGCAATTGTTGTTAATCAGTGGAACGATCCCATCATTTTCTTGAACACAACTGCCTCTTTGTTTCCCCTCTTCTTCTGTTTTCTCAAGGCCCAGGAACAGGGCAGAGAAAAAGGCAATTAAGCTAATGCAGTGTGGGTGTCATAAGGTTGTAGATATTTCAAGAGCAGAGCAATTTACCACTTGGAAAAAGAGGAGAGGGCTTGCATAAAACCTTCCACTCCCTCCCAGATTTATTATGCTTTTAGTTGTGTTATATGTGATATAATTAGCGGTAGGTGCCAATAAGGCTCGCGGCTCAAGGACGTGGTCATCGCCTGGCCATCTGTCATTAATTGCATTCTCTTGTTATGCGGCAGGCGGGCCGGCGAGAGGGCAGGCCCGAGGGGAAGAGTTGAGCTGCGTGTCACAAGGCACATCACACCACAGGTGTGGATTGAACATTCATGTCACTGTGGATTTGTGCTTTAGTGAATGAAAAATAGGATGGTGGACTTGTCCTAGAAACAGTTTAAAGTTATGAACTGAGGTCTGGCTGTTCTTCTGATTGCTACGTATGTAACTTTTTGGGCAGACTATAAAAGAATTAAGATTCTGCAAAGACCACACCATTGTACATAGCTGTTTTGTTAAGAATTCCTTTAATTTAATTATGCTTTCAACTAAAACGCCATCATGGGGCAGTAAAAGCCTGTCCAATTTAGAAATGTGACATTGTCATAATGCAGCCCATTATAGCCTTATCAACTCATTTCACTCTGTCGTCTTCATTAAGAAGCAAATGAGTGTAGAACTGCAGAGGGCAGCAATGATATATACAAGGAAGGCCCCCCGAGTGCCATGTTTGGGGGGAAAAGGGAGGGGAGAGCAGACTGCAAATTCTCTCATAGTGCTCACACACAGCGGCAGCAAGTATGACTTATGTCTACTGTGCAGCCATGCCGGCTCTTAATCTACTCTTTTTAATCAGGAATCTGGGCTAGCTTGCTTTATGGCTTCTGGTTTATGGGCTTTACATTAGCATGTCGTCTGATATCTGAGTGAAAATAGGACACCACAACATTCGGAGAATACAAAGCACCTTTTTACCACTGCAGTAATGGACATGTTTCTTTTTGTTTCTGCAGAATGCCAGAGATATTGGTGTTCATTTAGCTTTTTAACAGCTTGTTTCTATGCCCCTGCGGCATAACAGTAACATCCTTTATCAAGGGCTGTTAAGGTGCACTGTGAAAATGTAAAAGCAGGTGTGAAAAGCTTCCTATAGGTCAAATAAACCTTGTGTCAGCTGATGTGATCTCCACTACAAAGTCATTTAATTCAAAAATACGCGTAGTAAGCTTACTCACAGCCAAGAAATGTATTGTTATCTAAAAGCAACACAATCAGCAATGCATAGAGTACATTGCTTGCATTCCATTCACCAAAAAACAGTGCAAAATTATTACTTTTGTGTAATCTTTGCAAATATTCTTGCTGAATTACATAAATTGTACATTCAACACATCATGCACTTTTAATTCAGACAGTCTGTGAGGAGCATACTACAATAGACGGCAACTGTCAGAGAGATAATGCACAAAATAAAAAGAGTGCAGTGCATGATCATGTTATATTAGAGTCCACACCCTCCAACAGTGTGTCACTGATGTTTGCAAGCTTAATGGGATTTGATCTAAATTTAGAGGGATCATGTCTCGCTTGTATTTAAAATTTGGATTGCGGCTACCTGGACAAATTGCTACTTTGCGTAGCTTTCTGACAATGTGTCATGACAAGGAAGACTCACTGCTTCCAAGAAGGACATGAGACACGGGGTCTATTTTGGGGGAATCGGGAGGGGAACGGCGACGTGTCCCCCCTCTCATCAGCGAGCGCGAGTAAAAGCAGGATGGCACCCTATGGCGTTGTTGAAGGACAGGTGCGGAGATGAGTTCCTGACACACTTTGGCATGTGCGCGCAAAATTGCCCGTCAAATCAGGGCTTGACAGCATTCATTTTGTCGGTGAGGGTTCGACTTGACAGGTTGGCAGAGATGCAAATGATCATTTCCTGCTCCGTTTTTTTGGTTCCATGAAAACCAAAGGTTGGCAGGCGAAAGTTACTTAAGCATTCAGGGCTGTAAGATTGGGGATAGGGACTATCTTTGGGTGGGTTGATGGACTTGTGATTGACAGATATTCATAACTGAACTGGCAGGGTACATGCAAACAAATAGACACGGGCAAAGTCAACATGTTTGAAATGTTGGTCTGGTGGGAATGGGAATCCTATTGTTTTGATTGACGCAAATGTTGGTCAATACAGCATGTATTCAGCACGCTTATGTTAATATCAAACTGCACTGAAACTGTGGTATTAAAAAAAAAAAAAATATGGCATGTTATTAATGAATTCAATAAATGTTCAAAGCGTGTTCCACAATAACTTTTTGGGTTGAGGGGTTCAGAAGAAAAAGCACAGAAAGGGTTTGCTGATGGGCTGGGGAATAGCAGGCTGGAATACGCCATCTGGCCCATTCTGCATATTCTCTCAATTTGAATTGCAGATTGCAGGTAGAAGGAAAATGTTGGAATCCGAGCGGTGGCACACCAAAACAGCAACAACAAATAGTTTGAAGCCAATAGTTTTACTGAACTAGACTGTCATGAATACCATCGTATACGGGCTCCGGAGCTTCAGTACTAATAAACAATGAATATTTTGAGCTTTAGTTGGAGGAAGCGGCGACCAAACCTGCAGCGTGCGGGACCGCCGTGACTGGAGGAGCGTCTTTCACCTCTTGGGAGGAGGCATTAAAGCAGTACGTTTCCTGTCACTCACTTCGAGGCTTCCCTCACACATGTTTTCCATGTAATATTGTTTCATGATGAGTCTGCAAACAAACAAATATCCAAATACCAAATATGTATATCTGAATACTTACCCAACTTACAAATATCTAAATAGTTGAAAATTCAGGTCCAGCCCTAACGACAACAAAGACTATTTTAAGAGCATGACTTTTGGTGCTCTTTTTGCACTACATGCGTTTACATGTTATTATTTTAGTGCCTAGTGGGGAGAACTAACTCAAAAGCAAACTAAGAACCCATTGGCTGATGGCAGATAAGACTCTGGGTGTTAAAGGGTTAAAGTATTGCAGAGATGTCTTTACTACAGAGGTATAGTAGATCCAGAAGGTAATTAGCCTAGCTTAGCATGAAGACTGTAAGCAGGGGGAAACTGCTAGCCTGACTCACACTTCCAAACTCCCTACAAAGTTATTTCATGTGAAATCTTATATATTTACACACGTATGTTTTACAATGTGGTAGTTTGTGAATTTTAGAGGTGTTTGTAGACATATCTTTAGAACCTCGAATGCATATGTCTACAGTATCTAGTTGGTTGTCTACTTGTTCTTGGTCCCAATTCAGCACACAGGTAGGAGAAGGGCATCAATCTTCTCATCTAACTCTGGGCAAGAAACCATATAGGCCTTTTGCAAATTCTCAAAATGTAGAAATATTCGTCAAATATTTCTCAATAATGTTTTTAGATGATATTTAAAAAAAGTGAGATTTAGTTTCTCATAATTTCTTATGACAAAGAATGAGTTGGGTTTGACTCTTGCAGGGTCATGGTCTTCCTAGGCTGATGGTTTGCTAAGTTGTCATATGGTTGACTCAATTGTAATCACGTGACCCAGTTATGGAACTTTATGTGATGACAGGTTGTCCTATGCAGGGGGTTTATAACCCTTGTTTCTGTTTAAGGGTGGTTTTAGCATCAAATGGCAATTATTTTGTCAAACTAGTATTTTTTTGTTTTAAGATTTATGGCTATTCTTACAGAAACTTGAACATTTCCAGCAAAATCCTTCTTTTTAAATGTGCTGATTTGTTAATCAGTGCATGTTTTGTAGATTTATTTTAATTTTATTTAATGGTTCAAAACTCCTGCACATTTTAATCCCAAGGAGTTATCACAATTCTGAGATGTGTGATCCTAACTGCCCCATCACAGATAATTTCAAGGACTTTGTTTGACTTAGCACTTTAAAAATGTCGACCATAATGTGCAGCTATGGTCAATGTTTATGAACACCCATAAAGGAAAACTTAGTGTTGCGTCAAAGCCAAGCTATTATACAATAAAAGTTAATGTCCATGAAGAGAGGGGAGAACAATGCGATCATTAAATACGAAATTACTGCTGTGTCACTCAAATGAATGCTGTGCATAATAAGAGCATTGTGGGTTTTACAGCAATGGTAAATGCAGAACAAAAACTTCAAACTGAACTGACAAAATGGAAAAATTGCTGTTTTTAGATAGCAAGAATAGAAGGGCAATAAAGACAGTTGGTACAAACGACAAACCTAAAGTACATATTGTGATCTCTCAAAAGTAAAACACTTAATAACACCCTGTGGTATTCAAAAACAGATCTGTGGAGCAGTATAGTAGTGTGAGGGAGCCAGGATATATGAAACTCTCAAAACTTGACTCAGGAAAAGCAGACACAGGAAAAAAAAAATCAATATTAGCAAATGTCTTTGTTTTGAAAACAGATATATAGAAAAATAAATCCTGATCTTAAAAGGTTAATGCCTGTTCTCTCTGCCCATGTCGGAGCACATGAGCCTGGGGACACAAGGTCTGATGGAAGTGGGAACTGGGATACGCTGCACATGATCAGGAACATCTCTGGCATTTCATCCTCAACTGGAAGTGATGCAACTCTGCCCGGACTTTACTCAGCCCTGAGACGATAAATCAGGTGCAGACAGAGCTTGAGCCACAATGCATTCTCTGGTTTTTGAAGCCATGTACACCAGCATAATGAGGATGTCAAATGGATTTTATAAATTGATTTATGACTGATTGATGACAACGCATCAAAAACACTGTGAACCCGGAATTTCAATGTTTTAACTCGGGTGAGGTCATCGAGGATCACGGTGCATTCCTGATTCAATCTGTGGCCCACAGGTTCATTTATAAAACACTTTCCATCTTCATAGCATTATTCAGCACTAAAAGCAATGCACTGAGATAATGGAAAATTCCTGGTGGATCACATAATATAAATCTTTTCTTGCCCTTGACCTAAAAGCTTTGCCGTATCGTAAGTTGCATGGTTTGAGAGGTTGAAGTAATAAGAAATATTATCTGAATGAGTATCATTAGGTTCCAAGTGGGTTATGGCCACTTGATGTGGGTGGCTTTCAAGAGGCATCGCTGTGAAAATGCAGCGCAGCTATACTCATCAGGTATCGACGTTAACCGTTTCTTCGCCTCAGTTCAAGGTCCCAGTCACTGTACGCCTTCGCGTCGACAGTTACTTCATCAAAAGAGCTTTGCATAACATATTTGTTTGCCGATTGTATAAAGCATTGCATCCCACGCAGCTTCTGACCACCTACTTGTTAACACATGCTTTGTGTGAGTTTTTTATTTTTTTAGATGAGGCATTTTAACGGTGAAGGAAATCCTAATCTCTAATTTCAGGCCGTCAACATGCCATATTTCAGACTTTGATTTTATGAGCTTTCTTGATAGAGGGAAAAAACTGACTGCAGACAAAAGGCGGGGGAGCAGGCTGACCTCGGAAAAGGACACACAGCTAGCTGCCACAGACAGCAGATTACACCTTGAAATAATAATGCACCTTTAATATAATTACCTGCCAATAGTGCAGGAAGGGAAAAAAAAACACACATCTTTTGAGTTTCACTCCGTATCTGGCCTGACCCTCGGTGAGCCACTTAGAATTTCTGCCGCCGTAAAATCTTTTGTCCGCGTAAATTTGATTTTCGTTTGAATTGGGGACCTGAGGTGAAGCGAAGGCTTTTAATCCGAGACCAAACCGATTAATTAAATCATTTTTCTTATCCGTATTTTTTTGATAAGGCATGTAGAATTTGTTCAAAAAGTATATTGATTAAGGTAAGTATAGAGAAATGACTATGTAGCTTATTTCAATTCTCAGCTCCTCCTAAGGAGTTGGAAGATCGTAGATATCGAGGAGAAAAAGCATGTCTATTACTTAGTATGAGTGAAATTGTTTAAAGAAAACTTGTATTAGAACTAATAATGTTACATGATATATAATGTAAAAAATAACTAAAGGCAATGTTTAACTTCCCCACTCACTGATTGGTAATAAGTAGCCACGCCCAGTAGTAATGCTACAGAGTACTGAGATATCCCCCACACTTCTGCATCACTGTAGCAAGGTGATCAGTAAATCAAAATGTTTAGCTGTTGGAAAGTGGCTCTATTAAGTTATAATCCTCAAGGTTTTCACAATGTCGAATCCTATTTTTGTCAAATGTATGTCCAACACGTTTTTTCAGCAAACACCATTCTGTAATTGCATAGTAGTTTGCATTGTTAATGGCGGAGATTGCCTTTCCCGCACTGAATTAGAATGTTGAACCCAAGCATTAACAATTCATGGGAACCAATGTATGTGCAATTTAACTTAAGTGCATGCATGTATTTCAAGTTCAGTGCTTCTCGGACGACGGCCTTTTTTTTAATTCACCTTTCTTTTCCTTTCCTTTTATGGAACCAGCCAGTAAAACAGTCTGAAATATTAGCTTGCTGTATTTCACAGGAAACAATTAGTTTCATGTAAAAGCTATTGCTTTTCTTGTTGGGGTCAGCTGGATGTGTTTTCCCGGCCAGATTATAACGTGATTGGCTTCGTCGGTGATGATCTGCATTAGACTATATTATTGGAAACTATAAAACTCTGCAGAGAATGGACTCAATCTTGTTAATATCAATTTCCTTAACATTAAAAGCACTGAGGTAGATATCTAATGGGAGATGGAGCGGAAAGGGAAGGGGAAAGAGACGGTCCGATGCACTGCAGCAAAGCCAATGCGTATCTAATCTGACACCTAGCACTCCTGGCTAATGTCTTGGTCGGGCATAAGTGGATCATTTCTGCCCTTGGATAAAAAAAAAAAATCCCTAGTGCAGCTTGGAAGAAAGACACTAGAAAACCACTGTGCCTTTTCACTGAAATGTGCCCCCTGTTTTCTTTCTGTTCCTTTTAATATTTTCTCTGTCTCCAACTTTATTGATTTTGGATTACAGTCGCTTTATGTTTCCCTGTATTCTGTGCTTTGCTACAGTAAAAAACACCTTTGGCCTCGTGTTTCCTAGTGTAGGTTTCCACCTCATCAAGCCAAGGGCTGTTTATTGTCCTCAGTTGCATTGGATCACGTGTCGACACAAATTCCATAACGCTGCATTGTCCAGCAGTGTGTCTTCTTATATGAAATGCTTTTCCAAGTTGATGCAGGAGGTGGGAGGAGCACAGACATCCATCACAGAGTTGCTTTGTCATGGCTGAAAGGGAAGTACGTCTCTCGAGGTGGAGCTTGTCGGAGTGTTAGGTTACCCTGCTTGCCAGCAGTGGCGCAAACGTCTCCAGTTTCACTGTAATAATATGCCTCTTTTAAACTCCACAAGGTCAAGATAAACAAATCACTGTTTTCTAATTATTTATAGAACCTAAGCTCTGCTGTGAAGGTTAAAGTACGGAACACTAGCCAACGTATTGTCCTCCTGTAACTGCTTTGGCGTGAAGCGAGAGTGAATGCTTCATCAAGAGAATGACGCACCTCTTAATGTATGCTTTCATATGTAAATATTTGACTGATGCATCATTTAGAAAACAGTACCCACGCTTTTTAGTATTCGCAGGACTAATCACATATAGGAGGCGAGTGCAGACAATGAGGCGATGCTGCGAGTCAACAATTACCCAACGAACGGTGGAAATGACAGGGTGGACGTCAGCTGTGTCCGCACTCGCCAGAATTGATGAGTTCATTTATCTCTCCCTGGCCTGTCTTCTGCCTTTTCGCCTCGCTGTTGCTATAAAAATGAATAGCCTCCGTAAAATGGAGAAATCATGCGCTGAAAAAAAGCTGCCTTTACAATACCACAGAGGCATATTTATTTCATCTTAAAGGGGAGGTTTGAGGTCACCCTCCAGTCCTTCCCCAGTGACATTTTCCGACTTGACATTCTCGTGACATTTCCAGTTAAATATTGCTGATATTCCTGCAGAGGAATTAAAAGCATGTCTGAAAGGGACACCAGCATTAAAGCTATTTCTCTCCCTTTCTATCCTCCTCCCTCACTCCCTCCTTCTTTCTCCCTCTGTCTCTTCATCACGAACACTCTGTTTCCCTCCTCTCCACACGGCAACACAGGCTTACATGCACTACCTACTAAGTGCGGTTGACTTGCATCCCCAGGTATTAGAGGAAGTCTTTTTAATCCAAAAGGATTACCGGAAATTCTATCACCCAGAATATACAGCAGACAGACCCAAAGTGTGTGACTGGAGACGGCTGATGATGCTATTTTCAGCAAAAATTCAAAGATTAAGATGCAGTAACATACCTAGAAGCACGCGTGCAAGAGAGACAGAATATCCTGAACAAGTGTCCTGCTAGGCTGTTTGTACAAATGGATTGGATGAAGAATCTAAAGAATCTGAAATTCACTTGCTGGTGATGAATATAATTTCTAGTCATGCAAGCCCACAAAACGGACCATTTTAAGAGCAAGTACCCAGTTGCACCAGCTTTTTGTAAGTTAAAAGAGATTAGCTGTAAATTATTATTATACTATTTAAACCAAATAACTGCCAGTTGTAGCTTGCTAGCTTCACTGCTTCATGTTAGCTTGCTAATATATGAACCGTTAAGATTGAAGAGGACTATGGTCAACATATCTGTCCTGATACTTGATTAAAATGTTGTTTAATACGGATATAAACGAGGAAAATGATGTTAAATTTCACAAAAACACCTCAAATTAAATAGCATTATGCTAGATGACCTCAAGTAATAATGTCAGCATGTCCCCTGGAGAGGGGGCAGCGCCTGAAGTCCTTGGGGTGGTTGCACCCATATCCCTGGCAGAGGTCACTAAGGTAGTCAAAAAGCTCCTTGGTGGCAAGGCGCCGGGGGTGGATGAGATTCGCCCTGAGATGCTGAAGGCGCTGGACATTGTTGGGCTGTCTTGGCTGACACGCCTTTGCAGTGTCGCATGGGGGTCGGGAACAGTGCCCATGGACTGGCAGACCGGGGTGGTGGTTCCCATCTTCAAGAAGGGGGACCGGAGAGTGTGCTCGAACTATCGTGGTATCACACTGCTCAGCCTCCCGGGAAAAGCTTATGCCAGGGTGCTGGAAAGGAGGCTCCGACCGCTTGTCGAACCTCAGATTCAAGACGAACAGTGTGGATTCCGTCCCGGCCGTGGAACAGTGGACCAGCTCTTTACCCTCGCAAGACTACTGGAGGGGTCCTGGGAGTTTGCCCAACCAGTCTACATGTGCTTTGTGGACTTGGAAAAGGCTTTCGACCGGGTCCCTCGGGGGGTTTTGTGGGGGGTGCTGCGGGAGTATGGGGTGCCGGACCCGTTGGCACGGGCCATCCGGTCTCTGTACGCCTGCAGTAGGAGCTGTGTTCGTATCCTCGGTAGTAAGTCAGACACGTTCCCGGTGGGTGTTGGTCTCCGCCAGGGCTGCCCTTTATCACCGGTCCTGTTCGTGACTTTCATGGACAGGATATCTAGGCGCAGCCAGGGGGCGGAGAAGATCCGGTTCGGGAATCTCGGGATCGCATCTCTGCTGTTCGCGGATGATGTGGTCCTGTTTGCTTCCTCGGACCGTGACCTCCAGCATTCACTGGGGCGTTTTGCAGCCGAGTGTGAAGCGGCAGGGATGAGAGTTAGCACCTCCAAATCTGAGGCCATGGTGCTCTGCCGGAAACCGGTGGACTGCTCCCTCCAGGTGGGGACAAACTGCCTACCCCAAGCGAAGGAGTTCAAGTATCTCGGGGTCTTGTTCACGAGTGAGGGTAAGGTGGAGCGTGAGATCGATAGGCGGATCGGTGCGGCTGCAGCAGTAAAACAGGCGCTGTACCGGTCCGTCTTGGTGAAGAGGGAGCTGAGCCGGAAGGCGAAGCTCTCCATTTACTGGTCGGTCTACGTTCCAACCCTCACCTATGGTCACGAACTCTGGGTCGTGACCGAAAGAACGAGGTCTCGGATACAAGCGGCCGAAATGAGCTTCCTCCGTAGAGTGGCCGGGCTCAGCCTTAGAGATAGGGTAAGGAGCTCGGACATCAGGAGGGAGCTTGGAGTCGAGTCGCTGCTCCTTCGTGTCGAAAGGAGTCAGCTGAGGTGGTTCGGGCATCTAGTCAGGATGCCTCCTGGACGCCTCCCATTAGAGGTTTTCCAGGCACGTCCAACTGGTAGGAGGCCCCGGGGAAGACCGAGGACACGCTGGAGGGATTATATCTCCCGGCTGGCCTTGGAACGCCTCGGGGTCCCCCAGGATGAGCTGGAAAGTGTTGCGGGTGAGAGGGAAGCCTGGGTCGGCCTGCTGAACCTGCTGCCACCGCGACCCGACCCCGGATAAGCGGTCGAAAATGGATGGATGGATGGATAGATGACCTCAAGTAATAATGTCAGCTAGCTTATATTATTCAGATATTTTCCTTTCATACTGCTACACTACACATGCTCATTTATTGATGTATAAATAAGTAATGTTAAAGTCATTTTCCACCTGAATTTTTATTTTTTTTAAGTTATGCTCGCTTGTGATGCTTCCTGTTTATAGTTGATTGTTTTTGAATGGACAGTGCAGAGCCTGTCTGGAGCAGCCGATTCCTTGGCGAACCGCTCGTTGACTGCAGGGAAGTGAAGAGTATGCTTGTAGCGTTAATATATCCAACAGCAAAAGTTAACTACAGTCAATAAGCTCTCTGCACAGAACGCTGTTCACTTTTTTATTTCAAGTTTATTAACATTGAGCATGTACAAACTGCACCAACTTTGACACTGCACATCCTTGTAGTGAATGAATAGTGGAGATATGCAAACGATACACACACACACACACACACACACACAGACTGAGATTCCTTGCTTAATAGTGAGATACCACTAGAGATGTTTTCTTGTAAATTATTTACATTACATTTCATTTAGCTGACGCTTTTATCCAAAGCGACTTACAATAAGTGCAATTCAACCATGAGTACAAACTCAGAACAACAAGAATCAAGAAAATACACTTTCTTCAATGAAGTATTTACACATTATTAAGGTCGAGTTAAAGTCCAGGCATTTCTTAAATTTAAATTGACCATTCATTAAGTCTGGTTTTGTGGATGTTGAGCTAATCATAGTTCGACACTGTGCCTGGTGCACCTGTGACACTCGTTACCCGGAGAGGCTGGAAGGAGAATACGTTTCTCAAATGTGCGTTACTTCATACAAAAAATGTGGAGCAGAGTATGTTAGCACATCATTAATCACTTTTACACTGTCATCTGGAGGCTTTAGCTCCTACCTTTTTATAATTGTCGCTGCCGAATCAGTTTGACATCCCGGATATATCCCTCAGCATAGACCCTTCTGTCCGCTTCTCTCTGCAATTGCTTTTTGGTTGTTTTTCCAAAATTTTTATTGCATTTATATGACGGTGTGGACTTCATGTTTAGTATTGACAGTTTGACAGAGTAGGGCCAGAGGAGGGTCATTTGGGAAACACCCATTTAATAAATCACTAGTTAATACAAGTTAGTAGCTACTGAGAAGTTTGAAAGGGCCTTTAAACACATGCGTATGGTCATGGCAATTTAGGGCAAATATATTGGTACAGTTTGTCAGTCTCTAATTAAAAGTGCAATGCTAATCAATGTAGACAACCACCTGTCAACCTCCATACGTCTTTTACTCCATTGCCTCCTCAGGGTTGCATGATTTATCCTGTCCCTCCCTAAAAGTTACGTACATCAGTACCTCTGCTCTTAATGCCAATGTGTTCTGCATACAAGGTCCTTTAAGTGTTTCCTATTGATTCATTGGCCCATTAGCTCTGATACACCACAGAATCCCTAAAAGCTATTACTGACGCACTATCAGTGTCATTACCTTCGTTAAACAAAGCACCTTCTTAGTTCTGTCATCATGATTCACATCCTTTCCCACACTAATATGACGTGAGCATGAATTATTGCTCCCACCGTTAGAGGGAAGTGTGTTTGTCGTAATAACACATACAAATATATAATGTGTTTAAGTATCCAATTTAAAGGAGGAATCAAAACATCCCTCCACACATATATATATATTATAAAAGTTATTTAAAATCCATTCTAGACTTTGTTTGGATGTAGATTATGAATGAAAAATGTAATTAATGCCACCCTTTTATTCTTTGCCCTGTATTTAAACAAGTTGACTCAAAAAATGTTTCGTAACAAATCTATAATCTTCAGAATATAAAACTAAAACAATGACATGAAAAATACTGAAATGCTTCATAGAACTGATTTTTTTTCACTACAAGCGACCCCTTTCAACTTAAACGTGTGTGTGTGAACATGTGTTAGCATAAACATATGAACTAGAGGATCTTTAAATTAATGGGTGGTATTTGAGTAGTTCTATATTCGTGGTGTTTGTCGATATGCTCTTTTTGTCCTTGTTGCTTGGGTCAGAATCTGTATCTGATTCATGTGCCATGTCTGCACTCTCTACACATCCACACTCATCAGAGAAAATCTCTCTGTAAATATCGGTGATAAATATGGTACTACACCCACCTATAAATCGTTGTCATTAGAGCTCTGGATTTCCTTTTTTACTTCTATTACCAACAAGATAATTATTAGCGCCTATGGGGTCGCTGATCGAAACCATAAATGCACAGAATTTCAAGGCCCTTTAATAGTTAGTGACTCAATTTTCACTATTAACCCGCTGCTCGAGCCTACACAGTCAGGCATTTTAACATTTGGACGAAACCACAGAATCAGATCTGCGAACCGGAGATAGTAATTGATTGTAATCAAAATGTAAAGTAAGCCTGAGCTGTCTCGCTAATGGATTTAATAGTTTATTTGACTGGAGAGGTGAATCAATCTTAAAATATTGACCACGGGATCCTGAAGGATTAAGGATGGGCCGAGGGGTCGCAGGGCAGACCAATGTGTTCCCTGCGAGAAGGCGAGTGCTTGGATAAAGTCCTGGGTTCTAAGCAGTTTAGCATATTGAATGGAAATTAACCTTCCTAAAAGGAAGGCCCAAGACAAGTAAATCCTCTTCCTTTTGTTAATCATTCATTAGTCCAAGAATGGAAGGACCACTAAACACACTGTGACACTCAGTTTGCAACATTTTGTCAAAGACAAAATTATTTTTAATAACTCACAGGGAGCTGTTTACCACAGTCCCCCAATAGGACGTTATTAATATTGGATGGATTTCATTTTGAAATGCAAACACGAAAAAATTAAAGTGTTTATAGCCTGTTGCTGAATAAAGGACCTTTTATGTGTGCTCTGTTGCCAGGTTCCACTGTGAATATTTCCTTGAGGATAATGGAGGATCAAGCACTCATGATATTGACATTGTAAGCATGATGGAGGGTCTCAGCGGTTAGTAGTCCTCAATGAAGCACAAACAATAACTTCTCTTGCGGCCAGTGTCGGGACCAATCAATGGCGCAATAATAATAATCAAACTCTCAGGAATAAAATATGGATTTTGTGCACTCTGTCTTCAGCTTGCATCCATGGAATCTGTACGCATGTCACATTTTCTCAGTAAATGGAGATAAACCACCGACCTATCTATTTACGTATTGTTGACGCTGGCAACCGACCATGCAATCAACACAGAGCACTAGCTTCAGTTTGCAAAATTAGAAGAGAATTTTTTGATTGTGCCATTAAGGAGGGCCCTCATTACGACTTGGCAAGGACAATTTGCATGCTCTATTCCACAGAATCTGAATGAGGCTCCAATCAATTATACTCATTATCCAGGCAACTGATTGGTATGTGGTCAGACGCACACCCTGCCGAGGCAGCGCTGTGGTTACCGGGCAGGCTAACAACGCACACGCAAGAAAAATAAGAGAAACGAAAAACATCAATTCAGCAGCTGGTCCTTCTCTTTACATGTGTACAAACATGGTCCCCCCACACACACACCTACACACACACACCTACACACCTACACACCTACACACACACACACACACACACACACACACACACACACACACACACACACACACACACACACACACACACACACACACGTAAGACAAAGAAACAATGCGTGGGGAATGCATTATGATGCCTCTGTACCAAGTTAATTAGCTTTTTTAAGCATCTTAAGTAGGGTTTCTTTGTTTTGCGGTTTCTCAGCCAAAAATGTGTTGATTCACCCAGGGTTAATCTGCCCATTTACACTGATAGGGACATATGCCCATTTAGTTAATGCAGGAAAGGAAATGGAAGTATAGTTGTAATTTTATAAATATGTGTATATATTTATGTGTGTGTGTGTGTGTGTGTGTGTGTGTGTGTGTGTGTGTGTGTATGTATGTATGTATATATATATATATATATATATATATATATATATATATATATATATATAAATAAAATGGCTTTGTGCAATGTTAAACTTGTACTTTTTGAATGAAAGATGAAACAAGCAGCAGCAGATAGAAGTGAATGTACTGTATTTCTACTTCAACCATCCTTCCAACACATTTCCGTTGAAGGTTTAAAAAACCCTTTAAAAACAGGGTGTGAAAATCCCCCTGCGCCTATTATCAGACAAAAAACAACAACATCTTATCTCCGGAACCACATCGTTGTTTAACTTCATTTAAATTGCTACAATACCGCAACCCTTGTGAGAAGATACATCTGGTGTGAAACATAATTCAAGTAACCATTAAGTTTAAGTATTTACGTAAACTACATTTTTGAACCGAACGACACAGTTTTTTGATTGAAACTCCTTTTAACACCCAAATGCTGTGTTCTAGTATGAATTGTGTTGCAGATTCCGATTCGTTAGGTCCTAATCTTTCCAAAAAAGAAAAGTGTCTTATTAGTATGTGGGCTGTTGTTAGGGCACAATAATACAGTTTGAAAAACTCGGTGACCGCTCAAGGAGGCATTTTGGGGAAATCTTGCTCATATCGTGCTGGATGTTCATAGTTTTGATCAAAATATCTTTTAAAAGTGATTTTTTTTGCAGATATAAATTTTTTCCCCAAGACTTTGCTGAACAAATACATACAATAAACACAAGTATTGGAATTAATTTGGGGTTCCTACGACGACTCAAACACAGGGGAAAAGAAAAAAAAAGCCTAGAGTCGAAATTGGCTCTACCTTGCTTAAAGGGTTAATGCAGACAATGGCAGGAACAATAATAGCTATAGCTAATATAGCATGTTCTCAACGTGATAGACGAGTCAGTAGTATTTTTATCAGTGGACTCATCAGGGAATATCATAAGATGATGACCTGTAACTGCTCGCAGCTGCTGGCAAACGTTAAAAAGGTTGCTCCCGCCCACACACTGTATCTGTACTGTAGATAAGAGAAGCCTCACCCACCACCCAAGTTTAAATATTAATTATAACATAAGCGACCTGCGTTTGCCTTAGTTTTTGGAGCTTCAGACAAATCCCCCAGTGAGCCTTCCCTAACAGCCAGAAGAAGTGCTTGCGAACATAATGCCCACCGACACTTTGCCAACTTGAGGAATGCCTTGGCAGTTCTTAGGAAAGGTTTCCTTCGCCTTGTGCTAGCCGCACCAGACAGCTTCCCTGCCGCCGGCTCAGTTAGGCTGCAGGGCAATATTTGCTCTCATGAGTATCTCCAAGATCATGCTGCTATTTGGGAGGTTAAATGCCTGGAAACCAGCCAAATGCAATGGCACACCACCAATCAGCTCGCCCCTCTTGCAAATACAATTTTGAAGATAAACACAGTCAGGGACAGAGGCTGTTTTTTTTAGTGTTTCTGGGCGGAAAAAAAATATGGTGGCCTCAGTAATCAATGCTGGATTAACCTCTCATCAAAGAGATATTTGCAGCCTCAATTCAAACTACCACCGGTCATGTTTTGTGCATTAAACCACAAATACCATGATTGCTTCGCCTATTTGCGCTCATCTATAGAGAGTTGTTTCTGTTGACAGAGCTATTAGTCTCAGAGATACCACAAAATTCATCATAGTCACCCTGCGGTTGTTTGACAAATTCATCATTTCATTACTTTTCCACAGAGGGTGGCGATGGGGAGGGGGCTGGTGGAGACATCATGTTTGTAATAACGTCAAACTCCTGGAAGAAAACAGAACCCGGTGGTGCTGGTCGGCTGTTTTGGGGTGTGGCGTTGGAATAAAATCAACGGACGAAACATGGGCAAGATTGAATATTTAAATTCATGGGACCCCAAAAGGTTTTCATTATGTCTTGATCAGAAAGCCATTTATCTCAAGGCTCTCAATAAGTCTGGCCCCCTAATCTGTCGGACAGATAATTAATATCTGCTTATTGAGTACATGGAAGTCATTACCTTGATTTCATTCAGATAATTTATCTGCCTGTGTTCCATGGAGATGACACTTCATGGTGTGGGCCACTTTACCTCATAAGGTATTGATTACTGTCGAATGCTGTGGGGGCTTTTTGGATATACTTAGCTGCAAGGTCAAGGTGCCCTTTTGTCAATAAAACCAGATTACACAAACACCATTAAAGCAATGGATTAATATCTCTACAGTCTCAACAAAACTCCAGCTACTCCTTCTCTTCTCGTGAACATGAATCACAATCGCTGTTCTTCTATTGCAATGCCCCCACATCACTACAAAGCCCACTCTCAAATGTAGATCCAACTCGCGGCGCACATCAGGACGAGAAACCATGGCAACCGACATACATACATTGATTGCCACATGTACTGACTGCATAGGGGAAGTTCTCCAGACACAAAAGAGAGGCTGTAATTTGAAAATGTGTTTTTTAAATAACGTTGTAATCACTGATTTTCACATCTCACATTTACATAATAAATGCAGCTTTAGCCAACTGGTATTTCGGCGCTCACACTTTAAATGTCACACACTGATGTGCATGAATGGTCACTGAATCAAATAATTTTGGAGAACTTCAAAGCTTATTTTGATGGAAACACTGCATAACAAATTGGTTGCTTTCAGTATACATGAATATAATGCAAAAAATTGACAGTTTTTTATCATTCTACAGGGCGGTTTAGATAGAAAAAGAGTGAGCAGATGTGAACTGTAAAGCAGGTCAGATTCACAGGTTAGTGCCATCAAATACCCGCTCATTTTTAGGGGGAAATCGAAGTCACCTCAAACCAAAAAATTGAAAGTGCACCTGAGAAGATACAGTGCATGTCCATATTTTCGCCTTATTTTTGGTTTGACAATTCTGCAACATTGTACCTGAGAGAAGCAACCGCTCTGTATCTACGATCTGCTGTGAGTCCTCAGCAGTGGTTGGGGTCTGTGGTGATTAGAGCATGCTTGGCAGAGCTCCGTCTACCGATAGATTTAAATCAAAAGTGAATTATTTGTTAAATATAAATAAATATATTTGTTAAAATATTGTTCAAGCTCACAAGCAATAGTTCCACCTGTAAAGTTGTGGGCACTTATCTAAAGCAATTGCTTCCACTTTATGCATAATGGCCCATTTCAAATATTATATTCACAGTAGGCCTATATAATTTAATTACTAAAGTGAATTACTTGAATGTTACAGCTAGTAAAGGTGGAGCTAAGTTCAACTACTTTAATTAGGCTAAATACTAATAAAAAAAAATACATTGTAGTTTATTAGTTGATTTATACTACATATTAAGTATGTACCTAGTAACTAATATTGTCAAATAAATGTAGTGAAGATAAAAGTAAAATAATTATTTCTTAGATGTAGTGGACAAGTATAAAGTTACATAAAATGTAAATGCTCAAGTAAAGTACAAGTACCTCAAAATTGTACTTAAGTACATGCCTGAACAAGAGCACAACATTGGATGACGTTCTTGATCTAGTTCTTGATGCATTTAACTAAAGAAATGAACAGAATTATCTTCTGGTGGAGCATGACCCCGGACCACCCTAGAGGGTTGAAGCTCCACCCACCATAGTCTCACAAAATCCAGTGCAAAACACTGCCCCGAGGTGACTTTGCACCACCCTGCATAACCTGGACAGTTAAAAAACTGTTCAGTCAAAAATAAATTTCCACCAGCACCCTGTTATTGCCCCAGGTAGACATCCAGCCGGAGAGGCTTCCTCGAGCTGGGCCAGGCACTCCTGCTGGCAGGCTTCTGGCTGCATGCCTCGCCTCGGCGGCTCCATGTCCTCTGGCTCTGCGGGTGGCGCTCGCTAACCGGGGTTTTCCCCCCCAAGCCCAGCAGAGACAAGGGTGGAAAAAAAAAAGAAAAGAAGTGTGACTTCTTATCTAATGGGCTGAGGCATTACAGTGAGATTGTGCAACTGATGGTGTTGTTCACACTTGTGTGCAAAGCCAAGCAAACATACAGTTGGTGGTTGGCAAGGTTGCGTGGGTTTGTTCACACCTCAGGCTTAAATTTAAACCCACTGTACAGTAGTAGCCATTGTAGCCGCCCTCATTTATCGTGCAACTGATTACATTACTGCTGGAGACGATTCTCTGTTGGATGTTAGAAGCAACTCAGTGCAGTCAGACGATACCATTTTTTATTTTATTTTTAAATGAAAAGACTGCAGCCGCAGCAGTAGGAGCACTAGAAGGAGGGATAGAAAACTACCATGTGAAAATAAAGATGTTTTGTACCCTTCAGACAAAGCCAAGCTAGCTGTTTCCATTTGACTACTAAGCTAACTGTAACCTGGTTTTAGCCTTCTAATTAACAGACATAAATAAGAGTGATATAAGTCCTCATCTAAATCTGGGAAGGAAAACAAATAAGTGTATTGCAAAGGTGCCAAGTTATCCCCTTGATATGGATCTGGGGCCCTGCGCCGCTTAGCTTTGCCTAGCTTGAAGACTAAAAGCAAGGGGCTACAGCTAGTTTCTCCAAAATTTCAAATATGCCAAACAACACGTCTGAAGCTAACTAATTCAATATTGCATTTATTGTATCTGCACACAGAGATATAAAAACATAGTAATAAGTTGGCATTATAGTCGCTGGTAGTATTATTTACCTATTGAAAAGAGCTAGCAAACAAGCTCTCTCCACCTTCATGCCAGTGTATACTAACTGTTTGCTGGCTCCTTTTTAATGTCCTTTACTGAATCAATACTGAACTTGATTCGTCCCGTCTTTTCGTGCACACCGAGAGATGGTCTTTTCAGACCAAATGCATATAATTCAAGCAAATACATTTCGTGGCTATTTGGGTTTGAATGCTAAAAGCGAATATTTCTCGTTTTCATTTAATTTGTTCATCATTGTCCCCTTTGTATTTACAGTTAGGACAGGTTGTAGGTCACCCGAGTCACCCAAGAGTCTTTATCAAAGGGTTCTTGCTTCTTACAAATACCAAACAGTTTATGTTGAAGGACCAAATCTTTTGTCCATGTCAATAATCTGATGTTTTCATCTTTGGTATACTGTAATTGATGCAACTGTACTTTACTCTTTTTTGACTTTTTCCCCTTACATGCATGTTGAGAGAATATTACATAAAATGTCTGACACTCAAAAACTGACGGTGGTTTCCCTCATTCGTCAATATTAAAGGTGGCTACCCGTCATAATGCAGAGACATGGAAGTGGTATTGATTTTCTCATCTAACTCTTGGATAGAAAGCAAATAGGACCTACTATTCCACCTATTTGGATGTGAAATGTCAAAATCTTCTTTTAAAAATACAAAGAAAACCATAGTAAACACTGGTAAAACTGAAGTTGATTTCATTACGAATGAAAACTCCAAACCTGTCCTGGAGCTTTTTCTTGTCAGTGAACCATCTCTGTCCTGTCAGCAAAAGTAAACACCTGAATGGTAATATAGATTCCTAATAATCCCGTCTTCTTTTTTTTAAATACATATATATATATATAGAAAATATAAAGAAGTGGCCAGGCTGCCAGAGAGAGTGAGGGCAGATGCCTCTTCACTAAACAGATGTTTGGCTCGTCTAATGTCGAGGAGCTACGTGGTATTTAGGATCTCCTCTGCCCTGTCTGCCAGGTCCCCCGGGGAAGCAGGGTGGTGGGGGTTTGTAGAGATGGTGGGCAATGCTTGCTAGAGACTGACAGGAAGCGTTATCTCGACATCTCTGTCACTCACCCGCGTCAGACCTTCCCTCTACGTTCGCAGAGCTGTCATGCCACAGTTTGCCGCTCAACTCCTCTGCACCCCACCGCTGCCTATCTTTTGTTACGTAACCTGCCACCCCTATCACAAAGACCCATCACAAACCTAAGCCTACACACACACACACACACACACGCACACACGCACATACGCACATACATACATACATACATACATACAGAGCGCCACACCCGGAATGAGATATGACTGCTATGAATGCTCGAAGTAAAGGCCGCTGTATGGAATATGTGGGTGAATGAGGTCCTTTGCGGTGATAATACTGATCATACAGTGCTGGAGTCCAAAGCAATTTCCTCCTCTCTCCCCAGCACCTCCGCCTCTGTATTGGACATAACATCCTGAGACGGCGGAGATTGGTGGCCAGGATGCTGAATTTTTCATGAGGCAGGAAAGGTTAGATAAGATCCTCCCACATATTCGTGATAGTGCACTTACAGATCCGTCTGCAAAATAGTAAAAAAAAAAAAAAATACATTTTGAACGGCTCAGATTTTGAATGTGACCCGTTTACTGAAAGAACATTGAGAAATGGAATGTTTCTGTAAGTGTCACAACAGGTATTGAAGTGGCACATGCAAGACAAGTTTGCCATGATTGCTTGTATTGTATTGTTCAAGCAGACTTTAGTGAAAATGAACTATTTGTCCTCATTCGAGTTGCAGATATGACATGCATTACATTGTAAATACTGCTTGGCACTTAATCAAAGTTAATGTTGTTTGCGAAGTGTAAACATGAAGCTCAAACAAACGGATAATACAACTCCCTCTGTTCCCATTCATTGTTTCTTTACTGACAAATTGCAATTGGTTACTTGGCAATTCAAAGAAAAAAAGAGAATTATTGTAATTTTTTCAATTGCACAGAAGAGGTAAGAAAATAAATATAAACTGACCCAAAAAGAATCAAACTGACAATGTGATTGTATGAGTGATGCCATCGTGCACGCAATAGAAGGTGCTTGATGACGATATTAGGTTTTGTTTTCACTAAATTGGAGAACAAAATCTACAGTGTAAAAATTGTGATTATATGATTTATGATATGATGTATTCTCATTGTAAAGATTTGTTCCTCAGTCTCTTATTCAATTAGATTTCATTTTAATTGGACGTTGTTTACTTTTAGATAATATGTACCCCATCAGCCAGGGTTTGAGAGTTTGGATAGAGGATTATTGTGTGAGGAGTCTCCTGCTTCTCATGTGTAAAGAGCGAGAAATGTGTTACTTTTAAAACAGAAGCATCCCCATGGTGCTACTTCTGTTTTACTCAAGATAGTTTGTTGGGGAGAAGATTACAGGCTGAGAAACGACCACAAACACACAAGGAGGAATCCAACACAGCCATGGGAGGGTGTGGGTCTTGATGTTAGGCCTGGTAAATGCTCCCCTGGGCTTTCTCCCAGCGGAGACATCTACAAATATTTCCATAATCACCAAATAGCCCCGTGACTGCCAGGCGCGAAGCCCAGATGTAGCAGACAACATGTTATAGCTCTTAGTCGTAAAAGGTCAGTAGCTGCCTCCTCAAACGTGGATAAAAAGCCACGCTGCCATTTCAAATAGCGTTCTCAACCACAGGTTGCAGCGGTTTCTTGACAGGGATGAGCCTTTTTTCTTTCTCCACGGCGAAGATGAGCGAGATTTGTTTTGGCCCAGATCATTTGAACTTTTGTCTGTGCGTGCATTGTCGTATATCAATACTTCTGGTCATATTCAGCCACATCTTTTCCTCGCAGGCATACAGTATCACACCTAATTGTCTCAATCGCAGCTCACCGCCTCTCCAGAGGCCCTTCCATTGAGGACATGTTTTGACATGCAGGTCAGCTCTAAATTAAGCTGGCATGACACTAGCAATAATCAAGAAATGGCATTTCATTTGTATTTAACTCTGCTAGCTGAGCTGACCATTAACTGGCTGTGACTCACCACACAGTGACGTGTGCCAACGCTTTCGCAAATGGTGTTTAAATGACTTTTATTAGAGTGAGCCTTTCATGTTGCGGGATAGAAATGACCTTTGAGTGCTTTTCAAAGTTGAAGAGTTGTCAAAGCATAATGTGGGAGGGTGAGTTGATGGTTATGTCATTTCTGGGGATGCGATGAATTTGTTTTCACATTGGTGGCGGCAGAAAAGTCTGTAAATGTGGAACTTCATGAAAGCTATTATTCACAAGAACTGTTTTCTCGCATAGCCCATTGGTAAGAAAAAACTGTTTCTTTTTTAATCATTCTTTTGAACAATTCCGGTTGAATGTCAATTCCTGTCCACAGAGCTTGTTACCTCGGCTCATTCTACCATATTACGGATCCCTTTGATAATGGTTGGAACTGCCAAACCAAGAAGGTGGAGGTATTCACCTCATTTGACACTCAAGGACATATTTAGTATAAGCAGGCAGGGGAGCTGGGCGAGAGTCCACACGACTCGTTTGATGACCCCTACAAACGTGTTCTGATAAATATGCATGTGTTTGTAAAGGTTTCTTATGCAACCGGGCAGTGTTAAATGTAAAAAGGTGAGCATTTGTGAACCCAGGACGGTCACTGTTGTCCTGTTGTTATATGCGCCGATTAGACTGAATAATGTGACCTCTGAGAGGGTGAAATGCTTTTGTCACAACCAAGGCAGCAAATTTACCATTTATTGTTATAACTTCATTTTGCATCCAGTTTCAGAGAGGCAAAACAGCCAGGCTCGCTTCCCTGTGAGGCAAACACATCTTTTATAATCTTTTGTCTCTTTTCTTGTACCAAGCACTTAGCTTCTGGCCATACCTTTTCCCAATTAAAATGAAAAACATTGCCAGTTAATTAACCGTTTTCTGTTGTCAATATGTCCAAAGGCCACACTGAAGCTGATGGTTATTGTCTGCTGAACATGCTTTCTGCAAGTCGTCTATATTTTGCCGAACATCAGGCCAAATGCAAAGTTTATAAATAGGTAAACAAACTGACTTTATTTTGGGGGGCATGCCCCTCAATTATGTATTTGTTTAGTGTTAGGGCGCTCTTATTGCCACTCCATTCCCTTCCCTCTGTATTTCTCTCAGTCTCCTCATCTTGTCCCGTATCACTTCCCTTCTCAAAGCTGAGTCATTTCACTTGTTTCTGTCTCAGTGAAGAAAGTAAACAAATGTCGGTGTGAAAGTGCAACTAACTTGCAGCCCTCACTGGCCACTGTTTAATAACCTCTAAAGATGAATAATAATAATAATAATAATAATAATAATAATAATAATTGAACTTCAAGTAGTCCACTAGTAAAACTATGCAGATACCTGAATCAAGCTCCGCATGGATTCGGCTGTATGTCCTGATCCCACAAGTTGACATAATCAAAGAGCCACGTGTTGAGCAACGGTTTTGTAGTCACGACAAGATCATCCAATTCCCCCACGAGCTACAGCCGCCCTATGCACTCTACGATCAGGAGTGATCAATATGTTGGGACTTTTGCTTCTGACATCACTGATGTTGTAGGACTTGTTACATTGCTTGTGTCTTTTTGGTTTGTGACATCACTGATGCTGTGTTACTGGTTTTCACTTGCTTGAAATGTAAGATGCATGTGTGTGTCATCTTTCCCCCTGCTATAAAATAAGATAAGATAGATAAGATAATCCTTTATTAGTCCCTCAGTGGGGAAATTACAGGATTACAGCAGCCTTGCTCACAAGTGAATAAAAAGAATAAAAAGAAGAATAATACAGTAGAAACAAGTAATATAAATAAATATAAATGAGCAGTAAATAGTAGAGAATATTAATATACAGACTGAATAGAAAAGTACATCAACTGTAGACTGTTTTTAAAAGAAAAAGTACAAAAACCATGAATAATTCATGTTTACTACTGACAGTCTCAAGATGGTTTCTGAAAATGCTACAAGTTTTTTTAAGTTTTTTTTGTATCCGTTTTTTTTTTTTCTCCCTCATATTTGGACAGAAGAGTCCCTCTTTCAATCACTTTGGCCATACATGGCCTTCACAAGTCCCGAGGGGGTAATCACAACATTTCCCAGTGATGCCTGCTTGGCTAAGCAGTTTTAATACACAAATCAATTTTGCATTACCCCCTTCTGGCTGTGAGTGCTCATAGTGTGAGAGCCATGAAAAATTGATGGGCCTTAGCATGCAGATTGCAACCCCAGTGAATTTTAAATCTGGCCTGGCCTTTTTTTTAACAAGACAATGTCAAAGGGGTGAGATGACTGTTTGTTTTTCTTGTAAAGCTGTTGTTCTGCTTTTTTTTGTATGATGTGTGAGGAAAAACCAAGAAAGTGAAAAATACATTTTCAGTAACCCCAGATGCCATGCGCACGCACGCACGCACGCACGCGCACACACACACACACACACACACACACACACACACACACACACACACACACACACACAGACCTAGGCAATATAAACAAGTATTCTTCCCATTTCTCTGACCAATATCTTAAAGAGCATTTGTTTTTGCCACAGCAATTATAGTGTTTCATTTGGCGAGCTGCTCTGTATTTGACCAGCTGATGACTTGACTGCTGAATGAAATTATAGCGCACATAATTAGCTTTCACTATGAAATGAAGCTATCATGGGAGAGAATGAGGAAATTTCACACTTTAGAAATTACATTTTGCAAGGTGCTGAGCCGATGTCCTTGAATATAGGCACATTAAAAGTCCCTTTCTTCCACTCTCACGTGGCCCTTTCTTTGACATATACAGACGGAAATCTGCAATGAACAGCAAATTGAACAGCAAAGAGACCTCTTCATTTATTCATTGCTATATTTAAAGATGCAACATTAGTAATCTAAAGTCATTCTTTTTTTAAGCATGACTTTGACATGTTTTATGTCAATCATTGTTGAACAAACATTCAAATCACCTAGCATGGTTTATCCATAGCTGTGTTCAGTTATGTGAACTTTCAAAAAATATGTTTTTTTTAAATAAACAAACCAAATTTATGTTTTAAAGTTATAATGAAAAAATGTGTCTATGTTTGAGGCCTTTTCTCTCACAAAAAACATTTATTTGTATACCTAAATGTTTGCATTGTTTACATCCATGGTTGCTATCTAGCAGTCTTATGAACTTGAATGTGTGCATTACTCAGTATTTTCTTATCAAAACTACAGATAAAGGTGATATATGTGGCGCAATAATATGTCTCCACAATGTAAATGTTAGACATGCCCATAGAAGGAGGTTGCATATGTACAGAATATGTAGAATAAGTATAGATTAAAAAAACAAAACTGTACATTTAGTATAGTTTCCTCCAGTTCAGCTCGCATGGACGGTGCAGGTGAAATTGCTTTTCCTTCATTTAATCTATCTCAGGCCTTTTCTGTTTGCTTAGGGTGCCATGAACAGTGCAACATGCAAACATGCTGGCTGACATTGACCACTGTTCAGACAGATGTTCAACCTTTAGCATACCAGAGGACGCCTTTTGTGGTAAAAGTCATGATTCGTGGTGTGCACCAATCTGAAACTGTTCTACCCGACTCCAAAAACAGGATGCTGCGTTCTACAGTTTCTCTATGGAGAAGGGGCTTTGTTGCCATGACAATAGTAATGTCGCTTCAATGGCATAGATGTTAAAATGGAGGGTGCGTTGCATTTCATATGCAGGTGCTATGCACAGAGAAGTGATACAGATAATGGAATCAATTTCCTGTGATTTCTGAAGCAGAGAGCTTGCTGAGAAATAATAAAGGAATTAAATGAGCTAGCGCTAAAACATAATCCACCGGTTACCGACGGCTATTTGACTTCAGATTGCTACTTAGCCGGTAGAATTGAAAAAAGGCTTTCCTTATTCGCTGTGATTCCTTATAAACTCACTTTTACCTCATGCGCAACATGTACAAGGGGCTCCTGCATCTTTTCCGGTCACATTTGAAAGAATGTATGAACAGGCAGTTTTTTTGTTTTTAGTTTGGGAGGGGGTGCTGACTGGAAAGAGAAGACAACAAACTAAAGCCCCTCAAGACCTTGTGCGAAAACCAAGATCTGTAATTGACCCAGTGATAATGTTCCCTATTTAACGCATGGCAGACTTGCAGGTCGTATTATTGGTCGTACAGTGGCGAGTAATCTGATCACTTTGCTGCTGTATTTGGCCATCTGGAAGTTTGTTGCAGGTCAATGGCAACGATTTTCTTACCGTCTGCCGGCTCAATACTAACACGCTTATCTTGTACTTTTGACCCGCCCGGCCTTGTGAGCAGCGATGTCCCCAGAAACACACACACACACACACACACACACATGTCCAGATTGAATTTTCCAATGGACACCAAATTCTCAATAGGCTCACTTTTTATTGAATCTGATTTCAGCTCAAAGCAAGAAGTATAGAAACTGACAACTACAAATGCTACTGTGTCAAAATCCTTTGGCTGGTATACAAGCAGACAGAAATACATTCTTATCAAACTTATGGTTTGATAAGAATGTGTGTGACTGTGGGAAGTTTGTTCGGTTATATAGGGTGATTTGAGTTTGTGAAAAAGAGGACACTTCGTCTCGGGGGGGGGGGGAGAGAGAGAGAGAGAGAGAGAGAGGAGGAGGACACTTCGTCGGGGGGGGGGGGGGGGGGGTAGCGGGTAGCAGTAGTGTGTAGCATGCCGGGGAATTACATTTACGTTGAGATCGGTCGACCAATGACAGTTCTCTCTACAGTCCGAGCTTGCCCGGATATAGCAAAATCCCGGACGTACCATTTCCAAAACTTGTAAGGGGGTAATAACTATTTTCCCCGACGTAGCAAAATCCCGGACGTTTTTGGAATCCCTGCCGGACGCTTTTTTTAGGTCTCGAAAAGAGGACATGTCCGGGAAAAAGAGGACGTCTGGTCACCCTAGGTTATACCTTCATGAATTTGCCTTCTTGCAGTATTTGTGCTTCACTGCACACCAGCATCCACTTGTGCCAGGACCTGTCTTCTTCACACGTCAGTCTGCACATGTGTTGTTGCAGAGCGTTGTCCCTGTTGTATTGCAACGGTCTTCTCTGAGAGTTTTTTTTTTTTTTTGGGATCGTTACTATTTTGACAGAGTATATGAAGAATGTAAATCTATGTAAGAAACCCAATTAGTAGTCCCCTTATTTAAACTAAAATGGTTATTATGATGTAGATAAAGAGAGGCAGAAAAGTTAAAGCTGCATCTATTAATAGTTTCATATTAACAATGGATAAAATGACTGTGTGTTATGTGAAAGGGGTCGAATGTTTTGACAAACCCACAGAGAATTATCACCAAACTAGTTCCCTTCATCTCTACAGAGCATTTTGTTTTCAGCTCCATGTCCATTTTTCCCTGTTATATAGTGGTGGAGACCCAAACTGAGCTGAAAGTCAAATGACATGCTTCTGTCTGTTTGTGTATATCGGCACCTGTCTGCGACCACGTTTGACATATCGTCGATTAACAGTAAGGTGATGATGTCTCAATGTTGCGTAAACAGCTTACTGCTCTTCCCCATCATGGCAAATTGCATGTTACATGCAATTATTATTGGAAAGAAGAATGTTCACCTTTGAGTCATTTTGGATGTTGATGGTTAAAAATCAAAAAGATATCTTCATATATTGCCAATTCAGTTTATGTCTTAGATGATACTTTACTATATTAAATATTAAAACTACTAGACTCTGTAAACATTATCAGAGATGGATGATAAATAGAAAGTCTAGTGGCCTATAGTGTGACAGCACTAATCTAAACCCTTTTTCATCCACTTCTACATTTTAGCCCTTTTTTTGTTGTTGTTTAGACTCTTTGCAACCTTTCCAGTAATTTCATTAACTGTCTTCCATCTTCTTTATCAAGCTAATACACTGAGGCTGCAGTCTGTTTTCTTGTCTCCTACACTGCAATTATCTTTGTGCTATCTGGAAATAGCAGAGTGAAAACTATCTTCCTCCTCCTCCTGCCAGACGAAATCCTGCAAAGACCAATTCGGCTGCTGCAATAAATTTAGCTCACCGTTATGAAACACCGACTCATTTGGCTGCAAGGTGGCTCGGTCTCCCATCGCTGGACAGTCCCATTGATTGGACAATCCTCTGAACATAATTTCAGACGCGTTGAAAGGGACATTAGCTGCCGTGCAAGCTGTTCCAGGGAATATTGGTCCTCTTCATCAAGTCAAAGTGGCTCGGCCGCCAAGAAATTCTCTCTCAGTCTGCTCAGTGAGCCGTATTACAGCAACTTCTTCTACGACGGTTGTTATGTTTACTGCGTACCCACACATGTCACTTTAAGGTGTGATTAGTGTCGCGAATACGCAATTGACTCTAAATGGCACGGTTGTGGGTGTAACGTTTTCTTCACCGTTATTTTTTCTGTTTTTGAGCATCAATTCTACAATTCTGGTGAATTGGGAGCTTTCAAAGCATTTGCGCTTTGAAAATAGATTTTTGGCTTGAATTTCCATCAGATTTTGACTTTAGTACATCAGTTAAAGATATATTACATGTTACAGTATCCATGGTATGTCATCCAATTGATTTCTTAATTTGAGCTAGGATGCAGAATATATAATGGATTTATGGTCACCAAAGTCTGTAAAGCAGGGATTATCTTTCACATCTTTACATATAATGGACTGCATTGTATGGCATTATATGTCTATTTGTAACGAGAGCGCTTGAATATGATTGACCTATTGTAAAAGTAAATCTTGATTAAAACAGTGAGAGTTAGGTGGCATTCATCTTCAGATAAATACTGTGCCATGTCTGTACAATAAAGTCCACAATACTGGGTAGTGTTAGACACATACCAAGGGATTAACTTCTGATTAATACATTGTTGTTTTTAGTTTATTTTTATTTTGGGTTGCCATCACAGTTACTTCCACATAGCGATTGTTCTGATAAAGAATCATTGTAAAATCACAGAATTGGTGGACCAGAAAACAAGCATTATAAGTAAAAAATATGCAATTTAAAAGGTAAATATTAGATAATGCAATGAAAACCAAAACAACAAAGAAAAGACATTTTTTCATCATCAATACATCTACCAAATATTGTTAAATTTAATTAACTGACATTGAGGGAGGAAATTAAAAAAGATTTGCATTGGGCAGTTAATTTAGCTTTATTTCTTCAGGAACTGTCATTGAGAGCAATAACTCTTTTGTAAGAACATTAAAGATATCAACAGCTCTGTCACACATTACAATTCCAATCAATCACCACCGCTTTAAAGCCTTTTAGAGGAATGACTTAAAGTGCATGAATGTAGGAACGTCTCTATTTCTTTTGCATGTTATTATTCATGAGCTAGGGATGCATTTACCTGTAAAAACTCAGCAGTTACTTACTTACAGTTCTTTACTTGTAAGCAATGGTGAGGTCATCATGAAGTAATGAAGCAGTGCCCTGGAAAAGGTGACATTAAAATAGTAACTAATATGTAGGAAAGTAATGATTAATTAGTGGCTATGGGCCATTAAGCAGCTGATTTGGAATTAATTAAAGAAAATTCATCAGGAAAGTGTTCAATATGATTTACATATGTAGGAACTAATCACTTTGGTTCATTCATGTAGCATCCCACAGTATGTTCTCAAGTAACATCTATTATCATTTTTCATTTCAGTCAGTTCCTGATTTGTTCCTATTCATGCACTGGTAACTATACTCTAGATTGTGTGTACCTTTTTATAAAGGGTTACTGGTTAGGATTTAATGTTTCCTATGAAGCTATTCTAAAAACATTCAAGGAACATTTTCCATGAAGTCAGTCAATAGAATAATGTTGCCTGTGTGCATGTGTGATACATGTGCTATATTTCTAAGAGCATGTGTGTCTGTCTGTTATCGAGACAGGGGAAGGGAAAAATGGTGAAGGAGAATGGGCGAGATGTGAGTGTCCCATCTATGAAAGCGCCATTAAATTGTCAGTTATGATGGATGTTCCGCCTTTTCTGCATTAACTGGTACATTAGAAGTCATTAATTCTTCAGGATGTGCACTGGAGATCAGAGCCTCCCAGGGGGTCTCACTGCCTTGATAAAGCAGGGAGGGCGTGATGGAGAGATGGAGGGAGAGATAAATAGGGTGGAGTGCACTAGCTGAAAGAAGAGAGCGGGAGAGAGATCCTTGCAGTGTGATGACCGTTTTAGATTTTGATGCCTGCTCGTTTTGTTTCAGTGGCCTTGAGCAGAGAGACGAACGCAAGGGCGACTCTCTAACGGCCTGTAATGGACATCTGAGGAGTCGCCTTTTGTTCTGTCAAGAAGAGCCAGAAAACACAATTAGCACGTTTTCTAACAGAAACGGATACGTCGCATGCCGTCTATTGCGGCTCTCAAGCATGCTTTTAAGATCACATAGTACTCATGTCCTCTCACTCCGCTGTGCCGTGCTAGTTGCACCTGCAAAAGGCACATTCAAACCTGGAAAGATAGTAAACAGCACGCTTTGTTTACGTCATAAATGAATCCTCAATTACACGCCATGAATGCTTTCCATTATACAACAATATGTCGCAATTAGTTAACTTGGTTTTTCAAAAGCGTTAAATGTGGCTATTGTGGGATCAGTGGAGTCACTTCTCTCCTAGAATCCTTTATAAATTGTCAAACCCGAAAACAACATTTCAGTGCCAATTAAACAACAATTACTGGACATGGCGCACTTTGATGGGTGACTAAGAATTGTTCACAACATTGCTAATGTGTCTCTCTCCTTCTCCCACACACAGGCCACTCTGTTTTTTTTAGCAGCACCTTGAAAGTAGACAAGCACCGAGCTTGAGCTTTATTAAAATAAATAAGAAGGAGCAATCAAATAGGGATTGAGCATTGCTCTTGCCCACCACTGAAAACTAAAAAACACCCTGATGATTTCAAATTGTTCTTTTGGCTCCGTGTGATTTTATTTTCGTGACCTGCTTTGTACAAGAGCAACGCCAACCATCTGCTGTGTTTAAATGCTGTAAATATGTTGAGGTGGGGATCAAGAGAGACGAATAGTGGAGGTAAGCGCCGCCTGCCAAGCTGAAACCAAGCTCCCATCAGCGTCCCACAATCCCCCAGTGTTGTTCCAGTCGACCATGTAGTCAGCGCCAGGTATTTATCACGCCGTGACAGCAGAGGTGTCACACAACTATTGTTACTATCCTCTGTATTTGCTTTTCCACTCTCCTTGCTCAGGCCAAAGCAGCTTCTTCACAGTTTTTCTTTTTTTAATATAAGTAACCCCCCCCCCTATTACTAAAACAGAAAGAGGAATGGAAATGGGTGAAAAAGTTGGACATGACTGAAAGTTATTAGTTTTCAGCTTCCTCACCTTCATCATAGTGCTGTCTGTGGGTGTCTCCAATATCCTTGTATACAGTTCAATAATTTAGTCATGTGGTTTATGAATCAGCCTAACGACAAAATATACAGAATAACATAATCTGCCAAAATAAACATATATATTCTAGTCCAGTGTACCCCTGGGGGTACGTGGAGGCACTACAGGGGGTACGTGAGATTTTTTTTCAAATCCATTTAAAATTAGCATCCATTCAAAAAATCCTTTAAAAACTGTTATTTAATAAATATTCAATACAATATAAGTGTATATTCATAAACTGAATGTTATATATTGTGTATTAAATCAGACACTGATGGCACAGCGCTGTGTATAATTGAAAAATGATTTTGCGCTGGTCAGGGGCTCTAAAAAGGTTGAGAACCACTGCTCTAGTCCATCAGTGTGCAAAAAGGTTGAATCTCCATGTCCCAGTACGTACAACGTATTTCAATATTCCTTATTCAATCTGAAGTTAATGGTTATCTTATCTCAGAAAACAATCTCTACAAAAATGGTTTGAAGTCCAGCTCTCCTGTTCAACCCTCTTGTACTGGATGACTCATATCCTTATAATGTCCTACGAATGGATGAACATTTTTACCTTTGTTTTGTTGAGTCAAGTTGTTGTTTTCCACATTTACCAACTATATTAACAACTAAATCGTAGGAGGAATAATACAAGTGAAATGAGAGATTTCATGTAATAAGAAAATTATTACATGAAATCTCTCATTTCACTTGTATTATTCCTCCTGTTTACCCACAATGCCAAGGGTCAGCACGTCTAGCTCCCTGCCTTTGCCTGCCGCCCAGTTCACAATGCACCCGACCTCAAAATAAAACATAGTAATTAATAATAGATCCCCCAATATATTACACACTGTTCCTTTAATAGATGGTATCATTTGAATGTCGGCCATGAGGACTCTATCAGATTGATAAACTCACGCTAAATGGGAGAAGCTACATGGAGACCTAAGGTGATTCAATCCAAGTTGGATCTTCATCGGCTGATCACATGAAAAGGTTTTTGAAATTAAAAGTCCCCTTATGGTTTGATAAGAATGTGTGTGACTGGGAAGTTTGTTCGGTTATACCTTCATGAATTTGCCTTCTTGCAGTATTGTGCTTCACTGGACACCAGCATCCACTTGTGCCAGGACCTGTCTTCTTCACACATCAGTCTGCATACGTGTTGTTTACGTGTTTTTTTTTTTTGGGATCGTTACTATTTTGACAGAGTATATGAAGAATGTAAATGTAAGAAACCCAATTAGTAGTCCCCTTATTTAAACTAAAATAGTTATTATGATGAACATATGGACATTATTTGAATAAAATGGTAGATACATGTAAATAAATGTCTAAAACAAAAGAACATATTATCGTTTTTTTAGTAGAAATATGGTCTTTCACACCTTTCACCAAAATGATACAAATGGGACTGAGAAATGACTTCATACTGCAGATAAAGCTTCATGGGGTGTGTGCAAATGAAAAATGACCATCACAACAATTATTATTTTTTTAAATAAAAATATGTATTATAAATTAAAAATTCAGAAATAGAAAACAGACCCGGGATGGCTGTGCTAGAGGGGCTGGTGCTGGTGAATCCTCTCTGTAAAATAAATGACTACTAGTCAATACTAACTACACACAGTTTGAACAGTTCAACAGGTGTGCAGCTGAGCTGTGACCTACCTGGTAAACAGTGTCCGCGTCGTCGTCAGTCTTCCACGATGGTGGCTGGAGCGAAGCTGCATGTTGTCCACTGCTGTAGATGTTAATCCTCTCTGTAAAATAAATGACTACTGGTCACTACTAAGTTCACTGAAAGAAAGTTGCGATTGCACACCAAAACCCGTAACAGAGATCCAGCAGGGACTATGCTAACTGTGCTAACTGCTAATGTAAACAACCTACGTGTACCTGCATTACGCCAGACTCGAGCAGCAAGGGAGCAGCTAAATGTGCTCACTCTGCTAGCGTAAATATGCTATTGCAACACAAAGTGTAGTATCTAAATACACTTACCCATCTTCAAATGGATCCCTTCTGTCTGCATCTTCCTCTTGGTCGCAGGAGTTAAAGCCTGTAGGGTCGTCCTCGTCGGCAAAATCAGCGCCACAGCTTCCTCTGTAGTAAAGTGCGTCCTTTGCCATAATCTCTCTCTTCTTTTATGAGTGAAAACACCAGCGTGTTTTCAGAGCTCAGGTGTGTAGTTACTTGCTGGTTCTTTGGGAGTTTCTTGAGTGTTCATTGATTCGTTGATTTAACCAAATGTTGACGGACATATGATTCAACAAATCACAGAGAAAGATTTCGTCTGACGAGAACTTTTTTTAGCCCGCGTCATATGACACACCGATGCCCCTAACTCTTGCCTGATGGTGTTAAAAGGCAGGGCGCAAGGCAGCGGGAGAAGGACGTCTCCTCTGTCAGCCAGACGTAAAATTATATTTCTGCGATGTATTATGGCGACGCTATGAATATTTTTGAAATGTAGAGTGTCACAACGCGAAACCGCGGTCCCCGTGGTCATAGGGTTAAACTCCTTTTCTCATTGCCATGGAAGTCCTCAATTTATAAACAGTGCGAGGCTTCAGTTCACTTCAGTTTCAGTAAACTATTTTCAGTCACCATCACACCTTATTTTTACCAGCGATAACTGCCTCCCTGGGTCACACCTTTTACTTTTGCTCTCATCAGCAGAAAGCCATATGGTCCATAGCTGAATTTTCCCACCTATTAAAATGTGTCAGAAATCTATTACGCAGAATAAAGTTATCTTATGAACCTATCTTTTGCCCACCCTTCTTCGCTATATTTCATCTCATCAACAATGTAGTAGCAGCATGGAGAAGGAAAGGAAAGCCCTCCCAGTGATAGTGTATGTGTTGTTTTCCCTTTATGGTTCCTGTCTGATGATGATCGTGGCGCACCCCGGGGGTGTTAAGCGTGCCTAACCTTCACTCCTTTACTCCACTTCAATGCAGCCCACACATTTCGAGCACAGAGTTGAATGGACAGCGCCCCTCTAAACACTAAACCCTCCGCTGAGCTGGCTGACCTGTGGCAGATTTCGCTCACATTTTCGGAATACACACTGGGCTTGACTAATTACTCTTAAAAACAAGTGGGATGTGGGTGGTTTGTAATTGGCAAGTGTCAGCATTCAGTGAAAGATCACTCATCTTGAGGGCATGTGTGTCTGAGCCTCCCATTCATGTTTTCTCTCCGCAGCCGGCTGATTTCTATGCTGCTGCGCATCCCCACTGTTTTATTCCGCATGTCGGGAATTTGTTTAAATCCATGCCTTTTGGATTAAAAAAAAAATCACAGATATTCAGGTTGAAAAATATGCTTTGCTTTTTTACGTAAACATGAACAGGGACGTTTGAATTGATAATACAAACAAACATCAATTAATTTAATACACAGAAAGCAGTTGTTCGAACTTGTTGCTGCAAATTGGCCGTGTGCCCGAGCAATGTGGAAAACCAGCTCAACATTGAGCCATGGTGTGATCTCAAAGTGAGTGGGTGGGACGCCATATATTACAAATGGCATATCCACTGACATGAGGCAACCAGAATAGAGCCACTCTGTTTCCAATTAGAATCCAGCAGGAACCACAGAGCCAGCAATTACAGTGAACCATGTTAGGGGACACTGGACTTTTCCTTTTCTCTTCTGATCATTTTCTGATCATTTTCTGGATCGGAAAGCCATGCATCCACCTGGAGATGTTTTATTTTGAGATGGAATTCCTGCTTAGCAATTCAGCAGCACGGCTCTTTTGTGAGCGTCTCTGTTTGCACTATGGATGAGCGGAAGTTGTTTTACTTGGTACGATAAGGACTTGCATGCATGTACCCTGAAACTTGCTGCCTGACAATGTGGGACACCATCCGTGGAAATTGTGAAATAGGTTTCCCTGCCGCACAAGGAGGCAGCAGCCGAGGAGTGCTGTTTAAGTCGGTGTTCATTGGTTCATCATTCTCAATAAAGCCGTGCGTCCGATACCCTTTTCAGAGGACGTGTAATTACAGCTCATTCAGGGTGATTATGCAGGGGCACAAGATGGCAGGCAAATAATGAAGGAGATTTCACTTTAGCTGTCACATGTCATCTCGCTGAAAGACATGGGAAAACACAAAACCAAGACGAACGAGGTTTCAAAAGATGTATATGAGATACATGAAGAGCGACCTTAAACTTTTAAAGGAAAATATATTGGAAATGGAATTATGAACTGTCACGAGCGAAAAGCAGTAAGTCATTTCATTTCCCCCCGTGGCCATGCATGGCCTTTGCAGTGACTCTAATATTAGAAAATATTACTGCAAGAATTATTTTCTGACATTCAAATGTTATTGCTTCCACCAGGATGTGTGTGTTGCGGCTCCCTTGTTCATTTGGATAGTTGACAAGAGCGACAGATAGAAAAAGAGAGACGTCGTTGTTGTTTTTTTTTAAGCTAGTAACCCCACAATGTCCCGCTGGCCTAACTCTGCAGCTTCTTGGACAGACCATAAAAGTATCAATAATTGAGTGTATTACTAAAAAGGGTGGGGTGTGTGGGGGGCATTAAAATGTTATGGCTTGTCATTATCCCCCCTCTCTCTCTCTTTTCCCCTCTGCGGTGTCTTTCTTCCTCTGCAGCAGGAAGCACGGCGATATGGAGACGTCTCTCAGGAGCCAAGTATTCCCTCTGTACTCCTGTCAACGTCCTCTGCTGCACAGGAGCTCTCAGTGTCATCACTGAAACCCCGCCCCCCCCCCCCCCCCGCCCCCAAAAAATAGTTGACTTTAGAACATGTTGATAAGATGTTTGGGATCAATGGTGTTTCTTTGCAGAGTTGTATTTGTCATCAATATGTACTCGACGATGCATTAACCTTTAGAGAGCTGCAGGATTTTCTCCCAAAACACGGAAATTTGAGATTTTGCAAATCCGGTTTTACCTCGTCTCAAAGTCAACAGGTTTTTTATTTTTGGGGATTTTGGTTAGATGTCTATTTATTAGATGTATGGTAAACACAAACTTAATAGATTTTAACATTTTGGCAGTAAATACCCCACTCGTCAGCTGACACCGATGTAATGTGGAGAACTCCTGAGGATTAAAAGGTGTTTATTGAACTTGATGTCAAAAATAAAAACATGTCAGACAAATTATTACTAAAGAGATCATTTGCATATGTCTGAAAACATATGTGGAGCCCAGTACGTTTATAGCTGTCAGGCAGTTCAACTGTGTTATTTACTCTAAAATGTACTTTATTTCCTAATTCATTGCGAGGCTCTCGGTAGTAGTAGATTAAAATGTGTCCGTGTTAAAAATGTTGAATTCACATTATAGTTAGGTTTTGTTTTGATGAATCATATGAGCAAAGGTAAGCAGGCTTGAACAAAAAAACACAAACACAAAAACACCCCAAATTAGTCAGTTTTCAAAGTATTTTTGACTTACTTATTAAGCAAAGTCAAAATGCTCACTCAAACATACAGGATATGGGAATAGGCTGTTGATAGGCTGTAATCAGAGTGTCCATCTGGCTGAACAAATATGCAAATACTTGAGTGCTGGTACATCAACAAGTCAAGCGTTGGTAATACAATGTTGTGTCTAGACAAGGCATTTAGTTTTTTTTCCCCCTGTGTTTTTTTAGGGGGTTTGGTTGACGTTCAATAATTTATAGCTGTGTTTTCCATTCCCCCCTTCTTGTATGTTCTCCGTTTCAGAGCTGGCAAACAAGCAGCGCCGAAAGTCTTTCTGCTCGTGTGTTATCTTCAGGTTTTATTGTGTTAGGGAGCTGTGTGAAAACACCTTGCTGTTAAATACACACCGCCGTGACTCACTCTCATGATGTCCACACTGCTGTGGCCATTTGCAAATGGAAGAAAAGGCTCCACGGCGTACTCAGATTGCCGAGTTTTCTTTGAGTTTGAGGCTCGTGGCCGGCCTCGTCCCTCTGACCTCTCTTGACAGGGCGCTATTTTGTGTCGCTCGGTGTGTGTCAAGACCTTCTATTTTCTGCGCTTCGCCGTCTCTCTGTCTGCGCTGTGGCACGGTGGTCCTTGCATGTTTGCTGGAGCATGAAATGCTGTCGTTCCAGACAGCAGGACTCTGGTACAGTACCTGGTGTTTGACAGCCTCTCACACTGTCTCTGCATTTGATGACAGTGCTTCCGTGCCAGCCGCTGTTTTCTGGTATTTCACCACGCATACAGATTGGGCCTGCGTCCCCGTCCCCCCTACTCCTTCTCAGAAACTGTCAAATGTGGAGTTTTGTAAGGTGAGACTTGCACACTCCCACCATCGCCACGATAGTGTATGTTTGCGATGGCTCTATACATATTTGGAGGAGGAGGATTCCTGTGTATTCATTCTCCTTACACCCACGGAGACTTTTTGTTTTCATACTGTGGGGGCGGCGTCTCCCCGAGCTCACCCTGCAGTTCCAGTTACCTCCAGAAACAGCCCTGCTAGTGAGTCAGTGGGTCAGGGGGATTCACCCAGCAGCCTGTCATGCCACAGCTTCCAATTACTCGTCTTTCACCCGCCCAACCTTCCTCTCATGAAGCTTTGTTTTACCAGCACCATTCCCTGAAACATATCTCAGCTACACCAAATCTGTCAGTGGAAGGGCTTTTAGGAGCCCACTTTGCCCTTCCTCTTCCTCTCTTGTTTCTTGCCTCCTCCTCTGCCTCATTCCCAGAATCCTTCCCTCTTCCTACACTGCCTGTGTGTCATCCCTCTGTTCTAATGAGAGGCAGGGATCAGCAAGGCAGACCCCTGGAGTTTGACAGAGCTACCTGTTGTGCCTCCACATTTCTTCCTCCATAGCTCGCTCGCTCTCTCCCTCTCTCTCCTTTTCTCTCTCTCTCCTTCTCTCTCTCTCTATCTCTCTCTCTCTCTCTCTTCTCTCCCTAAACACCAGAGCTGTCGACTCCTGGCAGTTTGATTCTAAACTGTTCCCCCGTGTCGGGAGTAGCTGCCATGACAGAAAATAAAACGAGTGAAATGTTGAGTTTGTAGTGAACAATGTGAGGATTGGCTTCTTCTCTACATGGTGTGTGGAAGGCCAGAATATTCTCCAGTCTAGGAGGGATTGTGTGTTGTTGACTTCTGTGAAGGAAATAGTTCAACATTTTGGGAAATGCACTTATTTGCTTTCCATTCAAGACTAAATTGAGCAGATTAATGTGAGTCTCTGCATTAAGTACAGACCTGTAACCAGGACCAGATTAGCATAGCATAGCATAACAACTGGAAGCAGGGGGAAACAGTTAGCCTGTCCCCATCCAAAGTTAAAAAATATGCCTCCTAAGACCTACAACTGACTTTTTCTTCTTATTTTAGACCAGGGGTGTCAAACATACGGCCCGCGGGCGGGATGATTGTTAAAAAAAAATATGGAAAAAAAAGCTGAGCTGGGGCTTGAACCACTGATCCAAAAACAGGCACACTATCCATTGACCCAGAGTCACAGTTGATTAAACCACTGACATTACTATACATATTGCCCAACTGCGAGGGAATCTGCAGAGGAGAGCCCAGGCAGGTAAACAGTGGGCTGATGTCTGAGTTTTTGGTCTTTATGTTTCTAGTTTATTGTAGAAATACCTTAAAATAGGGTTTATCATCCAAAAACCTTCACCAATGATTTAAACATAGAGAAATATTGTCATTATGTATGCGTTAATATGCTGTGATTTTACTGGCTCGACCCACCATTAAAATGGGCAGCATGTGGCCCCTTCACTAAAATGAGTTTGACACCCCTGTTTTAGACATTCCCATGGCCTATAAACCAAAGACAAAAGATCATTTTTAAAAAGGGCATCCTGTAATGCAGCGGTCCCCAACCTTTTTTGAGCCACGGACCGGTTTTGTGTAAGACAATATTTTCACGGACCGGCCTTCACGGTGTGGGCGAAAAATGTGACGTAATAAATATGACGTAAATGATACGACCGGCATAAAGACAATTATAAAGTGCATAAAGATACAACTCACCATTACGCTGCATTAGTGAGAGCCCTGAGCTTGTTTCTCTGCTATGAGCCGGTCCCATCTCGGGGTGATGGGAGACAAAGACCGAGCCCCGACGTGTTTATGTCCAGTCTACTGACTCTACTCCGTAACTTAAACCTTTATGTGCACTCTGTAACTTAATTAAAACCCGCTTCACAAAGACAGGATGTTGAAATGGAGGCAGGGTTTCAGAGCTTTTTTGGCGATCTCAGTATACTCTGCCTTGATTTTAACAGAACACCGAGTTGAAACAGACTTTAAGTTTCATTTTTGGGGTAACGTATCACGGAACCTCTTGATGTTACGTTTGAGGCTACGCACAGACGGATGTATTCTATCTCTGCGGCCCGGTACCAAGGGACCCACGGACCGGTACCGGGCCACGGCCCAGGGGTTGGGGACCGCTGTTGTAATGGATAAGAACAGTAAAGTTTTTTGGGTTTTAGTCTTGGTACATGATGCCACAAAACATTGCAACCTTACCGTGACGACAAGGCTTTGTGCTGTGCTTTGCATCCAAGATGTGTTGTCAGGGCCAGGCGAGCAGTTTCCAACTGCCAGTTTTCATGCTAAACCAGGCTCAACATCCCGACCCCCGCATAATTATTCCAGACTTTTGCATCATACAGAGCTGTTGTCGAACCATGTTTAGGCTAGGACTAAGGCATCGGGAAAACATCTAACCTGATGCAGTCCAACGTCTATCAGCAGGTCCACAGCTCAAGGATTAACACGTATCTCATTGGATTATTCTGCAAACAAACAAAAATGTAACGCTGAGAATGTGTCCAGTATCTTTTGGTGGTATTTCTGGCTCAACAGCAGTTTACCTGTATGTGCAATGTCTCTTTCATGGAAACAACGTATAGTGTAGTTGTCTGGTTTGGCACCATCTTGCCATTATCTGGCAAGCAGCGCCACATCTGAAGATACTGGGAGGACAAACAGAAGCCGCTTCAACACATAACCCATAACATTTGTTCATCCATCCTGCCAATACACTTAATGGAACCAACATTTTTGGAGAGTATGTTTTTTTTTTTTGTGTTCCATGAATGAGATAAGAGGATTCATACCAACTTAACACATGAGACTGATATCAATCTTCTCATCTCACTTTCCCAAAACTGTTATTAATTTAAGTGTACAACCACACACATGCTTTCTGGTCACATTGTTGATAACGGAATGAAAGAAAGCTATTTAGCAAATTAGCTGCAAAACTAAACTTTGGTGTTGCGTAAAAGTTGTGTGTTGGATCTGGCTTGTGTGAGATTTGTAAATGTCACTCCTCCAGTGAGAAGTCCTAAAGTAGCATGAAATGCAAACAAGCTGTAGGATTCAACTCCCACCTCCTCTGCCTCAACACTTATTCACTCACACATCACAGAGACCGAGAAATCACTCTGCAAACTGTGTCTCACACACACACACACACACACACACACACACACACACACCGTTTTAAGCCATCGAGGTATAGCCAATGAAAAAAGAGGAAAAAACTCTTTTCTTCACATGTTTGGCTGAAATGCTATTTAATAGTTTTTTTTAGCTTCACCAACAGTTACTACGGCAACAATGAGTGACAGCAATGGTCTCTGAGCAATTATTTCTGTCTGGATATTTCCAGTATTAACGTTGATCTACTTTAAGGCAAGTCAGTTTATCTTTCTTATGTGAACTGGGACACTTAACCATCCTTTAACTGCCTTCAATATACAGTAAATCAACACAAGTCATGTATTTACTGTAAGAATTCAAGATAAGATAGCAGAGGTGTAAAAGTTGGTACAACAGCACAGCATCGTGTTTACCAACGTGCTTTCAGTGGTGCCCTTGGTAACTTTTTCTTCTTTTCCTTTTCAGAAATGTTGTCTCAGCGAGTTTTCCAACCTGAAAGCTTCTAATTTGATTCCTAAATCCACAAAATAAGAGCTTTGATAGTTATTTAGTCTCATGAAATTGATTTGTATTACAAGTGAAATGCCACTTTGTCCTTTATGGTAATGGCTTTATTTATTCTGCACTCCTCTGTTACAACGATAGACAAAAAGCAGTGAAACATGAAACGGAGAAACAGAGAGAAGAGGTAGAGGAGACAGTGAGGAAGAAAAAGACAGAACTCCTCATGCTCTCACTGTTCAGCTCACACGCCACTGTCAAGTAGGTCAATGCGACAGGCTTGACTGGTTTCTCCTCTGTAGTGTTTTTGCTCAGGCTCTCGCTGAGTAGGTGCCATGGTGGATTCACCTGTTTGATAAAGCTTACACAAATGCAGAGTGAACTGCTCGTCTTGTGTGGAAAGCCCTTCGCGGCTTTGTCCGGCCATCGCGATACTTCTTCACACATAAAAAAAACCCACGAGAAACAATCGCTAAATCATCAAGAACTTTAAACAGCAGGATGAAGTTCATCTGAAGTTCATCAAATGCCATGGGACATATGGTGATCTTTAAGCTCGAGTGCTTTGCTTTTTCATTTTTTTTTTAGGGACAAATAATCTCCATGGGGACCAGCTGACCCATTCTTATTGAAATCATCTTCCCTCACAATTGTACATTTTGCAAAATGTTGAGCATAATGACTTGTGCCCTCCACTTCATGGGCCCTCTTCCTGCACACTTGGCTGCTTGAAAAAGACTCATAATAGAGCTCATTAGACTCGTATTGAATAAGCTCTGAGCCAGTGTAATTCAGCCTCACTGTGTGTATGTTCCATTAGAGAATTAAAGATTAATTGGCACATTTTTTCCCCCGGTTTAAAGCATTGATTAATTACAGCGAGAATCACTGGCGGATCCAGAAGATTGATGTTGTGAGATTCGCCCCCTTTAGATAGCTATTGATTTTGATTTGCTCAAAAAAAAAGACTGTCTTTGCTTCCCAGGAGGGCAGACGCTGTGAAAAGCTCGAGCAATGTGCCAGCCCACTCTAAATTACATTTTGTAAAACATAGCTTAAAATATGAGCGTTGTGATTTAAGATTTGCTTTATTGTACAAAACAGGTTACCAATGGCAACAATGAATCAGATAGTATATTACATAAATACAATCTTTATTCAAATTGGGCATTAGCTCGGCACAGAAAGATTAAATGTCGCCACATTTTTCCATATGAGAGGACTCTTGATTTGTAAATCAAGATACTGTCTGCAACATTTCTATTTCAAGAAGTCTGTCTTCTCTGTAGCTTCAGTTCATGTTGTCTCCTGCTGCCCACGACTGATGCACATACAGTAGCAGAGGCAAAGACGAAGACAATTGTCTTTTTGTGGTTGTCACTTTTTTTACTGTTCAATCTCAGTCGCAGTCACAACAAATCGACAAATCGGAGCGACTGAAGCATTTCATCTGTTGGAGACAGAGGGTTCTTTATTATTTGTGCGCCACTGGGAGGTAGTCTTCCAAACACGGGATTATGCCCATTGTGATCTGCCTAAGCACACCGTATTAGCCATATTTTCGTGAAATCGCACGAAAGCCACTTTGAAATGTTGGATGCTTCTGATATGCCTGTGTCAAGGGAACAGGCACTGTATCTGTGAGCGCGTGATCTCAGATTCAATTATGGTTCCATTTTAAATGAGAAATCTTCACTGTAAAAATCCCAGATTGTAGCGCTTTGAAATGGAAAGGGAGTAACGCACGAGACCTGTGTGTGATCTGCCAAAAAGACTTGTATCAAACGGATTTGTGACGCCAGTCTCTGTAGACTATTCATCCTGTTTTCACTGCAAGCGCAGGTATATTTAGCTTTGCATGAGAATGGAGGCTATATAAGAGCATACATGAGACTGTGTCGATGGAAAATTGCAAATACACAGTTGCTCGGAGTGTAAAATCAGAGCATAACCTTGTATTCGGAGGCCTTGGCACTGGGCTCAACCAGACTGGATGGGTGGTTAAGACTTTCATAAATACACAAAGAAAATACCTCCCTCTTTCTTTCCAGGTTCTGACTTATCTCTAAGTTTCAAGAGGATGTCTGCCAGGCCCACCATCCCAAACCTGTTGAACTCAATCAATGGAGCTAAGATGGACCATTGGTTGCAGGTCACGTAAACTATGCTGGGGGAATGTTTGTCTCTGTGATTGAACTGTCCCCTGGGTCTACGTTAATTGAGCTTCCTGTAATCACACTCAGGTCCATATGATCAGAGCCTGCCGCCCTGGAATAGGTGCTTGAGATTATCCCCGGCTTGGATGTTCCATTTTGAGACTGTAATCGAAATGGATTTGTGTCTTCTTCTTTCACATTCTGACAGACATCTAAAGATCTCTGACTCACCAAGCTCTTTGCAAACATGTTCTGTATGACGAATCCCTGAAACTTTTTGGTATGTTTTCAGTAGAGATGTTTCATTGGCATTTGTGCAAGCTAGCCACATTGGCTCTAGGGATGGCAATGTGGGTCGGTAAAATCCACCACTTTGGTCTCGACTGAGCTATCGCTGCTAATATACTGTAAAATGGATACATCGCATTTTGTACAGGCGTTATGGTCCCCAGAGGATACATTTTAATAGTGTTGATGAGTGTCCATCATCGGCTCAAATGTGGTTTGCAACCAACATACTACCCTCAACTCTGCATGGTGTGTTTCGTGCTAATTAGTAAGTGTTAGCATGCTAGTGACACAAGGATTTTTTCTACTACCGTAAATCTTCTTTCCCTTAATCCGCACCTCCCAGGGTAACTTTGTGTCATACTGTTTTCAGTCTTAGCATGTCTTGAAAAAAAATCAAACCAATAACCTGAAGGAAAAAGGTGCATTTATACAGAAGATCCCAAAATATGTTCAACATGCACACTGTACAGTTTCTTGGGGAAAAGCTAACTTGTTTGTTTTTTAGTCCACCTTAAGTGGAGCTGATCTGAGAGACGATAGATAGTGAGGAAAGCTTGTCTTGTGCCTTTATTCCAGCTCAACATCTATTGCAACTGATCTATTTACTTGATTACTGTGAATGAAGGGGTGTAAACATATAGGCTGTGTTCTTCGAGGCCTTGGACCAAAGTAGTTCTAAATGAGTGAGCAAATCCTCTTTGCCCTCTGTGGAGGCATTTCGAATCACATCACTACATCACTTTGCTATAATCAACGAGCTACATACTCAATTCATCTTCTCAGTAAAGCTGGGCGGTCTAATTTGTACAAATATTTCTTTGGGTGAAAGCAATTAACTGTTGGGATGCACTAATGTGACACCACAGAGCTGAATCATACCTCAGATGGTGAACCATAATAGGATCCAACGGGTTTCTCTTTAGTTAAATTCATCAGGGCGGAGAAGCCATTATCTCAGCAAACTGCCATGGCTGAATAATTAATCATCCCATCACCTGTTTGTTTGACTGTATAACATTTATCCCCGCTTTTCGCCTCCTAATGAAATCTTATTTTTTTTAATTTGAGAAAATATTTAGCTCCTCATGTTTAGTCCAGCAAAGTCCTGGCTGACTTTTGATTTGGCTAATGAATAATAAATTACAATTGTCTGGCACTTTTGAAATACAAGGTCAGCGACACCTTGAGATATAAAGAGGCATTTTGTCTTTCAAAGCTATGACCTCATAATTCTTTGTCTAAGACAAATAAGTTGTGAGTTTCGCATGTTTCTTTGCCCCTCCAGTGGGGTCAGTCTTTTCAAGAAAACAGTGTGACAATTGAGAGGGGTTGCTCTTAGTGATGAACCTCCAGATAATAATCACCCTGAATCTGCAGCTCCTATTGGCTTTATGGAGCTTCATAGTTTAGCTGCCGCCCCACAACTTTACAGTTTTGGTTCACTCTCTATACTCGAAAAAGAATACTGTCCAACAGAAACACAGTTAGCGAAAACAAGAGTGAATATTGGACTAGTGTTCAGGTTGACCCAAACAAGACTCCAAAAGGGTGGTGGTGATGATGATGATGTCGATGATATAATGTGAAGAGGTTACACTGTTGACGTTTCGTAAAACACGTCTATGTATTGCGTTGCAGAGATATCTACTGAAATGAGCTAACTAGCTAGCCACGGCCCGTCCTGCCTTGTTATACCGCTTGTACTCCGAAGAGGAAGGCTTCACAGTCATGTTGAAGGTACGGGGTCCATGTACGTTTTGATAGCTTGTTTATTGGATTAAATCCAAAGTAGCAGAAATCCAAAGAAAAAAAACTCGTACCTTTTGCTTGGAAATGGCGCATTTGATTGATCCGTTATTGTTGTAGTTGCCAATATCTTCTGTTGATCAATATACGGATTTATTGACAAATCATCTCAGCTCTAATTTCATACACTGCATCAGATTTTACAAGCTCATTATGTGTTTTCTATGTAAAAAAAATATTTGTTAAGTAGCATAAAGTAAATGTTGCAGTGTACACGGTACAATAGCTCCCTTTTAAAATGTAGTGCAGTATAAAAAGTGCCTTTAAATTTGTACTTGGGCTGCAGTACTTGAGAATATATATACTTGTTTACTTTGCACCACTGGGTCCTTTCAGAACGTTGTTGATACATTTGAAGCTTTTATGTAAGAAACACAAAAGGTTTTGTTTTTTTGGAAAGCTGACATTTTGGAGCTCGAGTAGAAGGCTTTCACATGACAATGACCGAACACTATAACAATAGCATGCGAAGGTGGAAATAGGTCTTGGCTGACAATAACCAAATCTAATCATGCATGTGCCTGCAGTACAACAGGGCTTTGATATTTTTAAGCTCTCACAAAATGAAAGAGAAACACCCTCTGAGCTCTGATGTGTCACTGATTTTCCCGGATTGATTTTCACACAGCAATTGATCAGTTGGGGAAGTGACATGAGGACATGCAGTGTGTGGCAGGTAAACATGAGTTGTAAAAGCGCAGATTGTAAATAGACATGTCTTTTGTTGGTCAGGAGGGCCGCTGCGAATACATAACCCTTTTAACGGATCGTGCTTAACTGGCAAATAATTGTTTTGTGAGCTCCTAAACTCTTTCATTTGATATAAATTAGCTTGTGAAACTTTGCACAGTTCACAGTTTGACCCCTTTGTCTTCAGTGGACACACTATGATGCTCTTGATGAAGCAACACTAGCCTGTGTCATGAATTAAGACACACTATGCTAAAGCGTTACTACTTTAATGAGCATGTACTGCAGAAAACTGAATAGATACTGGAGACACAGAGAGGGAACCGCTGCTGATCAAAGAGCTTATTTTCTCAAAAGTCAGTGCATTTCTTGTGTAAAGACTTGTGCCAGAGGCTGACGGCAGAGACAATTGGCTTTCAATCAAACAAGAGCCCAGCAACTCCCCCTTCTTCTCAGACATTTGGATTTAAAAGGGAGCCAAAGATCAAATTCCACTTAAGAAACAAAGTGTGAGCAGTCTAGAGCTGCTGTTTAATGATGCCCTTTCTCTGTTTTCTGGGAACTTCACTTTCTAATCTCCTGGACTCTGTGAAGGCCTGCCAGGGAGTGGTGCCACATAAAACCTCTTGATTTCTTATTTTATCTGTGGACAACCAAATCGATCATTGTCTCCCTTGCACCTGCTCCCCTCTTCCCTCCCCTGCACCCCCAAAGAGATAGGCCCACGCTGTCCATCCCGCTCTCCAATCACACTATTTAGAAATAGGCTATTTCAGGAGGAGAATGGAGAACCGGGTGGTCAAGCGCTCCTCAGTGTCTTCCAGAGACAAGTGTTTGTAGAAAAAAGGCATTGAAATTTCCCAGGATCTTGACACATCTAATTGAGATTTCATGCCCTATTTTCTCAGAGATCCGAAAACCTCGCTCTGTTCTACCGCAAGCAGTATTTCCCCAAGGAACGAGATGAAAGAAAATGTTTTCAGGTTTTATTTGGTTTCTGTTGCTTTAAGGGCTTTTTTTTGTAATCACATTGGCGCAGCTTTTCAATAAAAGTCCCATTTTTGTTCAGTAGACAAAGTGACTGCTGTTGATTTGGTTTGTCTGAGAGGTAGAGAGAAAATATATTCCAATACACTTTTAGTTTCTTTCGTCAAAATTATTCATTTGACTGCATGCATAGATTTGTCATGATTGTTGTATAAAAGCAAAACGGCAATACTAATTCACAGCTGCTCTTTTCAAATGTTTTCTGAAGGATTGATAATGCTCCCTTTAGCCTTCTTGATCTCCGTTCTTTTGTCTAGGTTTTCCTCATATGTCTCTGTGGCCTGCGAAGAAACTTGAATTGGTTAAATATCACAAAACAAACTAAACCGAAAAAATACATAATCATTTAAAACACCCAGTGTACCTACTTTTGGCATACATTGTGGCATAGTGCCATTTAAAACAATGAAATACTATTATACTATACTCTAAATAATATATATATATATATATATATATATATATATATATATATATATATTTTAATAAAGCCCATGTGTCCGGTATCCCATATTATGTATTAATGTATCATCTGCTGCCATGACACATTACATTTGTGTCTCTATGGTCCCCGTGCTCCCACAATGACATCACCCAGTCTTGCATTACATAGCCCTAACAGTCACAGTGGGAGCTCTGGCTTCCCAGCAGGAACCCATATTGGATGGGTCTACAATCAATGACATCATGCACAAGCATCAACCTCTAATTCCATTGGGAAATATACAAAAAGGGGTAGTGATCTCAGCCCCCCTAAGGCTTTTTCTTCTGCTTTAAAAGCAGGTGAAATGACAGCAAGACATTAGCATGACAAGAGCAAAGACATTAAGATATTGTGTTCTTCTGGGTTTGAGCTTTGACGTTCTTTCTGTTTGTTCTTTTTTGGTGCTTTGCACCTTCAATGCTTACATGAAAAGTACTTTATCTACAATTTTGTACTAAGCTACTTTGAATGGAACATTTTTGTATCCAAGAAGGGCCTACGATTGATATGCAATACTGTAATATTGTATCAAAAAAGAGAGCATGAGAACATGAACTAGAACCTACAGCTCAACGCTTCCAGTATTTAGTCAAATACAAGTGTTTATGATGTGCATGCTTCTATCAAAGGGCAGAATATGCACTTTATTGGTCCAGGCAGCTTGTTTGAGACTGGACCGAGGTGTGTTACCGAGTGTGCGTTACTAGAACATTGTTCTTTACCTGAATGTACTTAAAGTAGTGTTTTCCATCCACACTAACACTAATATGAAGGTGATTCCCTGTTTGGTGTTGTTCAGCAGTCTAAAATGTGCTTTGTGTGAGTGGTGAAGGAGTTGTTCCACAGAATGATTTAGAAAGTATTTTGAAGGAAATTAAACACTTTTTTTAATACTGTATTCTGATCCACTCTCCACTCTCTGCCTCACCTCTCCCATCCAACCCCCCACCGGCACTGAGGATCTGCGAAGGGGATGTGAGTCGGCTCTTTCAGAGACAAAAGATCAGGAAGGCTCCGGGCCCAGACGGTGTGTCCCCCTCCTGCCTGAAAGTCTGTGCTGACCAGCTCGCCCCCATCTTCACGGAGATCTTCAACCGATCACTGGAGCTGTGTGAAGTCCCTTCCTGCTTCAAGCGCTCCTTGATCATCCCGGTCCCCAAGAAATCCTCCATCACAGGATTAAATGACTACAGACCCGTCGCCCTGACGTCTGTGGTCATGAAGTCCTTTGAGAGGCTGGTGTTGACCCATCTGAAGGACATCACAGGGCCCCTGCTGGACCCCCTGCAGTTTGCCTACCGTGCAAACAGGTCGGTGGATGATGCAGTTAATATGGGACTGCACCATATTCTTCAACACCTGGACACCCCAGGGAGATATGCAAGGGTTCTGTTTGTGGACTTCAGCTCTGCATTCAACACGATCATCCCGGAGGTTCTTCAACCCAAACTCTCCCAGCTCACCGTGCCAGCTCCCACCTGCCGGTGGATCACAAACTTCCTGACAGACAGGACGCAGCAGGTGAGGCTGGGAAAAATCATATCCAGCACCCGGACTATAAGCACTGGCGCCCCCCAGGGATGTGTGCTCTCTCCACTGCTCTTCTCCCTCTACACCAACGACTGCACCTCAGGGGACCCATCTGTTAAACTCCTGAAGTTCGCAGACGACACAACGGTCATCGGCCTCATCAGCGACGGTGACGAGTCTGCGTATAGACGGGAGGTCAAACAGCTGGTTCTCTGGTGTGGTCAGAACCACCTGGAGCTGAACAAGGCCAAAACTGTAGAGATGACAGTGGACTTCAGGAGGAGCCCCCCATCACTACCCCCCCTCACAATACTCAACAGCCCTGTTTCTGCGGTGGACCTTCAAGTTTCTGGGATCCACAATCTCCCGGGACCTGAAGTGGACCGCCAACATCAACACCATCCGGAAAAAGGCCCAGCAGAGGCTGTACTTCCTGCGCCAGCTCAGGAAATTCAACCTGCCTCAGGAGCTGCTGATCCTGTTCTACACCGCCATCATCCAGTCTGTCCTCTGCTCCTCCATCACTGTGTGGTTTGGATCGGCCACCAAACAGGACAGAGTCAGACTACAGCGGATCGTCAGGTCTGCAGAGAGAACCATTGGTTCCAGCCTGCCCTCCATCCTGGACTTGCACACCGCCAGAGTCAGGAAGCGGGCTGTAAAGATCACCACAGACCCCTCACACCCTGGACACAAGCTGTCCCAACTCCTCCCCTCTGGAAGGCGCTACAGAGCACTGTATGCCAAAACCACCAGACACAGAAACAGTTTCTTCCCACTGGCCGTCACTCTGATGAACAGTTAAACAGACTCTTCATCTGCACTATCTGCACTTTTTTGTTGTCTTACTACTGTCTTTAATGTCCTTTTTTTATATTTTTTATATTTATCTTGTATATTGTGTGTGGAAAAAAGTACGAGAGCCAGTGAAACCGGAGTCAAATTCCATGTATGTGAAAATCTACATGGCCATTAAAGCTGATTCTGAGTTCTGAGTTCTGATGTAAGGGTTTTGTTTTTGGTATATTGTATAGCATCCTGTTTTATGTGTACTACATTTCATGACTTTTGTTTTCTATTCTAATGTTTTATGAAATAGTTGTATATCATAACACTTCCCTTCTATTGGTCTTGTTTGGTGCATCACTTAAGTAGGCTTTTTTAAATAATGTATTGTTAATGACATGGTGTGCTCCTAAGCACCAAGACCCTCTTGAATATCGTTAGTGTGATTGTGTTACTCTTTGTGTGACTTCACACTGTGACCTGTCTGACTTTCCATCGATGTAGTTCACAAATTCATGTATTTTTTTTTTTTAAGTTTCCACATGAAAATAGTGTGTGCTTCAGAATTGCGAACAGATATTTAGCAGAATTTAAACCTCATTTGGGTACATAAACTGAGATATTTAATTCCAATGACTTGACAAATAAGATAGGTTCACATTGTGTGCAACATGGGAGTTCTTTAAAAGGGTTGCATGGCCCTTTTCGTTTTAATTTAAATGAAATGGAGATGTAAAACAGTTATGCTAAGAAATAATTGAGCAAAGCTGTAGTTTTTCCCCTAAGAGAGCCCCTGCCTCTACACTTCTGTCTGATTACAGCAATCCTTGGGCTAAAAGATGAAAAGGCATTCAAAGAGATATTTGACTGAAGTTTTGCTTATTGCCCTCTTTTACAGTCTTTCAAGAAGCTCATCTCGACATATTTTGTCCAGTCCCAGCAGGGAGCATTAATAATCACCTCCATGCAACACTGAGACCATTGTCGCATAAGAGGTCTGCACGGGGAGCGTTAATGTCTCAAAGGAACCACTATTGACGTCTTAGTCTCTTTGCTCAAATCTATTGGAGAGCCAGAACGCCTGTGTCTGATCACATGCTGGCCTGTCAACCTCACATGTTGCCAATAAGTGTGCTGGGAAGAGCTCTAACCCTTGACACTCAATAGCAGGAGGTGGGACCCACTGGGTCACTTATGCAGGTTAACAATGAGCAGAGAGGATGGAGGTGTGAAGATTTTATGAGCTGTACCAGGTCAGTTCCTCGGGTTTGGAGGTAGTTTATTTTATTATTGTTTTGCTTCATTCGTGTGCAAAATAAAGCACATTTGTAATAATACAATGCATTCTTCATCACCAGTAGAACATGACTGAGGGGGGGGGGGGGGGGGGGGGGGTTGTATTTTTCATTCACTTTGCTAAAGGCTGCTATTTAAATTAATTATATGCATTTTTCTTTTAGTGTGCAGTGGTGGATAAATATTATACTTTTAAATCAGTAAAACTATACCACAGTTTGAAAAATCTCCCATTAAACAGTTTATCTATTTTTTTCTGAACTTAGTAGAAATATAAATCAGCATGGAAAGAAAATACAAGTACAAAGTACTAGTACCTCAAAATGTACTAAAGTACAGTATTTGGATGAATGTAGTTTCCACCACGTGCCTTTTTGTTCTTCTTACACTTTATTTTGACTTCTTTTGTTCTTCCCTTGACTTCTTTTGTTCTTCCCTTCTTTTGTTCTTCCCTTGTGTACCAGATTAGCGACAGACCACATGAGTATTTGTGGATATTTTGTGATTTCCAGCATGTGTCAATCAGGCAGAATCGCCCGAATGGTTTGAGACCTGGGCGCTCCAAATTTCAGAGATGGATTATGTGAACGACCCCGGAATTGATCTACATTCCCTCCAAGGGGGTGTACACATTACGCATTAGTTCATATTTGTGGCCCTGAAATATAGATGGCAACATGATCCGCAGTCAGGTTTGGATGCTCGGGCTTTCTCTCCATTAGAGCTATATTGCTTTACAGTAAAGAGTCCCCTGATGAATCTGTTTGGCACCTTATAGCTTGTGGCCAGTAAGCACATCAGCATGACATAATCGTTACTTCCAGATGATTGTATGGTTCTTGTAACCTAAAACCCCTTAGATTATTGTATTTTACCTGATTACAAATGTCTAAAGATTGTTCTGTATTTACTTTGAGTACGTTTTGATTTCTTTATACTGCTATAAGTAATATTATTTGCCTTTTTTCATTATGTGATGGTGTGCTAATGTCATTCCTTTGAGGCCACACCCCTGGCACAATCCATCATGGGTGTGGTCGGGAAACTGTTGTCCACCCCAGCAAGTGCTGTTGTTGAATTAATCCAAGCAACAAAGATTATATAAACAGTCCCAGGTCAATAAATGCATTTGTCCCTATACTTCCAGTTATGTGCCTGTTAAAGTATCTTAATGAATGCATACTAGCTAAAACACTACTGGTTGAATATTTTTAGAGGGACGAGCAATGTGCAAACAAGCAATTGTCAATTCTGCAGAAAAAGCAGAAGAAGGCAACAATGAACTGTTATTTCTTCATCAATGTGATGAACCTGCTAAATCCCGTTCTGTGTGATGCGTTTGAATTATTACTTGTTCTGCACTAATTCATATTTCATTGGACCACTCTGATGGTGCTTCTATATGGAAGTAGCTCAGACAAACATGTCCAGTCTCCCATGCTGCACTGGGCTTCTTTGTCTCCTCAGTGGACTCAAGATGGTTGTTTTCTTACAGCTCCTTGGGTGTGGTGTAGCCGGCCAGGAGCATGCTGTGAGGGCCCGACATGAAGATGGTGCCGGACCAAAGCTACAGAAGTCTGGTAAGATTTTCTAATGATTGTTGCCTTGGCTGCCACACAGGGAAATCTCCCGAGTAGCATAACATTTAATACGCCAGTGTTCAGAGAGTTTTTTTGTATTTGTTCAACCCCAAGCCAAAATTATTGACTACTAGACTGTGATAATGTCTCTGGGGATTTAGGTTTAATGTAAGTCTGACTTTAAGAAGAGCCGCAGCAGTACTGAAGCAAAAGAGTTGATTTGTCGGTTTGTTCAATTGACCCTTTATTAGGTGTTAATTTGTTGCCTCCAATTCTATTCCTGGAAACAAGTCGCACAGAATAAGTACTGATTTTTCCTGATATATTGAGCCCTACATGTGTCTGATCTTTAAAATATAATCTTCGTCCCCGGTACGTCTTCCTGACATTCTTTTAAGACACACTTTCAGAAATCACCATTAAAGACAGGGGCAAAAGGTCCATGTTCTCTTTCATTCTAAGAATTATTATATGCTATCTAAATGCTAATCATCTAATTTATATTTGTGGGCATGAATAACTTCCCCAAAACCGGAAACTAGAGCAGCAGGAATTAAACATATGCTGTCATCGAGATGTAAATCCTGGAAAAACCTTTCAGAAGATTTTGATTTTAACCTTAAAATGTTTGAGTTTTGTCATGCAAATTTCAAGTATAGTCTCAGCCAGAAAATGACGCCTTCATCAAACTATTTTAACTGATTTTCAGTGGCGCTGTACTCATACTTTGGTTCCGATGTGTACGGTCAGTCGTGCATGCTTCATATCCTTATAGATTACACATGTTAATCGTGCACAACTTTATTTTCATTCATTTTACTCTCTACTAAAGCATGATATGACATCATCCATGCTGTGACTTCAGAATGCTCACACCAGTTTATTTATAGTTGAAATGTCTTAATGTAGAATAATCTGCATTCTGCATTTGAAGTAGCCTTTTTTTCAAAAAAAAATTCTTCTTATGTGTATATATGTATATGTGTATGTATATATATATGTGTGTGTGTGTATATATATATATATATATATATATATATATACACACACACACACACACACACACACATACATACACTCACCTAAAGGATTATTAGGAACACCTGTTCAATTTCTCATTAATGCAATTATCTAATCAACCAATCACATGGCAGTTGCTTCAATGCATTTAGGGGTGTGGTCCTGGTCAAGACAATCTCCTGAACTCCAAACTGAATGTCAGAATGGGAAAGAAAGGTGATTTAAGCAATTTTGAGCGTGGCATGGTTGTTGATGCCAGACGGGCCGGTCTGAGTATTTCACAATCTGCTCAGTTACTGGGATTTTCACGCACAACCATTTCTAGGGTTTACAAAGAATGGTGTGAAAAGGGAAAAACATCCAGTATGCGGCAGTCCTGTGGGCGAAAATGCCTTGTTGATGCTAGAGGTCAGAGGAGAATGGGCCGACTGATTCAAGCTGATAGAAGAGCAACTTTGACTGAAATAACCACTCGTTACAACCGAGGTATGCAGCAAAGCATTTGTGAAGCCACAACACGCACAACCTTGAGGCGGATGGGCTACAACAGCAGAAGACCCCACCGGGTACCACTCATCTCCACTACAAATAGGAAAAAGAGGCTACAATTTGCAAGAGCTCACCAAAATTGGACAGTTGAAGACTGGAAAAATGTTGCCTAGTCTGTTGAGACATTCAGATGGTAGAGTCAGAATTTGGCGTAAACAGAATGAGAACATGGATCCATCATGCCTTGTTACCACTGTGCAGGCTGGTGGTGGTGGTGTAATGGTGTGGGGGATGTTTTCTTGGCACACTTTAGGCCCCTTAGTGCCAATTGGGCATCGTTTAAATGCCACGGCCTACCTGAGCATTGTTTCTGACCATGTCCATCCCTTTATGGCCACCATGTACCCATCCTCTGATGGCTACTTCCAGCAGGATAATGCACCATGTCACAAAGCTTGAATCATTTCAAATTGGTTTCTTGAACATAACAATGAGTTCACTGTACTAAAATGGCCCCCACAGTCACCAGATCTCAACCCAATAGAGCATCTTTGGGATGTGGTGGAACGGGAGCTTCGTGCCCTGGATGTGCATCCCACAAATCTCCATCAACTGCAAGATGCTATCCTATCAATATGGGCCAACATTTCTAAAGAATGCACAATATATGTGTGTGTATACACACACACGCACTATTTGAATGTTTATATATATATAGTTGTTAATGCATTGTTGGATTTACACTGATACAGGTCCTATAAGGTTTTCTGCAGTGAGTTTATGAGCTTATAGCCTTTTGCCACTGCTACTGTCCAGGCTTATCTGTTTGAAAGCATCGATCTTCCTTTTCACTTGTACCCATGCCAGCCCAACTGTTGCTCCACCCTCTAAAAAAAGTCGACAAAAGATGCTCGTTGGATAAGCCTGCTACCACTCCTACTGTAAAGTGTAAAGTGTGCATTGTGTGCTCTACTCACACTGCTGTGATGTTACTACAAGGCATAAGGCCAGCGTCTTCTATTGTTTGTAAATTTGCCAGGGGAGCCCAAATGAACGCCCACCTTTGTTTCTAGACTATAGGTCGGGTATCGAGGGCTGACCATTGACTGTAAGTGTCTGAGGCAGGCAAGTGGAAGCATGTCGGCTGCTCCACAGTTACTGTACTGGAGACCTGCGCTGTCCGTGGTGCTGAAAGCTGCTGCATGCAGAGGAGTTGCCTCCAGCACCGACACAAACGGCGTTGCAAAATCAGTCACTGGTTTTCAGATACCTTGTTCCTGACAAATGATGATGTGAGAGTGCCCGAAATGGCGCAGACAGCGAGGCGGGCATGATGGAGCAAAACATAAAAAAGAATACGGTTGATGACGAGCGCGGTTGGCCTATTAGGGTAATAATTAGGAGCTGTTGTATTGTCTTATGTGAGGGCTGAAGTGGAATAAAACGTCCAGTTAAAAACGAACGCATGACATCTGCACACATATGAATACAATATAGCGGTTGTCTTCTTCTTCCTTTTCTTGGATGATGGTGGCGATGTGGTGCGAAACACATTTGTGACAAAAGAAGAAGAAAAAAAGAAGAAGCGGAATACTCTCCAGCCACGGCGTTACTCCCTCCCGCTGCACCGTGCGTGTCTCAGCAAGGCGATGTTTGACTTTAAATGCCATATTTAGGAAAGAAGTATTTGAGTGACTGGGGCGAGGACGAATGGCGTCTTGAGATTGGGAAAGACGGCTGAGCTCAACGAGGAGCCAATAGCATTGCAGAGCTCCTGTGTGCAGAAGCGGAGGATGGAGCTTCGGGTATACTTCCGCGTCCAATGCGTGTTCATGTGTAGGTTGAATGGATGAAACGGAGAGAGCGGAGAGGTATAGGCATGCTGTGATACGGCCCTATATATTTGCCGGCAGGACTATCTTCCTTTTAAAGACAACCTCCTCCTTGCATTGGTTTCCACTCAGTGATGTCGCGTATTTGTGTGGCGCACCTGTAAAGAGCGAGAGAGGCAGAAGCCGGCTTTTTTAATGATTTGATTCCTTTTATTTCTTCTGTTCTTTTTTCCTTTTTGTTTCACACATTTGCTGAAGGGAAATCATTTCTGTGTTTTTGATTTAATAAATATTTCATTTCCTCATTTTATCTTGTTTGTGTTTGGCTTTTATGTTTCCAAGTTTTAACTAAGAGAGCGGAATTCATCCTTTTACACGCTATTGGCCAGGTGTTTCATTGAGAGATTGTTTTGCCAAAGGACGTCCATAACTTTCATTTATAGAAACGGTAAGATCTTTTTTACACATTTGCTCATCCAACTGAAGCATTTTAATCGCTATTTCCTCCTGTGTCAGTTCTTTGGGGACAGTGTGTGGAGCAGATCATGCTTTCGCTGCAGTCTCGAGCTGTCTTATTGCATGCAAACGCGATAGGAAAGTAACCGTGATATGTTCATGTTTCCAATGTCGGCTGATTGTCAACTCTGAATTGCGATGCCTTGGTATATCTTACGATGGGATAATAGGCTGTCTCTGCACATGTGCTCTTTTCAAAATCTTCCAGGATACATAGACGTATTTATTGCTCTTGTGTGTAGATATATAGGCCTTGGTAGAGTGCTGAAAACGTGGGATCCGCATAGTTGTCGGTTATGCTACTGCATTTAAGTAAAAACGTTATCGTGGTGGAAATATTGGCCTAGACTGTTTTAAATAGAGAATTTCCCATTAGGTATTGAAATAATGGAGGATTGTTTTTTTCTTCTTTATCTGAGCTCTCTATTTAATGCAAAAAAAAAAAAAAAAAACATCCATTGCAAGGACGGCTTCTTCGATATAAAGTTAAAATAGCATATGGCCGAGGTGCAACTTCAGTGTAACTCTAAAATGAGTAATGCTATATAGGTTAAGCTCAGCCTGTGTTGCGCTACTTGGAGTAGCCGGATGACGTGTCCCAAGTTCTGCTGTCATAGACATATTTGTATGGAATTTTCTGAATTCACATGCAGGTCTTAATTGTAAAGTGCAGATAAGCCTATAAGTCATATACTAAAATAAATCACTCTTAATTTGGATCCTCGTCTTTATGCAAAATACCACTGATCAGCATTCACATTTTATAAGGTTTTGCTTGTTATACCTAAGCATATATTAATGTCAAATGTCTATCCTGTAAAAGTAACAGTGGAGCTCAGCAATGCTTTTAAATATGTCGTAGTGGATCAAATTAAACGAGTTGTAATGCATCTGATTTCCCCTGAATACCCCAGGGACTCTGCTGCCACCCTCCATTGTTGTGTTTTTTTGTTTCCATTGACCGTTTAGCCCAAATGCCCTTCGGGCTAGGCAACATGAAGTTAAAGTAACGTTACACCTGCAGCAAATCAATTTCTTAATAGTGTAGTTCCGGGTTTGAGACGGGGTCTCAGCTGATTGGCAGAGGGTCTGATTAGTTTACTTGGGGTGGCCACGTTCCCGCCACCGCCCCCTTTTCAACTGCGCAGACTGCGACCAAAAGTTTGATGTCTGCAGACTTTACCTCATTAAATACCCGTGTCACCGAGTGAACACCTCAAGGTAAGACACAACAAAGGAATAGTGCAAACATATTAACTGGCAAATTCAACTGTGCCGCAAATGCACATAGAAATAAAGGCATTTAACAAGTGGCGGTAGCTAGCGAGGTCAAACAAAAGCTGGCCTGCAAGTCACCGAGTCGGACATATTGCTCGCAGTACTTCATTGGAAATATTCGTGTTTTAACGCGACAGTGGCTAGTATCATCTAAAGTAAAGCTAGCCGAAATTACTCATTGCTGTTGTAGAAAGCGCCTATCTAACTATCGGTGCTAGCTCACATTCAAGACGTGTCCCTGTGTTGCAAGAAACGAGCACCACAAACTTAGGTTAGTTCCTTAAACGCGGCGTTAACGCACGACTACGTTAGGTTACGCCGAACCGCGCTCGACGAAACCACCACGCCACTTGGTGGTGTAACCACACTTAAAACTAGCATGGAGGTGCGGTTTTAAAAAGAAAGAAAAAAGTGAGATTAAATACATTTGAACCCATTTTGTCGATTTAGCATTTGCTGTAGGCCACCGCGGTCCGGAAGAATTCACTCGGTAATTTGCACTTTGCATGAACCGAATTCAGGCGCAGCTGGTCTCGCTGCGCAGATTGCCCGCAGTAGCACAGGTGTCACAGATTAATCAATTAGCAATGCAGCTCTCAACTACCCCCCCCCCCCCCTTGAGCCACTTCATGAGCGCCTTGCCTTTTTATAAACTCAACTGGGATCAACGGTCACCGCTGGCCTCTTTTTAATTTTTGGTGGACTTTTTGTAGTGATATATTATACCAATTCGTATAGGTTATCATTTGCTTTATACTTTTAAGAAACAATCAGAATTTCAAAATGAACAGAATATTTAGTTTGCTGTGTACATAATGGCCATTATTTATTTTTTACATTAATGACAGTAGTCATAGTTTACTAACTGATGTCATGGGCAGTGATGTGGTTATGCATACGAATGAAGGTTTAACTGTCCATGTATATGGTCAAAATGTTGTTTATGCAGCTCCAGGTTCAGGAACAGGGTATAGTGTATTGTAGTTTTAGTGCTCAAGGGCTTTGGCACCAACTGTTGGACTGTTATATATGGTATAAACAAAGGCATATTCTTTCTTTTTAGCATTTTTGTGTGCTTATGATTTTTCGTAGCAGGTGAATGTGCTGAAGCCATAGGCATCGGAGTTATAGTTGGCAGTCTGCTGTGAGTAATTTCCAGTTGGTAGTTCATGAAAAGATTACATATCGTCGAGCCAGCAGCAAAAAGCAAGCTTGACCAGTTAATTTACCTGATGGTTGCCAACACACAGGACATCTGTGGTCCTGTGGGCATAGAGGGACAGTTTAGCAAAAGGTAATGGGGGTGCTTGATGAGGGTTTAAATGTGTGAAATACTCTACCAGGCTTTGGGTGGAGATTCCTGGTATTTGTAAGTTTGAATATTATTATAGGGATATGTTTAGGCTGTTTGCATGCTGGAGTATGCTGATTATTACATGTGGTTTCTTAATGTAACATTTATAAAATATTGATTTGACTATGTGAAAAGTGAGGCATTAGTAAGATTGATGATATGGATGTGATTAAAAGACTAGAAATGCAAGATTTGTCCCTAATGAAGTGGTTGGCTTTGCTGCTTTTTGTCCAATCACCTGATTAACTATAGTACTTACAGCAATAAAGTACTGCAACTCTATATGCTCTCTCTCTCTCTCTCTATATATATATATATATATATATATTTTTTTTTTATAATTACTTTGAGTAGTACTTAAGTAGTGATGTTTTGCAATTAATACATTTTATTTGATAGTGCTTAAAGGTACTCAAAGGGCACTATCAGTTATGTGGACAGCACAAGATAATGTCCAGCTTATAGATGGGAGTTGCCCTCGTGTTCCTATTTATATGTTGCTTTGAGGCATATTTCCTCTTCAGTGTTCATGCAACTTCCACAATTCAGCAGCCTCTGTGCTTGTGAGAGCGACACGAGATAAGAGCGGCTGTCTTTATGTATTATTGAGCCCCACACATTTGCCTTTCTAAATAAAGGCTGCTGACAGAGGGACTAAAATGCAGGACAGTGAATGAACTTCCAAAGGCCACATTGCTCTGCACAGCAATGGGTGCTACTGTCAGAACTGGGTTAGTATTCAGTGGCTGGATTTAGCAAAAAAGGCTATTTCCCCCCCTTTGTCCTTCTTAAATGCCCATCCCCCTTTCTTCTCTTTACACCCCCCCCCCCCCCCCCCCCCCCCCCCCCCCCCCCCCGCAGTTTATCTAGTCTGTGGATGCTGCACAGGACCGTTTTCATTTGGTCCTCAATGTCGGTTGGCCACAGGGGGGCCCTCCCTCTCTCTCTGTGTGTGTGTGTGTGTGTCGGGGGGGGTCATTACTGGAGGCCAGCGATGCAGTGTTCTTGACCCTGTCACTGCATCACGGCAGCTTTTTTACATCACATCTCACCCTCTGTATAGGTGTTATGTGGTGTGTGTGTTGAATTGTGTTTTAATGTTTGGCTGATTTAGTATGTAGGCCTATGATGGTGAGAAGCAATGTTGCATAAATAAGCATAGTGGTGTCTGAACATTCCAGACATTCATTTTTAATTTTGTTATTGAATAAGAGCTCATAGTGATTGTAATGGCTAAACCCTGATTCAGTTAGGAATGCACTGATACCACTTTTTTAAACCCAGTAAAATTGCTTACATTTGAGTACTTAATTATACCATTACATTCTAACTGACTTTAAAACATGTTTTATTTTTATCAGATGTTTCTGACATTCTGACTGTAACAAATTATATATACAATATGAAGCTGTTGCTGACGTTTTAACGTTCAACATTGTGGTTTCCTGTTACAAACAGAGCATAGTTTGTAGTAGGGATGTTAATAAGTAACGGTTTAACTGTACTATCAATTAGTCAGTTAGTCAAGAGATATATATATATATAAATAAATAAATAATGTGTTTTTTTTTAACTCAAAGGAGTGGCATAGTAATTGCTGGTCCACCTTAAAGGTCTGCCCACCTCCAGAGCTCCTGAGCGGTTGCTGACTTCCAGGCCCCACTTTGATCATCAGGTGGCTGGCAAGCAAGATGCGGATGTTTGGCTTTGGTCTCCTGAGGAGTTGTTGTAGTTATATATTGACAAATAAACTGTACACACACTGCACTACTACAGTTACAGCTGTAACGTTACCGTTTCATTCTCATTATCACACACACGCTTTCCCTTGACCGGACACTGGCAAACATTATGTTGGGCTTTCAATACACTGGTGGAAACCCTGACAGAGAATGCCAGGAAGCCACACAACTGACAACTTCACAGCGAGACTAATTGATGTGGTGGAAACTAAAGTAGCTGCACATGTCCATGACAATGTTGGTAACATTGTGGCTGCTTGCTCCACCCGACTGGGGAAGTGGGGACTGCCTGTTTTTGAATATACATTACGGTTGGCGGTAAATAGTAGATTTAACCTGTTTCTGCATTGGGTTATTGTTGCAGTTGGGCGTTCCTTTAGGCTCAACTGATGAGAGGTCAACGTTGTAATGCTGTGGTAGTTTTATGAGCAGATCCATGTGCACAGTGTCGGACCCGATACTGGTGTCGGTGCATTCCTAGATCTAGTGTTTGGGGCTTGGCTGCTAAATTCACAAAATCAAAGCAAGGTTAATGGTCTAAGACTTTCAGACAAATTTAAAATAGCTGAGGAAGAGACTGAAACTTCACAATCTCAGCAATGAACCCAGTGCTAAACAAACAATTACAACAAAAACAGTTTCTTTGTTTTCCAGATGCATTGATACAACTTTTTTTATCCTGATGGTGATATCCTGGCTTTGGGCAATACAGAGTACCAATTTGATACTGGTGTTTAATTAATAAGCTGTATGCTTCACTGTGTGGAAGTGACTGGGATCCTTATTTCATGGAGGCAACATCGGGCCCTAAATGTTGCCATTTTGAACGTATGGCTTTTTGTCCTTTCTGTTGGGTAATTCTGGCACACTGGCAATAGCATCTAAATATTAAGTCCAGCTTTAGCATTACACTGTCATATGTGGCCTGCACACCTTTTTTATATTATAGAAGGTTGACCAGTATCGGAAAATGATTTACTATGTTCCAGTAGGTTTCACTATCAATCAATTCTTTGGTGGTGTTACTTTTTAGACATAACATAATTTGGCATTTTCAGAATAAATACATTTAGCAATGATTACTTGGTAGGTAGTAGTACTCAAAGTACCTCTGAGTTGACACTTATTCATAACTAATACTTTTTAATTTTAACAGCTGTAAGAAGGTGCAATGAATTTGATCATAACAGACTCTGACTCTTTTCTTATAAAACAATTGTGAGAAGAGTTGGATATTTGGACAATGTTCTTATTTACAAGCAATGACAACTTGTTGTTTTTACCCATGGGTTAGCATTACGCCAGACAGAATAAAACTTGCCTCTGGTCAATTTTTTTTCAAAATCAGTCAATATTTATTAACAAGTGCTGCAGTCTCTTGAGCAATACAAACTACCCAACTGAATTGTATTTCAGGCAGACTCTGTGGTAGTTTTTTTTTTTTGTTGTTGTTGGTGAGGAATCACATTTCTACTTTGGAGGCAGACTGCCGATTTTATAATAAAGTATTGCATCTCTTTTCAGTAGTATTCTGACATTCGGCATAACTAACTCACTGATATTTTGTTTACATGCACAAAATATTAAGTTTTTTTCCATATTCTGAAAAGGGTAATATTCCTTCTCAGTCGTCAACATTGCTAAAATGAATATTCCCTTACTATTTTTGTTTACATGCAGCCGTGCATACTCTGATAAACATAACCGGTGGAGGACTGTTCCACTGTACAAATACAGACTCCCTCTTTCCTTCCTTCAACCGCTCTCTTAAAAAGGTTGATATTGCGCTATCTGTGGAAATAGTTTTGGGGCCGTGGATCTCTGCAAACTGTTGGTAGTTGGGTTTGTGTATAACTTCTATACAACGAACAGAACTGACCGTAGACAGGAAAGAGGTTGTGTGCCACACAGGAGTTGTCCTGCCAGCATGTGATAAATTACATGTTGAACAATGTTTCCTTGTTGTCGGCAGGAAAGATGGGCTCCAAAATGCATTGGTCTGGGTGCAATTAAAATCAAAGAATGAGTAATTTTCAGGTAATAAATGTATTTGATACACACCAGGGACATCTACATGAGCCTATTCATTTTTGTTTGTTTGACAAAAGGTGAAATTAGTTAAGATGTAGATGTTTGATGCTGACACCCAAACGTATTACCTCACCATAATTAATAATGTTACAGTACACCTTATTTTTCTCATCAAGGTACAGGTAGTCTGGATCATTTTACAGCATTGTGATGTTTTTTTATTTGCCTTCGCACACTTCAGTGTGAGAGTAGACAACTGGTCACATCTGTGTTTTCAACTGGGATATTTTAAACTGTTACTTGTGGGCTTTTAGTTTTCAAGGACAGGCCGTGCATGTCAGTGTGTGCACTTTGGAGTTTTTCACTCTGCAGCTTGTCACGCATACTTGGTCAATTTAATCCTCTGAGGAGCTCGTAGCAGAGATGCGTGCCTCCTCACTTTAAGTGCTCAGTGTCACATCAGTACATGCTGATCTTGCTGTTGGCTTCAGGTTCATGTTTGAGAAGTTCTGCTCTTAGTCAGATCTGTATATGGGCAAAATTGCCCAATTGTTTTTATATGATTTATTTTTCCTACTGCATTTCCCCTCATTGATCTAGTTTGTCAAAAATACAGAATTTTATCTTGTGTTTTGATCCCATAAAAAGTGTTAAAGAAATGGACGTTACATTGTATTGTTGTATAGACTGGTTGAAGAAAAAGGATGCCAATAGCCTTTTCAACCAATGCATAATCAAATATTACCATTTTGTGCAAAATGAATGCATTAGTTTTGTGCATTTAGCTTTGCTGCCTCATCCCCGTATCGCTCAAATCTTTCAAAGGAAATAACAATGTAAAAAAAATTAATACATTGTTTTGATACTTTAATTATGGCAGTCATATGTTTCTTAACTAGGCTAGATTGCCATTGGCCTTCAGTTGAAACTAATCATATTTCTTGATTTGTCCAACTAACAGTCGCTAAAAAGGAGTGGAGCATGAAATGTATGTGTACAGATTGTAAAGCCCTTTGAAGCAATTTTTTTATTTTGGGCAATACAAAATTAATTTAATTGACATGTTATCAGGTTGATTTCCAGCTATGACATTTTGCTTCCGAACACTCTCTGACAATCACTTTTCCATGTAATTTATTAGCACAAACAGTGAGCTGCTAAAACAGAGCCAGCACCAGCAGCTTAAGAGGTTGAAGCACAAAACAAAAGTATAGTACCTGTCTTTAAGTATTTAAGTAAACTAATGGCATGTAAATTAATGACCAAGCTTTGTCTTTAGTTTGAAATGTCCCTTATGGTTATTGTCAAAGTGGTAATATAGATAACTTGAGCTTGTCTATGTGAAGTTGAAATCGTTCACTTTATTCAAATTGTGAATCCCTGTATTCTCTTCCTAGTAGCATTGCGTGCGGAGGCCTTTTCCCCCTTGTGAGAAGGCTGTGGGATCTGAGAGTACCAATAACTAAACACGCTATACTTTAATGAGTCCTAAAAGGCAGCCAGCACAGTGGAGTAAAACTGTGGAGGTGGGTTTATCTAAGCAATGATGGGAAAACAAAAAAAGAACCTTGTGGTCTTTATCTGGGGCTGGTTTCTGACGACGAAAACTGTGAGGCAAGGCCTCTAGGGATACGAGATGCTCCGCACTCAAATGCCTGTGCTAAGAGGAGGCTGCTGGCTGGCTGCACACAGTGAAAGCCTTGTATGACATTTTTGGGGAGATGCATCTTGCCAAGCTTTCTCTTCCAAGTGTTTATCTAATGAAATATTTCTGCCTTGTGGCACTATCTCAAGTGGGACAATAGCCAATGTTTGTGCTTTGTACTTGGAATAAAAGGTGAAACATATGAAATGGAGATTGAAGTAAGTCATTTTCTTCAACACAATATGTTCTGTTGTGGCTGCTTTTCTCACATTTACTATACATGTGGAGAGGCCTTTTTGTAGCTTAAAATGTTGAGTTTTATTTTATTTTGGCATATGAAAAACTGGCTGACTATCACTAAGGTTTTTTTTTTTAATGCTTTGTCTTTGGGCCCTTCTTTGCCATCTTAACTAAACTGCAAAAAAGTTGATGCTTTAAAGCAGTAGGGTACTTATATTTTGAAGTCAGCAATTGGTTTTATATTTTGAGACTCACAACAGATGGAAAAGCAGCAGCAGCAGCAGCAGCAGGAGGTTTAAGTTGACCTGCAAAGTTCAAGCCCCCATCCTTGCGTGACTCGGATGCTTGCAGTGTGCTTGGTTGCTTTCTGTACTTCCCTCAAGTATTGTTTTATCCGTTGAAGTTGAAAACTGATGCGTAAACTCTGATTTGATATAGAGGATGATTGATATGGTTAATGTTGCATTTGTCTAAATCAAATAATATTTGTTCTAAAGCCTTGTGTATTGACAACTCTTTCATTCAGTTTTTGGGACTACCAATAATTCAGTATTATCATTAAGGATCAGATGGTGGCTACTATTGCTCAGCATTCTCTTGCACAGCATCACAATTTATTGATCATACTAACATTGTTGGGCTCTCTAAAACTTTGCAAGTATTTTACACCATTCGTACAACATTGATCCTAAATAATGCCCCGCCCACTTTGTGTGCACAGTTGTGGGACAGTTATTCTCCTGTAAGAGTATCTCTCAGTAATTGAAAGTACCACACAACCGGTCACATTTTGTTACAAAAAAAGCTAACAAACTATACACCACAACTAGTTGTGTAACGAACCATTGTCGACTTGTGATCCTCCAGGTTTGGCAGGCATGTGAACCGCGGATTAATTTCACAGTTCAACGTTAACCATCACAGCGTGAAATACATTTTTATCTGCAATAGTAAAATATGCGATCAGGATATCGGCATATATGCTTTTCTCGTCGTAGATCTTTGATAATGTTACCTTGTAATCAACAAATCTGTGTTTAAATCAACCGGAGGGCTAGTAACGATGGCAGTGCCGCTAATGGCCAATGAACAGACGGTTTTATTCAATTACATTGTGATGCGTTAAGGCTCTGTTCAGTTAAAATTATGAATTATAACTTTATCATGATGTGTTCACATGTAATCTCAGTGTTGGTGAGAAATTCAAATATATAGTTGTTTGAAGGAGAGGTTTTTACAACACAAATAGAAATTGGAGAGGGATTTATGACCCGTTTACATTACCTCTAAGCAGCTTATAATAAATCATTAAAACTACTCAAGACTAGATTTGTTTTAATCCATCAAAATACAATCTCTTATTTCCTTATCATTTTAATTGTGTTCAACACTATCTTTTTGTTTCACTGAAGCGTGGTGGTTATGACAGTTTCCCTTTTTTTTCTTACACTATATATTACTGTAACTAACTAAAAATATATTATTTAAAAAATGTTATGTTTACACTGACTTCAGAGTGGTTGAAATTATTGTTTTGGACAATGGCATAAAGATGCATATAAAAGGTCTGGAGCCTTATAGACCAACCGCTATAATCAAACAACAAAGGGATGTATCCGCCAATATGGATCATCAGTGATCGGCAATTAGTATTGTGGGTCAAAAATAATATCGGGGATCTTTTAAGTTATATTTGTTTCTTTTTTTGTTTGTGTTGAGCCAATTTGTGACTTGATCCAAACTCCGAGTTGTATCATCCATTGCACCACTAACCACAACACTTAAGTCATGTTTCACGAATATTTACAGAATGTGACATGTGATGAATGACAACATTGGACTTTCTGCTTTCATAAGTCGTTCAAAGTTGATAATCTATGCACCATTTGCATTTTGAGTGTTCCATAAGTGTCTATACAATCCCAAAATTCCTTGGCATGACATGATGGTATCTCATTGTTCAATCCTTTGGAGGATGGAGTCTGCAAATGAATTATTCAGTATACTTCTATTAAGTTGTGTGGGTGGCTGTTGTGTTATTTTATTCTTTTATCACAATGTATATCTGTAGTGGTATACAAAACCTTTTTTAGTTTATTTTTGTAAAAGTTCTAGGAAGTGTTGATGCAATTGACCCTTAGCTAATGTTTAACCACGACTAGAGCGAAATCCACAAAACGAGCCTGAAAATGAAGAAGCTCAGAAACAATTGCATGCGTTTGATAGTTGTTTGACCGTGATGTTGCGTTATTATTGGCCAGTCTGCATCAGAGGGGGCGGGAGCTAGCAAATGCTCAATTAGTGCTGGTATTCTGCAGGTGTCTAATGTCTATCTAATATAACCAGATTACTGCTTCAGCTACGTTTGCCATCTCTTTGCATCTGCTGCAAAACTTAAAAACAAAAAAAAACACTTCAAATGTTTCACATTTAGCATCACTACATAAGTAAAGCTCATTGGAAGACTGATGTTGCTAGATCAAGTTCTAACTGGCCTTGAACAATTGACTGTCTTTGTTCAGACTTTGACGGTTTCCATAATATACTTTTTGCATGATTGGCACATGGAAGATGAACTACTCATCTGGGGTTGTGGTTTCTTCTAGTGAATATGTAATTCACTAGAAGAAACCACAACCCCAGATGAGTAGTGTATGGCATGTGGTAATGGGTCATGTGGGTTGAAGCTCTTTTGTTGTATTACTGTAGTTTTCCTTTTTTTACTCGCTTATGTAGTTGATGTGGTTTGACCTTGGTTTAGGGACATGCCAGTGAGTCAAATGAGTCAATGTTTGCACTTGTGTACTGAACATTGGCCATTCAGTTGTCTGTAGTATATTCAGAAGCCTGAAAACGGGGACAGTATGTGGATGAATGTATGTATGATGAATGCGTCTCCCCAATCCACAAGCAATGTTGTAAAAAGGATTGATTAAAAACTAAGCTGTATTTTACCAGAAGAGAAGAAAGGTTGCTGTAGAATGTCATTGTGCCACTTTTATTTTCAATGGAAAAAAAATAATAAAGACAGTTCACAGGCCAAATTGCAGAAGCAAAAAAAGAAGAAATTGCTTTTTTTGCTCAGACTAGCAGTTTAAGAAAGACATTCTATTAACATATGAAACCAAAGAGTTGCAGATCTTATGATTGACTTGTTTTGTGTTAAGGGCAGTGATATAACTGAACTTGACAGTCAGTAAGCACAGTTACTATGAAGTAGCAAGTGATGCAGCTAGTGTATTTTCATACATTCACTGAGGAATCTGTAGAAATATCAACAAACACTGAAATTAACATATTGTCAGCGACAGGATGTTGTTACTCGGATGTGAATGCACTGCTGTGAGGAGGCGCTTTCACAGACTTCTCCACTCGAGCACAGCTTCTCGAACACAACCAGCCTAACTTGGCTTGAGTTCACTGTGGTCCTGTCACAACAATGGATACTACAACCAATTATGTATCACAAAAAAAGTGACCACTTTTCTTTTTGCCTTGAAGAAAATCACACTGACACCACTCTTGTTTTACTGGCTTTATTTGGAGTAGGGTGCTGGCAGAGTAGTCATCCAATGATTGATATGTGCTACGTTTTCAGATTGGATTGAGGAAGTGCCTGGAATTATTTCCTCTTTTAGAAGGAACTAAAACATTGGTAACTTAAATGTGAAGTTTGCAATTTCCTATTGCTAAATTATGTGCCAAATGGATGTTTTGCATCAGTGGTCCAGTCTTGAAATGATCTGAATTCAAAACTTTTAAGTTCCATAACAAAGTATATATGCCAGTATATATTCTCTTCGAAATGTATTGTATAGTTTTTGTACAATTTGTAGCAAATGTAAGATACTCAACAAAGCTTACTGCAACATGTGATGCTGATTGACACAAACAATTATGTACTTTACAATGCCGATTAGTGCGCTATGAGCTCAACACTTATTCTCCCTACTGTGCACAGAGAAGAAATATATCTAGATAAATAACACTTTTAAATGCATTGTCATTTTTAATCAAGCTATCACAGTTAACCCTGATCTCACACGCACTCATAGTCCACCTTCAGTTTTTCACACTTGGATGAACTGGGGGCGCGATTATTTTCTAATCGAATAAAGGTCCAGAGCAGATCTACAGCTGTTAGCTCTGACTTGCAGTGAGCTGTTTGCTGCAATTTGCCATTTCACATAGGGCTGTATGGCCAAACAGTCATATCACAGTATTTTGACAGTATTTTATTTAAGATTCTGACTGTTTCACGGTATATCACGGTATTTTCTTCGAGTAAAAACATTCATTCAATGACGCCGAAAAGGACCGCTAGCCAACTGAACAGATGTTGCGAGTGGTGAACAGCTGTTTTTACGTTGGTACATTGAGGGTGTTAGGAAGCTAAACTGGAGGGACTTAGGACCCAGGAAAACTCCGTCGCAGGAAGAGACGGACCGGAAGGGTCTGTGGCGATGGAGTTTCTGTGAAAGTGGGCGAGCTCTACCGAGCATGCAGTTCGGCAGTGTAATTTTATAAATGTACAATTATTAGTGTTACAAATTGTTTGTCACAAACTGTCGTGTCGTGATGTTTTACCCTGTTAAAGAGCGTTAGTTGTGGGTTATTAATTGTTGTTATAAAGTTAGAAACCAAGTCTCAATACACGTAATACAAGTAGCCCCGACCGCGCCCGCAGCGGTGAGCTGTGAAAAATAAATGTTGCTGCCTGCTGAAGAGCGACAACTGTTGATACGGCAATGCACCGGTATGACGGTATATGAAAAATTCATACCGTATGGAAATTTGAAACCTGTTGAACCGGTATACCGCAGAGCCCTAATTTCACGTGCATTTTATGTACATCATGACAGCGACAGCTGAGATGTGGCAGTGTTGAAACACAATTATCAGAGAAAAGCAACAAATGAGAAGATGTTTTGTTCAAAAATCAAGGGAATCCTTTTTTTGTATCATGGCAGCTGCACTGACTTCATTCTGTCAATATTCAAATACTGATTAGTATTGGTAATAAACACTATTGGGACAAAAGTCTAAAAGAAAAATATAAAATTAAGCATGTGTGAAAGCAGTATATACAACAAATTTATTGACATGATGTGCACTTATGGACCGCAGTATATTTTAGATAGAGATATTTTTTTATCAAAATTCAATTGATATGGCATAAATAATTCTAAATAATCATCTAATAAATATTCTGTTGTGAAAATATAGTTTTGATTCGTCCATTATCCTTTTCGATGGCTGAGTATGTTGAAACACTAAAATGGCACGTTGACTGTGATTCGAGAAGCTCTCCACTAAGAAATATTGATCAGGTTTAAACCTGTTCGTTCAGTGCACAATTTGCAATGCTATTTTCATCACTTGAGTAGAGAAAATCTATTTCTAGTTATGGCAGGTTGACATTTTCACAAGATGCAACCAACAAGGTTAAACAAATTCATAAATAGAATATGAAATGATCAGTCATATGTGCAAAAAAAGGTTGTTTTGTGACTTTACAGGTACTAATAGGGGGTTTATAAGGATTTTTGATTTTGTTAGACTCCCACCAGCCCGTAGGGTTACAGGGATGTGTGTTTTATTGAAATTTAATTTTTATAAACCATAGGTCTCTTCTCACAAGGGTTACGGTATTGTAGCAATGTAAATTAAGTTAAACAGCCATGTGGTTGCGGAGATATTTAAGGTGCCGTTTAAAAAAATGACATGTGTCACAATCCGGCTCCAAGGCTGCAACAAACAGGGAGACAAACGAGCGGGCTGCTAACAAAAAGCGATTTTTTTTTTTTTTTAACACAAGTCAAACCGCCTCAAGTGGAGGTATCAGTAGTGAAGTGCATGTATGGGTGTGTGGCAGTGTGCATAAAGATACAAAGCAAAACCTCTTGATTGTTGCTTTTGTTCTTGCTGATCTAACATGAAGTACTTGTTGTGTCCACATTTTCAGACGGCAACACCAAACTAAGATGGCAGTCAGACTGTGCGATGTGGCTTCTCTGCTTAGAAGTGGTTCGTGGGCGCCTGAGCCTTGGACTGGGGTCAGTGGCACTTCTCTTCTGAAATACTTTGCTTTCTGTCTCAATGCTCAGGCCATACCAATGACGTTAGCTCTGTATGTATCCCATGTTCAATTTGGAATTCAGCTATTGGTATGGTCTAAACCGGTCTACCCTGATTAGTTAATCTCAAATAATTACTGTTGAATGTGATTGCCTAGGAATAATATGCATAGTGGTGACACTTATCTGCTTTGTGCACATGGTGAATCTATTAACAAAGGATGCCTCTTCATATGTTAACTTATTGCTGGTTGCTTTAAATCATTACCATACAATTTAGGACCTGTTTACCTATGCTAACGCACTGGTGGATGCAGCTGTAGGCTTTGCATACTGCATCTAGATTATTATGTCTGATAAAATGTCTTGCTTTAGTCACCACATTGATCCTTAAAAGACATGTTTAAACATGCTACTTTCCATCCTGAATATTGCTGTTGGGCTTCTGACAGATTAATAGACCATCACATTACCTTTTCAGTAGAAAGTGTCCTCTGGTTTCCCAGAAACAAAAGCAGCCATCATAAATGGCAAAGTGTGGTATTTGTTGGCTGTTATTGTCTAATATTCATGTGATTTTGACTAGATTTTTTTCCTTTCTGTCTCTTTAGCAGGTAATTGCTGCCATGGAAACACAGTTGTCCAATGGGCCAACTTGCAACAACACAAGCAACGGGCCCTCAACAATCTCGAACAACTGCTCCTCACCGGTCGAGTCAGGGAGCATAGAGGACAGTAAAACTAACTTGATAGTCAACTATCTGCCTCAGAACATGACCCAGGAGGAGTTGAAGAGTTTGTTTGGGAGCATCGGAGAAATTGAGTCCTGTAAACTGGTTCGAGACAAAATAACAGGTAACACAACCTTTTTATTGCTATAGCTGTTTATTCGCTTTGACCCGTGCTCTGAATTTATTGGTTGCAAATATGTGCATTTATTTTGCCTTTTTAAGTTAGCACACAATTATACTTTTTAATTTTCATATTAAATAGATTTAATGTGTACAACAACATTGAGCCCAATCAGTGAGGCCCTAAAAGCAGGATTGTTCAAGTCATAAACTTTTTATTTTTATGCCTGCACAGTATGACTCTCTTTTGCATCTAGCGGCTCATTATGAAGAATACAAGGCACTGTCTGTATTGACAGATTCATTTTTATTGCTATATTTGAGAGATGCACCAATGCTTCTCTCAAAGGATATTTCCTTGGTTCTTTACTACAGGAATTTCAAGACACTCAAATGAAATGCATTTTACATTCCTTTTTTATTTGGGCAGCTAGACAACCTGCAAATTATTTCATATTTTTACTTTATTTTTATGAGAGGAATACAGCTGGCAGAGACACTGACATTGCCAGTGTGACATGAGAATGTAGATGATGGCTGAAGCTGCTGGATTCTTCTGCTCGCTGCTTTGATCAAGGTTACCCAGACCTTCCATCTGCTGCTTATAGCGCAGTCGACTGGTCCGGCACATGAGGCTTTTTGCCTTTTTTAAGGCGCTATACACACGTCTGTTTCATTTGCATTTGGTCCTAAAACATCTACAGTATTAGCTCAATGAACTGATCATTCCCTTGGAATGAGGCTGGATGGCTGGGGGCTCCTATTGAGAAGCGTTGTTGAACTAAGATGCTAGAATTTAAGTGATATATCAGTGGTATATCGTTATCATGATGTGTTCTAATGTAATCTTGTGAAATGTAGTTTTTGACAATGATCTTGAAAGAAGAGGAAAAAAAGAAGAAAAAAAAAATATATATATATATACACACACACACACACACACACAGTTTTGAAGGAGATGTTTTTACAGCAATACAACAATTATATTAAAGGGAATTCTTAGCTGTTAACTTCCTAATACAAACGCTAAGTATGTTATAATTAAATCAAGCAAAGATTTCTCAAATATATGAAAAATACAATCTTTTATTTTCTAATCTTTTGAATTGTGTTTTTATGCAAATAGCCACTATGGATGTTTATAAGAAAGTAAAAAGATAATTTTTTTACAGTTTATGCTGACTTAAAGGGTTTTTTTTTTGGACAGTGCTGAAAACTAAATAGTTTGGCACCTGAAAACTAGCTGCTCAAACAAAACAACAAAAATATGTGTACTGGCCAATATGGCTCATTGACGACCAGCAATCCACATTGGCAGCAATTTTTTTTTTTTTTCCTGATCGGATCCCTGACTGAAAGCCGTGATACAATTAAAACTGTGATTCTTTGCATCCCCACTAGTGTTTCCCAGAGCTGCTAAAATGTCAAGTGCTCTTAGTAACTGTTTGCTTCTATAACCATATAAAGTGGAAGCTCATTTGTTTTGGCACAGTATAACTGTTCTTTATACATTATCAAAGCTTTCATGTCTCATTTAATTGGGAACAAATGGTAGAAAGAGGTAGACCACACACCGAGATTGGTGTATTTGTGGAGATGGAAGGCATGGCGGGGGCTATCATTATGTGTATTTACTGAATTTGGACATTTGGCATGCAGGAATACATTTTCAAGTGTGTTGTCGTCCATGAAATAAATACCCTTATGTGGTCATGCATACAAGAAATGCATTTGATTGTTGATGTGTGAAATGGTCTGAGCTGAATTGACAAGTGATCCTCGTTTTAAAACCGGTGTTGAGCACAGTCTGCTTGGGTGATTGAACATAAACATGCTTGATAGGTTGCATATTTAGTGGGGGAAGTGTGAACATAACACTCAAGTCATTTAAGTGCAAGGAAATAAATTAAACTAGTTGTTTTGAAATCTTTTTTTAAGCACCCCGATGACGAAATAAAGTTAATTTTTTTTGGTGACCTGTTAACTAAATAACATAAAATAAGATAATCCTTTATTAGTCCCGCAGTGGGGAAATTACAGGATTACAGCAGCCTTGCTCACAAGTGAATAAAAAGAATAATACAATAAAAACACGAATGGATAAAACACAGGTTTTACCAAAGCGATGGTCCCTCTACGGTGCTATATGCCACCTTGCTACTTTATAGACACCAGTGATTTAAACATTTTCATTTAAAGTTTTAATTAAAGCAGAAAAAAAAGAAAGTAATAGATGGAAAATCATAGTGTCTCTTGCTTTTCCACACCAATCTAATCAAAACAATTTTAGATTGGGACATTAGAATTACATTTTATTTTGTTTAGTAACCTTTTAAACATGGCAGTAATCATTGCTTGAAATTAACATTTATTCATCTAGGGGTTTCCCATGCTACCTTGGATTGGATAGTATAGTAATTGTATGTCAGTTGGTTGTTATGCTTGTCCTCTGCCTTATGGGCTATCTTGTTGTAGAAAATGCCAACCATTGTATAGAACTGGCCACTAGATCTGTGTTGTCGGTGTAGCGTTGCAGTCACGTTCATCTCGTCTTTGACTGTTGTATAGTTGCACACGTCTGTGAAAACTTGTGTCATGGTATTTTCTAGCTTATACCTTCTTTTTTTTATAAAAAGAAACAAGTAATGTAGTATATTGAAATTACAGCTTCACTTTGTTTTCAGAATGTGAGCCTCTGTTAGATTGGATTGGGATGACAGTTGCACCGGCATCTTTAGAGAAACTAAGTGTGTAGATGGGGTTTGTCTACGGCACAAATCCAAAGCCTCTTAACATCAGCAGTGATCTTATTAGAGTAATTAGCCAGATAAAAACAAATTGCCTTTTTTATTAAAGAAGTACAAATGTAGCCAGCTGGAAAGAGTGAGTTCTTAGCTTTGGCATTGGCTATAGATACTTTAAAACAGAACACTTAAGGGAGGCACATTTATTTGGATGCAACTGTACAAACGCCACTGACATTAACAAACTCAAACTTGTTTGTTTGTTTGTCTCAAACATAATGTGACTGCTGTAACAATGCTTACGTTTCAGTGTGCTTAATGTGCTAATGTAACATTCATTTAGTGTCACAATTTCAGTTTGAATTGTGTTTGGTCACATTTGTAGAAACTGCTTCTTTCAGCAAAGGTGATTGATCCCTGCTGTTGAGCAGATTTTTTTGTCAATGCAGGTATTTCTAAAGCACCCATTTAATTGTCCAAGTGGATCGATAATGGACTAATGACCACCTTTTCCCCCATCAACACTAAGTAAGCAGATAAGCTACTATTTAAAGTTATTTTTAACTGACAAAAGCTTGAATTGGGTTGAGTAAAAACTGACTTCAAAATCAGTTGGGGAAAAATTTGTTATTCAAAGCCTCCAAGTCATTTCTTAGGAATTTTGCCTTGATTTCAATTTCAGCTCTATATAAAACCCTATCCCCTCCAGACTGTGTTGCTTTTGTCTCTCCCTTGGCCCTGTGGCAATGGATTTAAGCCAGCCTACATCTGTGCACTGGTGCTACATCAGATGTTAAGTAATCACCAGAGAGATGCATGCTTCCTCTTTGCTTTAAATGTTCTTGCCTTGGCTGCTGCTGCAGCAGCTTAGTCTTTGTGTCATTTCCCTCCCACTATGGGCAGCACTAGTCTTTTACTGGAAGCTGGGTGCAGTTATCTGTTTGAAAGTGCATCCCAGCATGTCTCCTCTACTCCCTAATGACAGATGAAAGTGAGAAAGTTGTTTATTATAGAAACATGGCTGAGGCCCCCCCAGTCATAACAGCAGATGTAGTGGCTATTTAGACATTCCATAGGAAGACATCACTATAAGGACATAGCATGCCCACATGCACCATGTATAGTAGAACAGTGAGGGAGGCGGTTTGCCTGCCAGGCTTAAGTAAAAGTGTCATTTCACCAGCTCATTTCAAAGGCTCGGCATGTTTCTCCTGGCTATAACAGTCCCTGGGATCCAAGGTGAAATTAAGTTCATGAACTTCACTTGATCGCAGCAAAACGACACATGAAAGCAGTGACTCATGGTGGTAAGACATGATGAAGCCAGCATGGATGCATATCGGGTGTTCAGATGTACAGTAAAGCTAAATTGATAGCAATGCTGCAAGTAATATTTGACAGTTGGATGTCTGTCTCTTTCCCTTAACTAATACACAAATATGTTCTTGTTCTAACATGAGTTTTACATTTTCAAATGTCTATATTACATATATCTTTTTTTGTTTCATAGTCTTGATTCTTCAACATGTAAGAGCTGATGTAGCCAATATGAAAACCTAAGAAAAAACACCCATTTTAATTTAAAGTTTTGGTTTAAAAAAAGAAAAGGACAAATATGGACCTCGTGAATTTCCCTTTAAAAAAAAAAACGATACACTCTCACTCATCTCTCTAAATGCGTCTTGGGCATAAATGTTATACTGACTTGTGTGGAAAATATTAACCAGATTTAATCATCAAGTTGCTTATATACTGTTTTAATAACCTGAAGCTGCTTGAGCTGGTGAACTTGACCGGCAGTGGAATTGCAGAGAGACCCAGCAGTGTGGGTGGAGGAAATTGAATTGCCTCTGTGCACATAAAGAGTGGGTGTCAATCTATTGTACATTTTAGAGATAAACTGTGGAGGGAGGGGAACACATTGAGCCTCGGCTACTGTGCTGTGTCAGAGATGAGTTGGTGTAAAAGCAGAGCAATTACCTGTCATTTTTAATTTAAGACATGTTTGTCAAAGAGTTGGTTTAATATAGGTTGTAAGCCAAATAGATGTTGGAAATAGGCCTGTGACCTCTGTTCTTCATGCTCTGCCAAATGAGAAATAAAAAACGACGGTTTTATTTTTATATCCTTGTGTTACTGATTGTTTTATTTCTTGAGAAAACTGCATTCATGTCATTCAAGATTTATAAAAGGCAGTCTTGTCCATGTTTAACTGTTGCATATTTTCCTGTGTTTTTGTTGAGCTGTCACTGTTTAGTTTTTATAAGTGTGGGGTTTTATGTATTTTCTGGTCTTGTGATTGCAGGGCAGAGCCTAGGCTATGGATTTGTGAATTACGTGGACCCGAAGGATGCAGAAAAGGCCATCAATACCTTAAATGGCTTGAGACTTCAGACTAAAACTATCAAGGTAGGATGTCATGCATGTTCTTTTTCCTAATCTCTAACAGGATACCGTGTTCATTCTTATCTCCAATAAGCTACCTAATCAGACGGTCATATTAAACTCTGTAAAATCAGTTACCATTCATGACTGGTTACAAAAATTCAAGATATGCCGTTCATGTCTAGCTCTCTGGGATGGCGTCAGATGCATAATGAGGCTGGAGAAATGTGGGGTGGAGAGGGAGAGCCTATTGTTAATCTGGGCACATGCAGCTTTGCCTTGGCCTCAAGTAGAGCAGAACTGTTTCTATGGTTGCATGTGCTGTAGCGCTGCTGTATGCCTTTACAGGGAGGTGGCTACCATTAGCATTCATCAGGCAATGTAGCGCTCAATGTGCAAGTGGAAAAACTAATTTACTTCATATAGTGCTGCAGGATTTTTGGATGGTGGAGACAGATATTTTCTCACTGGTCTTACACGGCGCTTGCCAAATACCTTCTCTCATCGGGCAGAGGGGTTTTCATAAAAATGTCTGTGGGCAAAACGCATTTTGCATACGAAAATTAATTGACTGGTACAAAATTTGGCAGCTGTATGTTTTGATTATATCTGTTTTTACAACGTAAATTGAAAGTTGAAGATGAGGCATGTTATGAGCCATACCACTTAATTCCCATGAATCAAACTAAACATGTCTTTATCCCCATCTCTCTTCCGTGGTTCATTCCTCTGAAAGTATAACGTAATACTTTTTTATTTTTTATCACACGTCCCAAAATCTCTCGCTGCTCCGTCAGAAGTGCAAATAAACCCTAGTGGGGTAGAGGAATGTACTTTGCAAATATTAGCATCAAATGAAGTGTGAAGGTGAGACAGGGAGGCAGGGATGAGAAGGAGCTAGGGAGTAGCCTGGCTATGGGCTGGGAGCTTTAGATTTCACGTTCACTTTGTCAGCCTCCCCTTCAGGGCAGGGTCTGGGTGAGTTTGGCGAAGTGGATGACCAATTTGAGTTCTAATTGATCTGAAACCACAAAAAGGAAGGTTTAATTATGAGTGATTTTTGTTATAGTCATTGCAAAAGATTATAAGGTCTTGTTTTCAGACACTGTTATTGAATGCAGCTGTCGTGCTATTTATGTTATTGACAGTCGAGTGGCAAGTACCTGGAGTCACCAGACGAAAGAAAAAGCAAGGTTCATGTCGGCAGTCACGACTGCACTTTTTTCTTTATTTTCTCCCTTCCTGTTATCTCTCATTTAGTCCTCCTATAAACCACCCTTTAGTCATTCTTCCACATCAGCTCCTAAATGTAGGCTATATGGGCCCCTCTGCATCTCATTGTATAGATGACTGAAGATGGGATGGTGCTCCAAAAACCTAATGATTATAATGTATGACTACTCAGGGATGAACGATGTATTGATCCACAGGGCCTGATGGATAACTCTTGTCCCTCCCCATTTTCTATTACTCGGCTGTGTTTATGGACAGATGTTGATTTATGCTGCATGTTTATCTAGCCTGGTGCTGGGGGTTCTCCAAATATATCCTGAATTTAGAGAAAGAATGAGCAAGATTACTTTTAATAGGCAGCTACGCTGCTCCGTTGTCTATAGAAATGTGCAAGTTATAATCAATGTATTTTTTAAATGAGAGCTGTCTAGACAGTCTTGATGCTGCATCCATCTGTCAGGTTTCCAACCGAGTTGATGGACAAACGTGTGCAAGTTTAACAGACTGATTTGTCACTGTTCATTTAGCTGATGAGATTCAATATACAAGACAGATTGTGGCACAGAAACTATTGAATTGCATCATCCTAATTATTATAAAAACAATCATAATGGAGAAAACCTGCTATAGCAATGGGATGACGTATTTGTTTGATGTATAGTCAATTTGTAAGAGCACAGGTATGAACCAAATGTATTGCCTTAATGCTCCATAAAAATGTGACTATTTAAGCCACTCTGACAGATTAGTGTGGTTCTCTTCAGGTGTGTTCGGTCTAAACAAGAAGCACTTTTTTTGTTTTAGAGGGAATTTAATTGTTGTGCAGTGGATTTTCTGTCTGTTTATTAGCCATAAACAGACAATGTCAGCAGAGATGTTTGCTGTAGCAGGCACCAGATGTGTGTGTGGAGTGTGCCTGTGTATGCTTCAACTTGGACTGTTGTCAATTCTTATTAGGAACTCCGTTTGTCTATTTTCTCCAGACTTTCTCCTTTCGTCTCTATATTCAGTCTCAAACCGTTAGGTTAAGGAAGAAGTTTCAAGCTGTGAAACTTTATAGAATTGACTGCAGACAGGTTTTGCCTGCAGTTGTGCCACCTAGAGTAAATTTATGTTTAACAATTATATTTAATATAATTGATTAATGGATCCAATCGCATCAATATTTGGGTCATTAAGTCCAAACACTTTTAAAGGTATTTAAAGGTCATAACTCATGCTTTTATTTGAGCATATTTACTAGAACTAGAACTTGAATTGTAAATGCTACCAATATCAATTGTTAAGTTCATCTAAAAATGCCAATGCATTCATCAATATACTGAGATATGGTACAAACATTTTAATTAAGCATTTTTGTTTTGATATTAATATGTCATACAGACATGTTGGCTACATAGCATAGCTGTATTTAAAGAAAACTCAGTCTGGTTAATTACCAGTTTGTGTTTAATTATTTCTGGTAGAAATGGGTCACAGCATCTGCTCCTCTGCTTCTGTTAATTTAGAAAACCTAACATATAAGGTGATGCATAACCTGCCTTGATCTCAGAAAATTTGCATTGGAGCTATGCATGTTCAAAACTGTCTGTAATGTACTCGTGGTCATGTGAACTGTCTCCATCTGTAGGTTTCCTTTGCACGTCCAAGCTCCGCCTCCATCAGAGATGCGAATTTGTACGTCAGTGGCTTGCCAAAAACCATGACTCAGAAAGAACTGGAGCAGCTCTTCTCTCAGTATGGACGCATCATTACCTCACGCATTCTGGTGGACCAGGTGACTGGTGAGTAGGACATGATCCTTCCCTTGGTGCTTTTCTTTTCACCTCCTTCCAGCAGTGACTCCCTAGCAAAAAGAAACAGCCAGGCTTGAGAAATGCATCAGAGGTTGTGGTATGAGGTCCCCAAAAATGCAATATTCCACTAGAGGTGTTCATAAATATGCATAGATGGACAGAACAGGAAATGGGTGTTAAGTGGCAGGACTCTATGCTTTATCATTTATTTCCCCTCCAGTCTCCCTTCTGCCTGCACTTACCTTCTCTTGCTTGCTTCCTCTTACCATCCCCAAGGTGTACATGCAATGCCCGTTTCATGACGAGAAACAAAATGCATTAAGAGAAGTTATATTTTCTATATCTCAACTGTCATGTGGAAGCAGAGCCCTATGAAACACTGAACAGAATCTCTAGCTGAGACATTTCCCAGTGGTTGTGTACCCATGTGCTGGTGAAACATATTCTTTCAGGTGTGCATTATGGGAATGGTTATCTTTCTGGAGAAATCTTTCATTTTTACTTTAGTATTAATGGAACAATCCATAATCTCAGTGAAAGAAAAGGGGAAACCCAATCACCGAAATCCAAAGCATTATTGTAACATGAATTTGCTCACAAACTAGCAGACTGACACTTTATACAAAGTTTCTCGTTCTTCACCATGCCTTTTTACTACAGTGGCTCTCTGACAAAACTCATACAAGAATAAAAACTGGAATGCATACAAAATGCACAAGCTCGTATCATAAGAGAAATGTACTTTTTAACAAGAAATAAGCAAGTATCAAAATGACAAATTTGCGTCGAGCAATGGTCATTTTAATCCAGTACCACAAGCAACATGTGGTACTGGATTGATGGACCTGATTTTGACTTGGCAAAGATACTGATGCTCAAGGCTGATTGGCAGGCAGCAGGAAGAAACAAAACCTTGATTGAAAGACATGCATGGCTTTTCCAAGAGGGCAGTAAGAGGTAAATAAGTTAAATGACTGATGCTTAAATTAACTTATAAGATCTGTTGGCTATAATCTATTTACATGGTTTATGAGCTGGTGAGGTTTGATCAAAATAGCTCGCCAGATGGCCTCAGAAAATAATGTACTCTAGATCAGCGGTCCCCAACCTTTTTTGCACCACGGACTGGTTTCATGCAAGACGATATTTTTACGGACGGCCTGTGCACAATCTTCAGACTTGGTCTTTCTACCTACTGCCTGCCAATGCCCCATGATGGCAAAGCTGGGAAATGCTAGTGTTCTGTCAAAACAAGTGCACTTTTCTTTTTTTTCTTTTTTTACCTTCCCCATGTTTATCCTTCAGTTACAAATTTGACTTGTGCCTTAATCATCTTTTCTTGATTTGGAATGGGTCACTACTAATAATTTAGGATCATACAACTCACTGATTGGATCAAATATCTGATCAGTACAAAAGATGAATCACATATTTTACAGAATATTGGCCGGTAACGATAGTCAGTAAAACTTTATTTCCCACTGCAGTGGTTAATGTTAAACTGTAATTAATCTGTGGTTCCTGTCAGTGCCGAACCGCGAGAGGTGATCCGTACCGATCACGGAATAATTGTGGTCAGTTACACCACTACTAATAATTATGCTTCTGCTTTTACATTTAGTTAATATCGGTATCGTTTGTAAAACATTCATGTGAAATTGGCCTGTATTTTTAATTGACTAATGACACAAACTGCTCCCTATATAGAAATATATTTAAGTTTGTTTATACACCTCAAATTTGTATAATTGTGTGCCTGCTACAGCAAACGTTTCTGCTATCGTATTAATTAGATTTTTAGCTATTAAAAGTATTTAGTTTGTCTGCGCCGCCACAACGCACTGCTCGGTTGTTTTCAGAAAGCTCGGGTTAAACTATCATGAGATAATATAATTGCACTACTGTCTGGGGAAAAATACAATGTCATTTAATGTATATATATCACTCTAATTACCTTGTTTTATTTTACCCATAAACTACTGTTTAAGCCGTGACGGTGAAGTTCAAGCTGCATACCAGTACTGAATGTTTTCATGGCTGTCGAGAGAAACTCTGCGACTGATCTTATGTTAATTTTCTCTCCTCAGGCGTTTCCAGAGGGGTTGGCTTCATTCGTTTTGATCGGCGAGTTGAGGCTGAGGAGGCCATCAAGGGTCTTAACTGTCAGAAGCCGCCTGGTGCCACTGAACCCATTACAGTCAAGTTTGCGAACAATCCGAGCCAGAAGACCAGTCAGGCACTTCTGTCCCAGCTGTATCAGTCACCCAATCGAAGGTACCCAGGACCCCTCGCACAGCAGGCACAACGCTTCAGGTAAAAGGGGCACACCAAAAAGGAAAAAAATAGAAATCTGATTAGAGCCAAGTCTAGTTAATACTGCTAGTGATTTATGAGTCTGACCCTTTGAGGCTATTTGAAATTAGCATTTAAATTGTCTCGCAGCAGTACTTTGAAAATATTCTGTGTGGAGCTCATCAATACTCAGGACAGAATAATTCCTACCCATATTTACATTTTCAACTTTGCTGTGTTCCCCCTGATGCAGATGTAGGCATATGAAACAATTGGGTTTGAGCATATTTTGATAAATATGAAAAAATAGAGATGAGCAAAACTGATTGAAAAAACAATCGATGGTGTGGAAGTTTTGCATAGTTAGTGGCCAAAATTGGGGAAATGAAAATAAATTTGCTTTTCACTCTACTTCACTCCACCTCAGTGGTTACCACAAAAGACAATTTATGGAACTTTTAAGTTGTATGCTGTGAAAGTTGCAGTTTTTTCCAGCATACCATGCACTATATGAACAGAATGTCTCCGGCTGGCTCTATTGAGTAGGTTGAATATTGATAAATGCTGCTCAACCTTTTAAGCACCAAGCTATTTTTAGGCTTCTGCTCGAAAATTGCATACCCAAACTAAAAAGGGTGTATCTCTGCAACCACTAGGGCTATTTGAATACTTTTGGTGTTATAATAAACACGTAAAATGTGAGATATTGTTCAGATGTGTAAATATCAGTCTATATGTTACTGGTTAAGAGTAAATGAAGATGACACAGCAAAAATTAAGTTTTCAGGTCCGCCTAGAAAAAAAGCACTTTCAGGATGATTATTTCTTTGAAATGAGGCATTCGTAAGGTCTAAACCTCTCCCAAATCATAACACAATATGTGAACATTATCTCTGCAAAGTTTGACTTTGAAAAAGTGAAGCAGAACAAAGTTAGAGAGGGTTTAGTACAGAGAGAATTCAGGCGAGGACTCAAAAGAGCATTTGGGCACCATCTGTGCCGTTTGAATTTTATCATGTACCAAACCATATATTTCACTTGTATATTACTTATGGTGATCAATACATTCAAATACAGTATTTTCTTAATGAATTATGATTTTTTTATTTTTATGAATTATGATTTTTTTTTTTTATTCATAAAACAACCTATATATTTCCCATTAAAATAAAACAAGCACACACATTAACTGAATGAACAGATTTCATTTTTATCAAACTGTAAAAACACAGTAAAAAAACAAAGTGTAACAACAATACTTTTATGATTATCTTTCTTTCTGTTTGAGTTTTTTGTTAAATGGCTTACTGGTTCTTGTAGCAAAGGCTTTGGTGTGTAATTTGATGTGCAACATTAATATATTTTCTTGTGATTTATATATATTTTTTTGCAATAAATGAAAAAAGGCCCATATATGGGCCTATGGTGTTTTAAAATGGAATTTACTTGAATGGAAAAACTGACTTTATTTTTTACATCAGAAATATTACTCATCTGTGCCATCCTGGCAAAATGCATCATTAACCTCGTAAAAAGCTTCCTTTTATATTGAAATGCTTTTGTTTTTTGAAGGTTGGACAATCTGCTGAACATGGCCTATGGAGTGAAAAGGTAATTATTTTTTAGATTTCAGTCTCCTTGCTTGATCCTGGGGGAAATTTGGACCTAACATGAGGGAGTCAATGATAGACTTTTGTTTCTTCTCTCTTTTTCCCTGCATGGCAATGCTCTGGTGTGCATGCATTACTGTGTGGTTTGTCTTAACACCAAGTGATAATGTAAATATTTAGCATGTGTGCAAGATGCAAAACAGTAAACTTGTGTGTTACTAATTGGGAAGGGAGGACGAGCGCTACACATTAAACTAGGAAGAGACGAGTGATGGGTGTCACTATAAATTACCTGCTTTTCTGACCTAGGACAATCACTTCCCTTCTGCCACGATATTCTTCAGGATGTCTGCTGATTTGGGTGACAGAAAACCCAATTCACATGTATGATTAAACTGAAGTAACTTGGTCTGAGTTAAGTTCTACGACCACATGTCTCATACATTGAGCCAGTTATAAATACTTAAGTTGTCACATAAAGCCCCTTGGCATTAAAACTCAGGACCTTCTAAATATGAGGTGGCAGGCTTAGGCACTAGACTTTGCTATATAGATGGGTAACTGAGGCAGCAGTTAGAATTCATCCATCTGCAGTGTATTAAAAGCAGTCTGGACTGATAATTAAACATTGTAAATTAACTCCAGCATACCTTCTGATTTATAAGCTGATGCTGTTTATTTGATTAGTGGCCATGCAGATGGCCTTCTGTCATGTCATATTGGCCAGACTCTACAACATACACTTTAATTCCTTATGTACAGTAAGTATGAGCAAATTCAGTCATTTGCGCTTGAGGCATAGTTTTAATTGGTAATAATTGTATGTCACTCTCTTAAATGAGGTTAGTGCCTGTATTGGATATGATCAGTGATGCAGTGGAGTGCTTTAATCTCTACACAATGTCACATGTCTAAATTACAGTCTACACTGCTTGTCTACATAACAAAGAACAGAATGTCTTACTTGCTATTGCACAAAATTGCATACGTGTATTTTGAGCTCAATACTTTTACCTTGATCTATTATGGACAGCCTTGTCCTGTTTTAAACTTTGTTGCGTCAGAAGTCTTTCAGGATTTGCCAGGTTACCAGTTTGTCAAAGTTCAGTTTTAGGAATGCCTTCCTCAAGTATGATTGAAGTCCAATCCCCTGAAAGCTCAAAGGCCCATCACCGGCGACAATAGACTTGTGATTTCTCTTCTGCCCTGCTCTTTGGCTGACGTCTTCGTTGCCAAATCTCTCTGCGTGCCCTTGATGCTGGGAGCACACCTGTCATGGTGGATGTTCCCTGAGAGGCCAACTGGAGCAGCTAATCTTATGTGACACCTGCTGTAATAATTCATAGGCTTTCCATGCACTTTGAATTTTGTTTCTTTAAACTGCAATACCACATTTACCAAAAGCCAGGGCTTTTGTGTGGCTTTTCATTAGTCTTTGCACAAACTCCAACTTCAATATGGCACATATTTCTGTGTTTTTGAGGAAATAACCGTTATCCTTTCTTTGTAGGCTCATGATGAGCTCAAAAACCAGCGGCAATTTCTAAGAATTTGAATGCATGTTGACTTCAAAATGACAGATCACCTTTTTTTTTTTTTTTTTAATGAGGCTGACTTTTTACGTAATTGTCCAGCAGAAGAAAAATATTTGTAAACTTGATATATTAATTTTATTTTTCTGAAATGAAAGTAGGGTGTTATCACTGACTGTAGAAGCAATGAAAACACTTATCAGAATGAAGCATGTGGTGCTGTAGGGACGGATTCAGATTCTGTTAGGCTTGTTGCCAAAATCTCCTGGTCCAAAATGGTCCATTCCATCCTAATTTTGGCTCTGTTGCATTTGGTCTTTTACAGCAGGTTCTCACCCATGGCCATTGATGGGGTGACCAGCCTGGCTGGCATCAACATCCCGGGGCATGCAGGCACTGGCTGGTGTATCTTCGTCTACAACCTGGCTCCAGATGCAGATGAGAGCATCCTCTGGCAGATGTTTGGGCCGTTTGGTGCCGTCACAAACGTCAAGGTTATTCGCGACTTTAACACAAACAAGTGCAAAGGATTTGGTTTTGTCACCATGACAAACTACGACGAGGCAGCCGTGGCCATCGCCAGCTTGAATGGATACCGCCTCGGGGACAGAGTGCTGCAAGTCTCGTTCAAAACCAACAAAACACACAAAGCCTAATACCCACTGAGATTGTTTCTAGAAAACTCAGCAGAAAATGGAAACAGAAAATGGAAGCGCATTGACCGTAACTTTCTACATTAGTAAAAACAGCTTTGTAAATCAGTGTTACGAAGAAAAACAAAATTTAGCATCCAATGTAACTTTTCTTTTCTTTTTCATGGCTATGCTTTAAAACATACTTTAAACAGGAAAAAAGTACTGCAGGTTGTAACGCCTGTGATGTTGGATTCTCTTGCTGTCTTTACAGATGGACCATCTAAAATGTTACTATAGGTTTTTTTGTTAAGTTGCACATCGGCTTTGAACAGTAAGTCTTGTAAGGTTATGTGTTGTGATTTTCTTTGTATTTTTCTGTGTCCTGATTTGCCTCTGGTGCATTATGCCTTCAGTGGTTAGCAAGTACTTATTTTGAACTATTTGCAGTTTTGTTGATTTTGTAAGTATTCCGTTCATTGTAATATGAGTTGGTTATTCGGTTGGCTGCATAATGTTGCTTATTGTAAACTTAATGGATAAAAGACAAAAAAAAGAATTCTTAAAGCAGTACCTTGCCAAAGAGCTAAGAACCTCTTTGATGTGGGTTTAAAAAGCATCTATTTTTATAAAAAGAAAAATTTGGAGAAACTTTTTACTGGACCTGGAACAAAATATTTTGACTTGGATACTTTGAAAAATATCTTCATATGACACCTTGTGAGCTTTTGAACTTTACAGGAAAGTTTGCAGTGGTTGAAATTTCTGGGGAGATTTATGATGTGAAAGATACCTTTTGAGATCTTTGTATTATCTTTAGATTATAGAATCAATGGCAGTGCTGGTTTCATTTGTAAAATCATCTGTGGGTCCCCTGTCATCCTGGTTGTTATATAACTAGCAACTCTCTTTCCGATTTGATTTGGAAACTGACAAAAATACAAAGGTTTATTCGCAAAAAGTGCATGCAAAATTATAACATGGAGATATCTTAAAAGGTAAATGGGGGATAAAAATCAGTTCTTCCTAAAGGATTCCCTTCAGACGGAGCTCATGGTGTACCTACGGTATATATTTAGACTGATTTTTGTCTTAACATCAACCAATAAGGGTTTTTACATACTTTGTATGAAAGATTGAGGACAAGCCAACGAAGGCAGCAGCTTAAGAAAAACTAGTCTGAAGAATAGAACGGATTACTCCTGAGCTTTGAGCTTTGTAAATAAGTCCTTTTTATGTTGAGTATTTGGCAGACTTTTTTTGGTTCTAGTTTGGACTTCATCGGAAAGTGTGATATATATTTTGTTTTCTTTTTTGGAGTATGTAAGGTATTTTTATTTTGGATATTAATCTTTGAATTTAAGTTTCCCTTCAGTTGAAATACTTGATTTGTTGTCCCATGGACTAGCATTACAGTGCATCAAATTTGTTGGTTGTTTGGTCTGTAGATAGTCTTGCTTCGTTTAAAAAAGAAAAAAGAAAAAAAAGCTATTAAACTATAGACATGTTTTTTTTTTATATATAAACATTATAGATATATATTTATGTGGTAAAGAATGGATATAAACCACAGTTTTGAACTATTTTAGTTTTTTTTTTTTTTTTTTTATATATATATAAACGTAATGCATATAACCTGTCTTTAAAATCGTACAAAGGTGTATATTGCTTTATTCACTTTGGGGGAAGGTCAGTGAAGCAGTTCCATTAACGATAGCAACGTTTGTTGCAAGAGTTTGTCGAAGACGTCACGAGTCTTGAACAAACGAGTGGAGGCTCGTCGGGCCTTAGACGCACTGATACTGTACCTGCATCCTGCTTGGTATTTAAACCAATTACTAGTCATGCTTCCCCTTAAATGAGCAGTGTGCTATGCATTATAGGAAAACTGCTTTTTCTTGTTTATCTATTCCTTATTTGTGTTACTTGTGAAAGTTAAATTTAAGTCTAGATGAGTTGTGATACTTGCTGCCGTGGGTTAGAAACTAAAATTTTCATGCCTGACCCGTCATTGTTGACGATATTTCTTTTTTCTTTTTGTAACTTCATGATGATTTGGTCTTGACAAATTGTTCTGATGGTCCGGCATGAAAAATTGTTCCCTCCCACCCCTCTTATCTCAATTCTTAATATAAGAATGATTATTTATTTGAAGTTGTATAGTCTGACTTGGTTATCAGCGTTTTTGGAATAGAATATCTTTTGTTGAATATTTAAAAGGATGTACATGTTCTTTACTTTGTGTTTGGATACTTTTGGATTTTTTCCATGTTCAGTACATCAATAAATAAGTTGAAGGGCAAAGCAGCATTGTGAATGGATCCCATCTCTCATCCCAAAAAGTTGTTTTTCTAATTTATCCTCTAAAACTTTTACAGTTCATACTTTTCTCACCATTCTGTTTTATTAAATTATAATTGTGTACATGTTTTTTTTTCTCACGCTATCCCTTTTTGTTTTAATTCAAACAGAAAGCACACCCTCATTATCATTTTATGTAAATCTTCTAATGGCTTCTCTCAAAAGAAAACCGGTCTACAAGCATCTCCGAAGATCACTGGAGTCTAGATGTCCCGGCCAAGGAATCAAAGTCCACTTGACCTCCCTCTAAAAGTACACAGGGTCATTTTTACACTTTGCTTTTTGTAGGGATTTCATTTTTTAAGTGTTGTCAGATGTTCACCAGTGAGCGTTAGAGCTGCTGGTAAGCTTTTCCCCCAAAATCTAACTTTCCTTTTAATGTACCTGGATTCAAACTTATAATTGTACTCTATTTACTTGACTATTGCAATTCCTATCATTCAGTCTAGCAACTTTATTTAATTGTTTTCTTTGTGAATGGTTGACATCTCGTACTTTGTTTTAGCTTGTTGATAACTGTTTATTTTTCTTGCTGGACTCTGGCAAAGAGGCCTCTGAACTCAAACGTCACTAAGTGAATGAGTAATAGCGTTATTGCTCGGTCGAGTTGGAATGGCCCCGTTGGCTGTGGCTCTTTAAAAAATATATAACTGCGGCGGTGTTTCTGCTGGTAAAGTCTTTGCTATTAATCATCTGATCCACTTTCTCAGGAAGACGAGAAAGCCACAATTAAGAAATGTTGTAGCTCTGTAAGCTATAACGCTCGATGTTATATGTCTTGAAGCATCTCCCAACAAGAAAGGTCGGCTGTGTAACGGAATCTTCCACAAGTTCCAAAAGTATAATTAATGTAACTTTTCTGTTACAATAATTATACCTTTTCAGTGTTTAAACGCAGTCTGTAAATGGCTATTAATTGTAGGTGGCATCTTTCTTCTCTATTGATACTTGAATACTCTTATCAGTCACATCACTGGTCTCATAGATCTGAAACAGCCGTTAAACATGACAACATCAAGACATGAACATGCCCCACAAATCTGCACGCAAAGACAGGTGAACTATTATATTCCGTCTGGTAGTTACAGATGGAAAGTTGAAGACATTGCTTTTGGCAAACCGTTATACGATTTAAATCAGATGAGTACTTTGAGCCATACTTCTAATATGAACACGAGCCGCTTGCGCCTCGCTGCTCTAGTGGTGAAGGACTGTTGGTATTCACGGTGGCTATGTTTGCCACACTTGTCGATTAATACTTCGTGGTGTAAAGTTGCGCGGCGTTGAGGATAAAGGTATTCTCTTGAATGCACCGTCAAAGAGCAGCACAAGGCTTGAAGGAAGAAGCCTGATATACAGAATTGATTCCCCCTCCCTTATGTTTTTATCTCATGCTCCACTTGAGGCGGGCAGCCTGGCTGAAGATGGAAGGCTGCTTTGAAGTGAGCTTCCCTACTGCGCCGCTACTTCATGCTGCCGACCGTCACTTTAGGGGCATTGCAAGGACACAGATTGGAGCTGCTGAAGGAACCACACGGCAAAACAAAGCATTCACAGTTTGTGTATGGGGGGAAAAAAAATGTTGTCGTTCTAGCACTCCGTTTGGCTAGCCGAAGATAAGGAGGCTAATCTGTGCGCTACTTAAAAAGCTTTCAGAGGCTCCGATTTGACTCTTCTATTAGCCTGCATGTTGAACGAGAAATAATCTTTAGTGACAGCAGTTATTGCTATATGGGAGTCATTTTTGCAGTTTAAAGCATCCCACATGTCAATGTTAGGGTTGCATGGCCTGCTTTGCTTTGTCCTTAATGGGGAACTGATATTGATTTGAAAAGCTGTGGCTGAATGACGGCATATTCAGATCTTATCTGGCGCGCCTCGAGGCTGAAATTGGTCTCACCATGGCAGACGCGTGATGGTCGGCATCCTCTAGCTATATGTTGGGATTACATGCTGCTAGTTAAAATGGGATTAGCCTTCAGCAGTTAATGGCCACCACTGACGAGTGGGCGCAAGTTAATGTCACGTCTTTTTCAGCTATTTGATGTAAAGAAACCATTAGAGCACCGAGGCATCAGGGTTTGACTGGTGCTCGGAAATTAGTTTGACTCCTTTTTTAAAAAAAAAATTTAATGCTTTGTATGACCAGTCATTTAGATCACAAAATGAGTGGCAATAAGAGGACACCATTTTATCCTGAGTGGCGTCTCTGCTTCCTATGCAAAGGCCAGAATATAACATTTTAAAAATGTGAATTAAAAGTCCACCCGGTCTATGAAGTGAGAAAGTAATTGCCAGATGGCACCATCTGGCCCGTCTACTGCAGCGGTTCCAAACCTTTGTCAGACATTCCCCACTTCAACAACCTGCCGTGTTCTAAATGTGCTTATTTGACTCGTTGATTTTAAACCAAATGTTATTTGACACTATTAATTATATAAAAGTAGATATTGTTGCTCGTTTAAATTTAAGTTTAGGTCAGTTTTGTCAAGTTGGCAATTGCACGACCAGCTCTGAGTGGCAGAAGCATACGTGCATTTAGCCAACTATTTAATTATCTAGCACTTTAAGTTATTCGTTTTAAACATGTCAATTTATTTTGGAAATAAAAATGATTCTTTTTGTTGCTCTTTCAACAAAAATCTGTTACCTTGTTAGCTAAATGATTCAACCCGTTATGTTACTTTTAGGTAACCTTTTAAACCTATCAGCTACCTTTATCCATTCCTTTATAGATAACAACTTCCCCTGTTTACCTGCTTTTGATGAACTATTTCCACCATTTCTGTTCCACTTAGCGATTGCAGTTTTTATCCATTTATTTTAGCCAACTATTTAAATTGTATCCTTTTACTTTTATTGCCGTATTTCAACTAATCTATTTCTTGTCACGAGCCAATTGTATTTGTGATTGTTCAGACTCGCTGCTTGCTTGAGTTCACCCACGGTGTTCAGAAGTTTGACCCCCTGGAGTACAAGTTCCTCAGTTTGTGAATAACCACCATTATCTCGCCACCCATTGGCTGCTCTCGCCCCTTGTGCTTGTGCACCTAGCATCCCTTAGCATGCTATGTAATGAAACAGGACATGCATAAAACATGCTTCTGCATTTTGTTCTGAGCTGCTGATGTCAGCAGGAGCACGTAAACATATTTGCATATGGTCTGTCCACTGATGTGATTAATGGTCCACCAGGTTTTCTATTACGCTCATTTATAATTTGTACCTCTTTTGTTCAGATTTCACAGTTCAACTGAAGCACAAAGCCTTCTACACCTCCTATTGTGTGTCTTGTTGAGAGCTTTTATTTTCTGCTCAGATAAATGGGATAACAGACGCGTGTTAATGGAGGGCTGTTTGTGCGTTTGAGTACAAAAGCAGAAGTTGGAACATCAGCATTTTGCATACCAATAAATTCCTTTCCAGGGTCACCACTTTGAAACTGGTATTCAATGGAAGCTCAAAAAGCTATTCTAGGCCTAAGACATGACATTAATAACTAGTTTATATTTATGACATAAACGGTATTCCATATCAATTTATGTCTTTTTCCACTTGAAATTGTTGATTTCCATGTCTGGTCTTAACACTGATTTAAAGTCGTGTCATCTGCCCCAATACAATTCATATAATATAGTCTGCCTGGTTCTACGACAAGCGTTCCTTACTTTAATTGATGATAGGTTTTAACAAGACAATATGGGTGTTTATGAGATGTATTTCCGACACAGATTTCTGAACTGGATAGATGTGCATGGCACTAGTGTTTTTCTTTTTCTTTTTCTCTCCATCCGATAGGGCAATAACATGTCACCCATGATACAGGTATGAATGATCAGGATAGGCATGTTGGCCTCATGCCCATCCTGTAAAGAATTATGTATTTTATTTTGAAGAATGCATTTGAAATTGATATGCATCATGGAATAATTGTATACAGATTTGGTGTTTTTGGTATGAACAACGTGCAACGCTCCAGAGAGTAATTTTGAAAACAATTAAACATGTTGAGATGCATAATTTCCCCAGTCACCGATATTGCACAACACAGTAGCAACAGTTTATTAATTTCTGGGCCATAATTGCCTCAGATTGAATGAAAAGAACTTTCACCACATTACCCATTATGTGTGTATGATATGAATAAGATGTCCCAAACACGGAGTGAGGACGTTTGCATGCAACCATCACGTGTTCAGACAAAATGAAGCAACATACGACGCTTACAGATGCATGAAATACACAACATGTTGCTTAAGCCTGTAACTGTATGGACCAGAAGTTATTTTTCAACACACATTGTTGCTATATTTAGTTGTAAAGACTGTTCCATGTTAAATGTTAAACGGTGCTTCCCACCTAGTTGCCAGTAAAGCGGTTGCCGGCACCTCGGCTAGCTTCATGTTACCAAACTGGTTTCTCTGGTCCTCGACAGAATGAAACTTCCCTGCTTGACCCTCCAGGTCAAAAAGCATTTGTCATCCATCTCATTCTCCTCTGATGGAGTGCGCCCTATGCACAGTTGCTCTCCGAGTGTTTGTCCTCTGTAGAACAATGGCTTTCATCCACGGATGAAACGCTCTTGAACGTTTTAAATGAAAAGTCCTTTAAGCTGATTGGGGTGGAGTGGTTGGATAGTGGTTCTTTATGTGACTTGTATATGATCCCTCTGATGGCCCGGCGTCACGGATAAGTCACAGGTAAACTCACGAGTGCCTTGCCTTTTTGTGTCAAGTTAAAATATTTTGTAACAAGCCGTTCTGGAGAGTTAGACATCTTGCACCTCTATTGTAGAGAATAAGTGGAGGCCAGTGGTCGTTGTGGATTGCACAAAATTGAAAAAAGTGAAATGTGAGTTTAAAATAGTATTTTTGACCGGCTCGAAATGAATTAAATGGTGAAAGTGAACGGAAATAAGACCCTTTTTAAAAAGAAATCCCCACACACAGAAATGTCCCTCTATCCCTGATGCCACAATTTAGACATGCCATGCGTCTGACGTGGTGCACTATACGATGTTGAACGCTTCTCTTTTGCATCATATGTCCATTTCTGCTCCGACATGAAAGACATGGTTCTGCTCGGCGTACGACCTTGTTCGGCTGTCTCCCTATTACTTGCACTCCACGGTCAAACATGTTCAGTGATTGGATTTAAGTTATTACATCACAAATCGCTGGAGCTTGGCTTCCTCCAGCCCCGTTAGATCAGCAGCGACTTCCATCAACACGGCATATCTCCTCTACCGACTCGTAGCGATGGTGTTCTCCCTGTGAGGCCTTGGCACCCCCGTTCCATAATGAGGCGGTGAAGAAAAGGGGTGCAGATTAGAATAACAGCCTTAACTAATCCACAACAGGCCGATCAGGCGCCACGTTTGGGGAAACCATGTAATTTCTCATTTTTTGCAGTGCCATGGAAAAAAATCTCTCACCCCCGACTCAAAACAAGCCCCCAAGAACAGCGGCTCTGTGCTGCCGGCACGACGACATATATTCGAATATGTTCGAATATGTGTCTTTTTAAAGGGAATATTCGAACGTCATTTTTTAGCAATTTTGACACCCCTAGTGTGTTATTGATTTAGACAGTGATGCAATAAACAAGCAGCTATTGTGTGCAAAGGTTGGTTCAAATACAAAGAAACACATTTTGTACAGTATATTTCATTTCAAACACAATTTACATTTGGTAAGAGCCGTCTTTTAGGTTTTACTCTTCAGTCAGAAGCGAGATGCACGTGAAATAGAAGCCATCGTGGTAGATGAGGGTTTTAGAGTGAAACTTGAAGTGTGTTCATAGATGATGGGAGTCAGATGGTTGGATCTAATTATGTCTGTAGGTTTTTGTCCGTTTCTTTTTTCAGTTCTTGCTTTGACAAAGATGAATTAGTTATTGATTGCCAGTTTGTACATTAAGATGATTAATTATTCTTTTCTGCATTTAATACAAGATATGCTCTTTTGATATTTGTAAAAGCAAGCTGCAGCTGTCCAATAGCCAGGTTACATTGAGCATTACAATATATGATGATGACGCGCTCGTATTGTACCTGAATGCAGTACAATTTAATGGCTAGTGGAAAGGACCCAAAAAATAGATCTTAAAACTAGCCTATCGAAACAAATACAAATGTATTCAAATATTATCAAATGAAGTATTATGTTCAACAAATCATTAAAAACAAATACCATAGCTGCAGCAACTGCATTGTTGTGATATTCTTCTCTATTACAAATGTTTATGAAACAGCTCGCTTCAAATTCCCAAGAAATGTCCGTAGGAAGAATCTCTCTCCTGTTGTGCTGCAGCAGCTGGATTCAACATGTGTATCAGGTTCTCTAAACGCAGCAGTCGGACTGATGAGCTGCTGTACTTCTGGTCGTTTTCTATCACTTGCACAGCACCTGCAGGCAACAGTATGATTGACAACGATGCCGAGTACCTTCTGTTGCATCCTAGCTTCAGGTTGCTACTTGTATTTTCAATGTATTTTTGACCCAGGCAGGGCTCATGCATTGCACAGCGTCTCCCTAAAATGTAGTTTTGAGCGTGAAACCAAGCGACCAATATGATGAGTATGAGGACCTGCACTTTTTGGACAGTCTTGACGTGTGTGTGTGTGTGTGTGTGTGTGTGTGGGTGAGGCTGTGACGAGAACTCGGCATGAGTGTGTCCGTTTGTCCTAGAAGTCTCAGTGTGCTGCACATCTGGATGCATTTGGCATTTTTACGATGCGTCCATACGTTTATGCAATGTGAGTTTTGCATCGCTCTTTTTACTTTTTTATTTTATGTGCAGAGGACAAAGTAGCTGCCTCTCCTGATTTAAGGGTGACCGGAGCGCACCAGTAGTAGTGCCTCGTCCCTCATTTCCTCTGCAGCCAGTGGAGATGAGATCTCTTCACAATATTTACCCGGGGAATAATGATGTTTGATTGGACTCTTCTGGGTGTGTCTCTGTGAGGGCTGTTTTCACCCACTGCTGCCACTGAGAGAGAAAGCAGACAGAAGCTCTGTCCGGGGGAAAAGAAGCCTCAGATCCGTGTTTAAGGATGACGCCAGCTTGCTGTACTGCTGAGGCCTTCACAATGAAGAGCTGCTGCTCGGTGCGTTTAAGATCCTCAACGCTGTGCTGTGTGGACACAGACACTTAAGAGGCCACAGCCTTTGTGGTTGTTTTGTTTCTTTTTGGTGGTTCTGCCTCTTTTTGTGGTATTTTTCATCCCATTGCACGTGTCTTTGTAGGCATTCTGTGTCTTGTTGTCGGTCTGTGGTAGTTTTGCATCTGTTCATAGTCTTTTCACATTTCTCTGTAGTCACAATGTGTCTCTTTAGTCTCTGTTTATTTAGCGTGTCCTTGTAATAGTTTAAAGTCTCCTTGTTGTCATATTGTGTCTGTAGTTTTGTGTTTCCTTGTTGTGGTGTCTCTTTGTGTTCCCTTAACAGTTGTTTTGTATCTCTTTGTAGTTGTGTGTCTCTTTGCGGTCACTTTCAATGTCTGTGGTTGTTTTGCATCTCTCAGGACTCTTTTTGTGGCTTTTGGTTGATCCTTTTTCATCTTTTTATTGTCTTTTGTTATGTTTAGTGTTTCTTTGTGTATGTTTTACATCCCTTTCAGGTAAAGTAGAACCTTCAGGTGTTGCTCTTGGTCTAACTTCAGTTTATGGAGATGAAGAGAAACGTTCTGCCCAGGGGCCCATGGGCCTCTTGGGACCTTATGCCTTTTCCCAGCAGGCCTGTTCAGTAATCCATCCATCACAGTACTGTCAGTAACACAAATCTTTTTGAGTGATTTATATGGAAATATAATGATATGGAAGGATTGATTTATTTAAGATCTGAATGTTTTATTCGGACAAATATCATTTATGTGTTTGCGCACAGACAGAAATTAAAAGCAAACATTTGCGCCCAGGCTTTAATAAACCATCATTCATACTCGTGAACCTCAGTATACACACAGTTATGTATACTGAGGTAAATACGGCGTGTGGGGGAGAATAAACAAAGCAAACAAGTAAGCTTTTCTAACGAACCATTTTTTTTTAAATGGCCATTCTGATTCATGATTTCTGATGTGTGTAGTGGTTATTCAAAGCTAAAGTAGGACTTGGGAATCTGAGACTGTGGGTGGTATTTACCCACCCTGAGTTTCCTCAGCAGCTCCGTTCCATCGCCACAGAAACGCACCGCAGAATTTACCTCATTATACTCTGCACACTCTGAGGAGCCGAATCATTTGCATGGCTGCTTGTCAAACCAGGTTAATATTGACAAAGATTTGCAGCCATTTTAATCATGCCACGTAAAAAGGTATACAAAGTTGTTTATGACTGCTCCACTACTGAGCAATGGGCCCATCCCTTACTGCAGTGCACATTGAAGAGATTGCACTTTGTTCCGAGCAGCGATTGCAAATCACAGACGTCAGAAAGGTAGAGGAAATATAGATGGCTGAAATGGCATTTACATATTCAAGCACACGGCAGCGTGCGGAGCGAGGCTCTGTTTGAATTGCACGCCCCGGCCTGTAAGGAGTAGCAGGGGCCTCGCCGCTGTGACTGCAGTGCCGTAAATCTGAAGTTGTTTACGGATGCTGCCATCTTGGTGCGCTCCGGGAGGGGAACTTGGAGCGGGGCCATTTACCAGCAGCTTGATGAGAGTGCAGTGAGGCGAGTTAATTAATACAACATCCCTGGGCCCACAGGCTAGGCTGCAAAGCTAACCCAGGAGGGAGGTGGAGAGAGATGGAGCAGACCGAGGGAGGGGACGGAAGAAAGGGCAACCTATGATGCGTGGGAATCCTAAATATACGCATAACACCGTGACGAGTGAGGCTACAGTCACCGCTAGGCGGAAAAACACGATTAAATATCATAGCTAAGACGAACGGGTTTGGCTAAATGACGCCATCTTGATCAAAGCCTAACTATCAGACTTTCAAGATTGTCACTTCATCAAATTAAGCAGTGGTGCCGCGCCGCGAACAGCTGATCCACTGAATGCCGAGGTAGAAAATCCACGGCCCGCCACTGATATTAAGTGATCATAGATGTGTTTATTATTTGGCAAAGATACATGGCAGGGTTGGACCCCGACCAATCTTACCTGAATCTTTCATGACTTGCACACGGGTAATCGGGAAGGTGCCAGGGATCCACTGCTGTGTCGGTCGTCTGTCGAGACGCTACACGGAATAAAAAGAAGTGTCGAGTCGGGCACAGCCTGATTTCGACATAATTGTGTAAGTGCAGTATATGTCAGTCACATTTTGAAAAGGCAAGCAATGGATCAGAACTGACATAGATTTGGGCGTTTCAGTGTTTTGGTTCAACCCAGCAAACTGCATTGTCTCTAGAAGATGTTAGACTGTATTTAAAATGTCTGGTACAATCTGGCTTTCTACTGGAATGACTGGATACCACCACTGGATTGAGTGAGAGGGAGACTGACAGCAGATGTGGGCTAGAGAGAGAGATTGAGAGGGCTTTTTACAAACTTAAGTGTCTCCGGGTCCAACCCACACCAACATGAAGCAAATGGATCTATTGGCCTCATGACCTCCTCAGCAAAGTGGAAAAGTAGTAACTTTGGTTTCTCTTCCCCTGGAACCGGTTTTTGATGGTGAACTAAGATGTTTTTCAGCCACGGCACAGCATTTGGGGCTTCAGCTTAACTTTGCCTCGGTGAGAAAACTCTTGTCTGTTGAGCTACATGAAACGGAAAAGAAGTTGCCTGGAGATGGAGGAGCCCGTAGGGAGGTCCTTTCCTCCCTCTCTCTCACTCGTTCTCTTTCCTTCTCTATCCATATATTTTAACTGGCAAAACACAACTTTGGGACCAAGGTTGTCAAACAAGATTTTTTTTTTTTCCCCACTGTTGAGGAAGTGAAAAGCAAATAATCTGCAAACTCAGCTTTCTTTATTGTAATACATAACAATGCATGTAGTCTATAGAATGAATACATGTCATAAAGAATAGCTCAGGCTGTTATGCTAAACAGTGATATCATTTCTATTTTATTTAACAATGAGCTCCCTCATTCATTGACTTTTATCCCGGTGGCAAATCAGCCATATGAAGGCAGCACAAATAGTGTAAATAACACGCCTGCCAGTAGACACAAAAGAGATGGGGGCTATAAATACCCTGAATAAATCCTCCTAATCTGGAAGCGGGAGAAGCACGAGTTGTGTTGATATAGAAAACTGGTGGCTGAATCCCATTTTTAATGCTTTCGCCAGCTTTTTTCTTTTGGTTAGTGTTTAGAATTCACTTGATAATTACCATATTAAAATGCATGTAGAATTATGTGCAGTTGTGGTTGGAAAAGATAAGGCTGCAAGAGTAGGGAGGGAGAAGAAAAAAAAAAAAAAGAGTCCACCGGAGGCCTATCAGTTAGTTCTGAATTGCTTTATAATTACTGAGATGCACAGACATAATTTTCTTCTAAAAATAATGCAAAGTTTCATTTCCCGTCCTCCCTCTCCAGAGCATTAGCTTAACCTTTTCCTGTATTGGGCGATGTTGTGCCATGTTAAGCACAGTGCAGCCTAGTTTCTGCACAGCGTGAATGTTACTGGCTCCCTCTTTTGGGATCGGAGGAAATTTGAATTCTGACACATTGGGGTTGTGTTCATGAATATGACATACTGTCTAACTAAAGTTATTTTAACTTCTTGGAGGTTTATTTGCATAGATTTCTCGTAAGTTTTAATCTTTGGTGTATGCCTACATTATGTGAAATGTATTCTGTGCACAGACGACGTTTCCCACCTTGAATAGCTGGAACTGTCCGCATCAATCAAACTGAACCTGGAGATATAACTGGCTTTGTGATGGAGGTTTGGTTATTTAGGCAATATTATTAAGTTTAGGCAATTTGCAGGCCAATGTTTTTTTAAGTAAAGGTGGGTCTGCTATAATAAAGTTGAACAGAACTCATAACATCTACAATTGAGCTTACTCAGACGGTCATTCATATATTTGGTCCCATTTTGTTGACGTTTCTTTGAAATTATTTTGCAGCATAACAAGATTCGACAGGAAATGGCATTTCCCCCTCTCGGTACAATTTGATTTAATTTGGGTTGTTTTCAGAATTGTACACATTTTAAAGGGGCACTCCACCGAGACATAGAGAATGACCCTGATGATGTCATCGCAATGTCATCTGGGGCTCTTTTGCTTGAAGAATCAAAACAACTATTGGATGAATTGTAATGAAAGTTTGTACAGATATTCATGCTTCCAAGATCCCACTGACCGTTCCACTTGCAGCACCCCGAGGTTAACATTGGTGGTTTTCTTTAAAGCTATCATCAACAAATGGTTCCTATTGTCACAATACAATAATACAAAGCTTGGCTTTCTTTCTTGGGGATATTTAAGCAAATATTAAAGGGTGAACAATTGCTAGTTGATGTTTAGTTAAAATGCTAAACTTCAGCATGTTTCCATTCTCAATTCCCATTGTGGAGTTCACCAACAATGTCCTGAGACTCAAAATTGGGAATGCAGAATGAACAAAAACGTCCCATTTAAAGTTTATTTTGCAGTATTGCCAGTGACCAGGATCTAATGACCTAATACTGATTAAGGGTATCTACAATAAGTGAAGCACCAACATCTGGGATGATAGTTTTTCTGTAAAAATAGTAGCATAGGAAAGGACAGAAAAGGAAAGGTTGCAGGAGGGTGTTTGCAACGAGGAGGTTCTTCTATGATGAAATAGTGATGGTGCTGACTTTGATTCTGCAATAGGTACTTTTGATCCAGATCTGTTGCGGCAGAGGACCCCCCTCCTCCATTCTTCCTCAGGTGTATCATTGGTCTTATCGCTTACCCCTCTACCACCTTTGATCAAATGTGTAGACTTTGAAGAAGAACTTATAGAGATGAATGAAGTGTGTATACAGACAGGTCTATAACTCAGTATGCTGCAGTGGGTGCTGGCTGAGTGCCAACGACGGGGCTTTGCAGTTAGTCAGCTGTTGACTTTTATTTATCATGACTGCTGCTGTAGTAATTGATGACTGAATCAAACACAGTGTGGAAAAGTAACTGCTGACTTTTTTTTTATTTTTATTTGAGCTTTTAGCAGGATTGTGTCTCTTCTCCCTCTCAGCACTCATCTCAAATTCAAGTCCAAGCAAACTCTATTATTTAAAGAGACAGATTTCATTCAGAAAAAAAAGTGTTCCAGCTATAAGTCCTCAGGCTACACTGTCAGTGTGTTCACATCTCTTGTTCAGCTCTTTGCAGATTTGTAGATCAACTTAATGCACGCATGCTTTTCCGGCAATCAAATGTGTGTGTGGAGTTGAGTGTGATGCGTCCACCACGGCGCTGTGTCCCTGGGTAATGGAGCAGAGAGCCGCCTGTCTGATTCCCTCCATTTGGTTCACCTGCTAATGAAAAGCTAGCAGGTACTCTGCTTACAATGGACACGGTTCCTGCCTGGCGGAGGCTCTCCCAGTGCGGTTCCCTACAAGGTTAACGCCCACAGTCTGGGTTTTCTCTTTCCTAAATACAATTCTGCCATTTGTTTTGAAAGCTAAATTGGCTTCTTCATTGTTTACCCGGTTGCTTAGAAGAATGCAGTAATTACTTGTTCCTCGCCCCTCCCCGAGAACCTGTATTATGCAACGCAAAAATAATGGCCGAGCGTGGCCACACACTGTTTGAAATGCAAAGCAGCAACACTGAGACCAGGCGCTTCGTTAATAATTGCCATAATTGTGTAAGTATGAGGAAACTGCTCCACAAAATGAAGCAATGACTATTATCAGGTTGATAACCAATAATTACTTACAAACTCTGTCTTCATTAAGCAGCTCCTGTGGAGAAAGTGAGCTCAATATAGCCCTCCAGAATCCCCTCCCCTTGCCCACCAGGATCCCGCTGCTCTCCCTCTTCCTCTCGTTAAATCCCAGTTTCTCTCTCGTCTTTCTCCATCCTGCTCTGCTTTTCATTTCCAATTGTTATCCAAGTTGTTATGTTCTAATAGTGTTTCATCTCTTCCATCTGACCTGGTCTTTCTTGTCCCCTTCTGTTTCTTCCTCTGCCTTCAATTCTTTATATTTTAGAGCGGTGATCCCTGTCCTCTTTTTCTCGCCACACATTTTCTTGCAAAAGCCCAACATCCTGTTTATTTATTTTCATGGCATGCTGCTCCTCGCTTCCCTCTTCTCTCCCTGAAAGATTAACCATCCTCTCTGCATCTCTTCTCATCTATCATCCTAACGGGGGCTACAAGCAGGAGAAACAACATTTGCAAAGGGAATGTTTTGGATTGCAACTAACTGTTGATCAAGTTCCAGTCCTGATGTGCTGCTGGTGGCAGCGGACCAGACCTCATCTGGGACCAGACCTCATCTGGGACCAGACCTCATCTGGGACCAGACCTCATCTGGGACCAGACCTCATCTGGAACCAGACCTCATCTGGAACTAGACCTCATCTGGAACAGCTAAAAGGGTCCATGCTCAGACACTCCATCTGTGCACAAACACCTCTATGACATGTATGCTCATGTTAAGCAAATACATAGGTAAATAGGGCAAAGTGCTCAAGAGTTTGATACAGAATGGATGAAGAGATGATTTGAATCTCCATGGCATGAATTAATATAGTGCTTTTGACATAAAGTTATGAAAAGAAAAGCACCTGGTGAAATAATAGCTTATTACCTCCCAACTCTCTGATATTAGCTGGTCTTTGGTGTCAGTTGATTTTAACATCTGTTGCACTTCTTTTTTTTTTTACATATTATAAGAATCCTCCTACATTTTGTGACCTTTCCTCAATTCTACTGTAAATGGTGGAGAACTGGAATTTTTGGCTGCATGAATTTGGAGAAGATTGGCCACTTTTTTAGTTTTTGTCAGTGAAGCCTTGCCTCGCTTGATGTGTCCGATTTCTCCCCTTAACATTTGAAACCACTTAACAGTTCTTTTATAAGCAATTCACCTAAAAAAAAAAGCCTTGATTACGAGCTACAAAGTGACATTAAATACAATACCACTCACCTTTTTGGCAGTGTTGGTAATTCTCCTTTATTGAATATGCCCTGTATGTTATGGTTATTCTATGTTATTTATGAGAACTAAATAAAGAAAACATGTAATCCAAGCTTCCCAGACCCTGGCCCTCCTCTGTGCTGTAAGTGGGAGCAGCCGACTGCAGGAGGCCCCCGGTAACCACATGCTATCACAGCTCGGCCTTCCAGCCTCCAACCGTGACACGCTTACACTCATCCACTCCACAGGGGAAGTGTTGAGCCTCGCTCGCCGACGTGAGAGCACAAACACAGAAACATTTACCCTACACTTGATACGCATTGCTGCTTATGCCTCCCCTCCATCCATTTCTCTCCTCCCCCATACTGCTATTTTCTACACAGTTGGTCTTTCTCCTCCTCCCAGAGTCTTTCCTTCAAGCTGCATCCCAGGCGCTGTTAGTTTTTTTGTCTATCATCCCTCGCTTTTCCATTTTTTCATCTGCAGCTTTAATTCTCTTATTCCTGTTCATTCTTATATGGCGTCAGCTCGCCGTGTGATGCTGAAGTTTCTGCTGTTCTACAAGAGTATATCTACAAGTGTTTTTATATACTATGTCGAAACAAGAAAAGAGGAATATGTCGGAAAAAAAGTCATAGTACATAGTACATAGTACATAGTACACTTCAAAGTATGGAAGCCCATTTAGATTTGAGGTGTTTTTATATACTATGTCGAAAGTCGAAATTATGAGACAAGTCATAATTGCGATTTATTTTTTGAGAGCCAGCACCACTGAAGCACATGCACACTTACTATCTCATAACTTTGATTTTCTCTCATAATTACTTTTTATCTCATGTTGACTTTCTTTCTCATAATTGACTTTTTATCTCATAATTATAACTTTTTATCTCATAATTATGACTTTTTATCTCATAATTTCGACTTTCTTTCTCATAATGCCTTTTTATCTCCTAATTTCGACTTTCTTTCTCATAATTAGGACTTTTTTTTTTTTACTGGCGGAAATAGGCTTCCATATGGAGTGAATAGCAATACAAACCGATAAAGTACTTTGTTTGATATCTTTCTACTTCCTTCGATACGCATCATGTGAATGGAAATATTGAGTTGTTTTAAATGGAACCACCACATTTATTTTCGAACAAGTGTAGGCCTGAAGATGTATATACTGTATGTAATGTATTTTCACAACCCTAACACCTTTAAATGGTGTTTTCAAAAAGTATGTGGGCAAGAGGCTGACTAAAGCGTCGGTATCGTGGCTGAATAGATTGGAATAAGTGGAGAGGGAGCTGGATGAGACTGTCGCATGCCGACTCAACGCAAACGCCCCTTTCCCCCTCTCAGCCCTGGAGGTATAACTGGCCTCCCTTCTAAAGAGGGAGCTGAAAACAATCACCAAAAAGAGTGAAAGAAGTGCTGGTTGTGGTGGGCGTCAGTCAAACAGTCAGTCAGGCGAAGGCCTCGCCGTCTCCCACTCCAGATAGCAGGTACCCTGAACTAGTTTCTACAAAGCTGAGTCGGAGATTTAATGCAATATAAAGCCTCTGGGCCCTTTTAGCAATTTGGAGTCAACACACAAACACGCCCACGCTCAACTGGAAAGACTTTCCATCCCTGCCCCTTCATGTGCAAATGTACTGAATGGAGGTGTGCGAGTGTGTGATAGTGCTCTGCTCTTGACACTGTGTGTGATTGGCAGTATTTCCAGTGGTGGAAGCCTGTGAAGGCTCAGTGTTTGTTCTGCTGACATCAGCTTTGGCATCTGTTGCATATCTGAAACAGTAAGAGAGGGAGAGATTAAAATATACAGTGATATTTTGTTTCCTTGAGATGGTGGGGCATGAAAATGTATTATCATATCCTTAGAAAAACTGTTTTTGTCAATCCAGTTTAGCCAAAGTGTTTCTATTAAAGAAAGAGATGTCCGATTTTGTTGCATTAAATCAAATTCTTAAGTTAAATCACTTAAGCAAAAAAGACCTACTTAGTATTATATGCAACTTTCATGAATGTCCTTTGTCATTTACCTGATACAAACCTGTAAAAACCGAATGGTTTGATTTTCCATTAAAAGAGAGATCGTAGCTGGGAGCTGAGGCCAGATAAATAAAAACAGCAGCCCCTGAGCTTCAAGGCCTAACAGGCAAACAGCCAGCCAGCTGCCCCAGCAGGGTACGAATATATCAGGTAGCCGATTCCTGACAGCTGATCTAGCTCCATCTTAATGAGCCCGGCTGCAAAACACACAATCTGTTACATAACATCATAAAAAGCATGCACAGTAAGAAGCAGACTGCCAACGCTGGCAGAATCTTATGAAATCAAGAGAAGTTACATCCAGACAAAATTAATCAGTAATGCTGGTTGAAAGTGTGAAAAAACTGTCGGTCTATACTTAATATTTAAACCACCTTAAAATGTTTTACGGTTTGTTTATTTAGTACATTATGTAACATGAAAGCATAGACAAGACTTAGGTTATGATAAAGTATGAAGTTTTTATTTGTGCTTATGAATAATCAGTTATTTGATACAGTGGTTGCAATGTCACTTTACACATTCTAATCTTGTTGAGCCATAAGTGTTAACCTACTGAAATATAATGCGGTGAGAAAAAGGCTCACGTTCAGTATTTTCCTCTTTGTCAACAAGACAAGAAAATACCATGAACACCTTGGAAAGACCAAAGCAAACAAAGTGTTATTTCATCTCTCAATACTTCATAACTTCGTTACCCTGTGGCCTCAAGCCTATTTGTTCTTTTTGGTGATAATAAAAATAATTACAAAATGGTAATAACGGGCCACAAATATATAGTTTTATTTAAAAGGTTGAATAACTTTGGTTCTAGCAAATGTTGCTTAAACAGGAGTAAATGGTGCATTTGTTGGGGACTACTTTCAGCTGTGGGTTAATAAACATTGGATTTATTATTTGTTTATCATAATGAAGGAAAGTCGCAACCTGTCCACTTATTAATGTGTTCAACAGTTTTTGGATAACAATGAGGCTCTATGTGAAGCTTAACAGGTCATACTATGAGGATTAAAATACTGTTGGTTCATATTTAAATTGAAGGAATGAAAAAACAGTTATTTAGTAGCAATATCATCATTGTAATTCATCTAGTTTCACTTTATTCAACTATCTACATAGTAATCTTGTGTAAACCCAAATAGGGAATATATAGTGCAGTTTGAAGAATACTTGTCTCAACAGAATCATTCATTAAACGCTGTCTTCAAACAAGTGACAATACAAAGCAACACTGTAACAAGTTATGAAAACTAAAGTGGTCTCGGTGCATCGGTACTGAAACTCAGATTCTGACCTTAGTAGGACTTGCTTGGAAGTATATATGTTCTGACAACACAGATGTCAGAGGGGACCCTCAGGACCCCAGCCTGTCACCGCGGGCCAGCCAAGGGGGGCTAAATTAATCTAGACCAGGCCAGTAAGGGACGGGGTCACAGTTCACTGTGTACGCCCCGCTGCTTCAGCACCGGCTGACAGGCCACAGGAGTCTGCAAGTCCATGATGTACTGGCATTTGCTGGGCTCCTTCACCGATCGCAGGGCTGTCTCTGTTCCGCATGTCAGCGTGACCTAGAAAAGCACAAAGAAGGAAAAGTTGAGGTGCTGCAGGAGAGGAGCCGCTGTTAGCCCGAGTCAGAAGCAATGCCGGATTTATCTCCCACAGGAGGCTGATGGAGGACGCTGTCCTACCTCTGGTGTTAGTGGTTTCCTAAGCAATTTAAAACTTTGGTCAAGAAATGGGATTCATTGCAAATTGTAGATTTATGCAAAAGAATAAAAAAATACAGCACTAGTGAGGTTGGTGATTGAAACATAAAATGATCACAGTGTGCATGAGGAGTTTCATCACATGTGAACAGAGATTACCGCTGTCATGACTAACAGGTGACTCTGACACCCTCTGCAAGCGAGTAAAAGGGAAAAGCAACTTATTTGACTTCTAAGAGGTTTCCATAGCAACACCTCACATCCCTCTGGCGAGCACCTGGAGAGGGAGAGAGAAGGGAACTGTACAGGTATTATTGTACTGGAGTTTCAGGCTGGTGCCACCGGTGATTTGGGTTTGACCCGGACGTGTTGCACGGAGATATTAAGTGGGTGTTTGCGCTCGGCATTACGAATGTGTTTTCTTCAATATGTGTGTGTGTGTGCCGGTTTATTATTGATTCCATTTTGACTTGCAGGTGTCAGAGCAACACACACCTGCTCTGACAGGTGTGTGTCGTCAATATATTGTCATGTATTTTGTGTGGCAAAAATACTCCACACAGATTTGTTTTTTGGGGACGAAAACATCTGGATCTTGGCTTCTGCCACATCAATTACAATACAATGTCCCTTTTAAATTAACCTTTTTTAATTATAAACAAAACAGATTACCATACAATGGGTACATCTGAATAAATGCTGGTTGGGAAAAAAAAGAATGGGTCTTATTTATTTTTTTGCCATCTAAGTTTCATTTAGCAGTGTTGGTCATGACCAACAGAAATTAGGTGTACAAGTGTACAAATTCTCCTTTAAACGATGGGATCTGAAGTCCCGGTCGTGCTAGCTGCACGTAGCTAAACCTCCTGCTCACATGTAACGATCCAGCACTTTGACGAGGAGCTTAAACAGTTGAGTTCACCCGTCCCTGCAGACTCCACCACTGAAACATGCATCACTGGTCCCACGACTCAAGTATACAGAGAGAGGCGTGTTTCACTGCGGAAAGGGAAGCGCTACCCAAAAGACGACATTCAGCATTTCAAATATAATGAGCGTTGACTTCTGACGAGACTTCATCTATGCCAACTGCACTCGGTTAGGGAGTCGTTTCAAAGGGATTCAATTTAGTCTTTTCAAAAGGGAGGCCCTGGATATTATGAGTTCATACATTTGCAAACGACATTTATTGGCCTCTGATTTGAAGAGGGGGGCCGGGCCCCCGAAAACAAGATCATTAAATGGGATGCATTTTCCATCGAGCAAATTCACAAAAATGTAAATGGTTCTCATAAAAGTGTCTGAGAGACGAGTCAATACTGGGAAAACAGAGAGAAGAGTAGAGGAAGAGGAGGCTGCAGGAGAATACAACAATAACCATAAAACCAATGTAGACTGACAGGGGGGGAACGGCAAGTCAGCTTCCATCACTTGTCTTTGAGCAAAACATCTTTTTGCCAGGCTGCTGAGTGGGCCACGAGGACCGAACATCTTCCACTGAGTGACGGACTAACTCCAGTCTTGAGGTACACACATGCGCATAATGAGGCGAGAAGGCTTCAAATGGTCCCGGGTGAATGTGGTGGTGGTGTTCAAAGAAGCAGTTCATGAGTTTATAACTTATTGAGAGATGGACTGTCAGTCATTATCTACACATCTGGGTTTCTAAACTGTCGCTATTGAGGCTTCTTGGGCTGACGTAAAAAGAGGGTTTAATATACCGTAATGTATTATTTAATTTTGTGTCTTAATTTATATAAGACAAAGAAGTACAAAGTGAGTGTGGATTCATGAATTGAGGCCCACACTGTTTCAAACTACCGTCAGCAGATTGAGGGTATCTTTACGGCAAAGAAGAAAGAATGAAAACATGTTCTCTGTGATGAGTGACGAGAATCGCACGACTCCATTGTTGTGATAAGTGTTGCGGAAATAAACATTACACTAGATGTAGCTACAATTTTAAATGATCCCACTGGTAATTCCACCCCTCTTAATGTTTGATTTTGACCTGGCTTTTATTTGTTCGTGATGGCTACACCTCACACTACGATTTACAGATTCTGACATAATTATAATTTCTTCTCACATTTTTATCCATTTAGATATATTAACATTATACATAGATACAAAAGTTAGGTTTGTCAGTTTTCCCCGCCACTCCTTTAATGATCTTGTATATGTCAATCCATACACATAGCCCTGCACATATACCTGCATTTTCCTAGAAACACACAAATCCCACCCACGAGTACTCGACCCCTCCTCTAATTTGTAATATAAACCATCAGATTTTTTGATGCTTGATCAGTTTATTATACTAATAATTCTCAAAAAGGGGAAATAACCCAGTCCATTTAATATACAGCTCGTGCCATCATGGGTATATATCTTAATATCACGTTAAAAATTAACCATTAAACTATTTACCAACAATGAGTATTTTGATCAATTTCAGTTAAAGGAACTGAACTTGGCTTGGGGTCTTGAGGACTTATACCCTTTATTGACCAACAAATAAAATGTACACACAGTGCACTGCTACGTTCACAGCTATAACTTAACTGTTAACTTCATGCTCATCCTCTCTCTCTCTCTCTCTCACCCTGACAGAGTATTCCAGACACACAGCTCAACCACGCAGCGCAACTAATTGATGAAGTGGAGACTTACTGGAAAAGTAGTTGCATGTGTCCATGACAATGCAGGCAACATCGTGGCTGCTAACGCTGCATTATGGGTACTTAGGTTAAATCCAGCATTTACAAGCAGACACAGTGTTTGTGCAAAACAAGCAACTGTTTGTGCATCTGTTATCGTTGCAGCTAGGCGCCTTCAACCACATCCTCAGTGCACGCTAACAATTACCATGTCGGTTAACTGTTGGAGGTGCATACAATGAGATTGGGAGCATTTTGGTTGCCTCTCAACATGGCAACACATGAGCCAGCAGCTCGTAGCTAACAGTGTTAACGGCGCAAACTACGGCAAATATGCTGGCAGTGTTTACCTGAGGGGGACCTGACGGGTGGGTGCTACACGGGTGGGTGCAGCGACCTGTCAATCACAGTAAGCCCAGCCCTAAAGGATCCTCTGCTTCATGGTCTATTTGACTGTAAATGGACCATACTTTACTAAATTAACATCATGCTGTATTGAAGAAGAACCTAGTGATTGAGATTTAAAAAACTGATTTACTTTACTGATAATCAATTGAGAAGAGGATCATTTTCTCATAGACCTCCATACATTCAGACTTATTTTTGGAGTCGCCCCCTGCTGGTCAGTAGAGAGAAGGGAGGTTTTAGGACACTTCTGCATTGTCTTCACTTGGTTTCCGCCTGGAGCTAACATGAACTAAAACAACACACGGCCGGCCGCCAACATCAACAAAGCAAGAAGAAGCTGAGATAAGAAAATTAATATGAAAATAAAAAATATAAAAATACCCCTAGTATGTACCATTTGTCTATTCATTAGTTTATTCATGTCTGCCTCTCGGTGCTATTATATGCTCCCATTACTGAGAGTGTATGAGTGTGTGTGCCTATTGTTTGCATGTATGTATTGTGAAACACATGTAGTACTTACTGTAGTACTGCGTGAACCTCCTTGCCAGCAGGGTTCTCCGTTCTCATACACCATCTGAGTGTACTGGTTCTTTGGGGTTCCTGCCCACATCCCCCACCTCCTGCAATAAAAAGGGTCAGTTTGAATATTTTCATAAAGTGCATGTGGAAAGTTTCTGTCTATTAGTCAAGCCAAACAAAAGTCCCTACCCTTTTATAAAAAAAAAAGGACAAATTGAGCACAGAAACATAATTTGTTTTAAACACCACTAGGTTGGCTTATTGAAAATCTGTTCCTCACGCAAACATTAAAAGCTGGCAAGATGGCCAGCCTGGCAGTGGCCTCCTTTGGATCCTGGCACCAGCGCTCACGCGTCCCCTCTCCTCTTCAACAATGGAGGGGAAATATTAATTAGCATTTTTGTCAGCGTAAAGTCTGTGTGTAATACCACACGAGGGAAGGAGAAGAGAAGCACAGACGCCAGTACAGCCCATCTCAGATGAGGCTGTGCCTGCCCAGTGCTAGCTAATTGCATCCTCACCAAACATTTCAAGGGGAGCTGAAACCAAAGCAAACCAGGGTGCAAGTGGACACTGTCCAACGCAGCTCACAGTACCGGCAGATGCCATTTGGTTCTGCTTTCAGCTGCTAACTTCCTCTGATCCTTTGTAGAACTTTAGAAGCTTCCTTGAGGTGGCATTGACTGAAGTCATGCTGCTGGTAAGTATTGACTTTTGTAAAACATTGTAATCCTGCGAGGCATTAGTGCACGGTCGATTGGAGATTTTACTGATCTCTTGTCCTATATAGGCTTTTCTGTCTGCAAGAACAGAGAGCAAAACATGAAATGAATCAATTAATAAAGAAATAAGACCTGATGATCAGAAAGCCTTTTTGTGGCTTGCGAATGTTCTGTTGATGATTCTGGATAAAGAGATACAAAAAGCTAATAATTCAACGGTTTATTGGTTTAATCTGCCAACAGGCAACCCTGTTAGTCAATGTGCCCACATTGACCTTTCCACAGGGCATTAAAGTAGAACATCTGCTCTGTTCTTTTTGGTGTTCTAGAAGCTAATCTGCTATATTTCATGGCCTATTATTACATTTTTTTTTGTGATTCTGTAATAATAACAAATAATATAGTTTTTTCCCAACAATATTGTAACTCTTAATTTAACAGGAAAAAAAAATCCACCTTTCTCTCCAGTAGTGGGTTGTATGAAATTGTGGCCTATAAATAGAAATTCTCCCGACATGTTTTTAAATGCCATTGACGGGTGCAAACAAGGAGTTCTTTGATTTCAAAAGCTCACTCTTCAGCTTTTACGTTCTATCACCAGGTCCTCAAATATGGTATTTCTGTCATCCATGATGTGCATGGATTATTAAAGATGCCTGACCGGGTTCAGTCAGAGGTGAGGTGCTCACACAAGTGGAAGCTGGCGGGGCCCGAGCGTCTCGCTCTTTCCTTCCAGCCTGTTTGATTGGGTTTTAGCACTCTGTTAGTACCAGGAGGCCCTCAAATGGATTGCTGTCAGGGCCAGCAGACACGAAAGTGACGATCTCTCGGCTCTCGCTGCTAGTTGACCAGTGATCCCTCGCACATCACCTTCATGCGTCTTGGTCTGCCCCAGGGGAAACCTCTGGAGCTGGGAAACGAAGCCAATGTGGAGGTGCCAAAAACTGCAGTGCTTCAAATTGGCCACTTGAGGCTGGCTCCAAAAGTGAGCCAATGCCCAGAGACCCCCATGTTTTTATATAACTCACCCATTTAAATTATAAAAAGGCTTGAAGTGAGACATACTTTAGTGGCAGTCTCAGGTCGCTTGCCGTTAGTTATTTCCCATTCATAGAGGTAGACCACAGTCATTGCCAAGATGGAGACGGATGGAGCTTTTCAGAAACCAATGGGTGACGTCACGGAGACCGCGCCCCTTTTTCCTCTCTTCCATACAGTCAATGCATCTGCTACTAAATTATACCTCACAGCTGTGCTTTTACACACGCACACACTTAAATTCCTCGCGTCGTATTTGTTCACCTCCTTCCTTAATCTCCATTCGTGTGCTCCGTCAACTAGACGCAAGTTATCACTGAGATGTGGCCGGATCATTGCCTGAAATAATCTACCTGCACTGGCTGATTGGCTGATCATTCCACATTTCACCAGACCAGTGCACAGCTCCATTTTTGCCACATCCAATTGGGCCTTATTGCTTAATTTCATGGCACAACAGGGTGCATCAACATTTGGGCTTTGGACCGCAGCCATGATACACTGGATGCTCACTTGCACTTGTAGCAGCTAGAATTCCTGTTTGCCTCCACACACAAAAAGGCTCCCACCCAATTACTACTATGCAGTTAGGGCTTACATTTCCAGGATTTAAAATATTCCAGCAGACACATTGCTGTTTTAAGTCCAATAAGGTAACATAAATGAAAATAGTTAAGGTATATAAATAGATTAACATTGGCAGCCGGGAGTAAATTGTATTTCAGCTTTGGTAGAAAATCCATTTCCGACCACATGGAGACAAGAGTCTCCAAATGCAGACTTCCTTTTAATTATTAATGATGGATGATATTGAGCACATACTTCTTTTAAGGCTTAAAACCTGGAGAATCTTATTTACAGAAATCTGGGTTCCAATTTGATCTGTCTGGCCTCCTCTAATGCCCTAGAAGAGACCTTGAATCACAGATAAACTTGTAAAAGCAGCATATCTAGCCAGCTAAATTATATTATCCATACATTTGCTTTGCATTGTGGGTGAGATAGTGGGGCTTGGAGAACAGACACACCTCTAATTGCACACATTAGGGAGTCAATCTCATTTAATTTTCTCTCTGAATCACTGAGGTGAGATTTATATTGACATAAAGAATAGCAGATGGAGCTGTGATTCAATCACATCGCGTGTCCACAAAAATACCATTAAAATTGCAGTTTCACCTGCTTGATTTACTATATACTATGTATACACTCACCTAAAGGATTATTAGGAACACCTGTTCAATTTCTCATTAATGCAATTATCTAATCAACCAATCACATGGCAGTTGCTTCAATGCATTTAGGGGTGTGGTCCTGGTCAAGACAATCTCCTGAACTCCAAACTGAATGTCAGAATGGGAAAGAAAGGTGATTTAAGCAATTTTGAGCGTGGCATGGTTGTTGGTGCCAGACGGGCCGGTCTGAGTATTTCACAATCTGCTCAGTTACTGGGATTTTCACACACAACCATTTCTAGGGTTTACAAAGAATGGTGTGAAAAGGGAAAAACATCCAGTATGCGGCAGTCCTGTGGGCGAAAATGCCTTGTTGATGCTAGAGGTCAGAGGAGAATGGGCCGACTGATTCAAGCTGATAGAAGAGCAACTTTGACTGAAATAACCACTCGTTACAACCGAGGTATGCAGCAAAGCATTTGTGAAGCCACAACACGCACAACCTTGAGGCGGATGGGCTACAACAGCAGAAGACCCCACCGGGTACCACTCATCTCCACTACAAATAGGAAAAAGAGGCTACAATTTGCAAGAGCTCACCAAAATTGGACAGTTGAAGACTGGAAAAATGTTGCCTGGTCTGATGAGTCTGGATTTCTGTTGAGACATTCAGATGGTAGTCAGAATTTGGCGTAAACAGAATGAGAACATGGATCCATCATGCCTTGTTACCACTGTGCAGGCTGGTGGTGGTGGTGTAATGGTGTGGGGGATGTTTTCTTGGCACACTTTAGGCCCCTTAGTGCCAATTGGGCATCGTTTAAATGCCACGGCCTACCTGAGCATTGTTTCTGACCATGTCCATCCCTTTATGGCCACCATGTACCCATCCTCTGATGGCTACTTCCAGCAGGATAATGCACCATGTCACAAAGCTCCAATCATTTCAAATTGGTTTCTTGAACATGACAATGAGTTCACTGTACTAAAATGGCCCCCACAGTCACCAGATCAACCCAATAGAGCATCTTTGGGATGTGGTGGAACGGGAGCTTCGTGCCCTGGATGTGCATCCCACAAATCTCCATCAACTGCAAGATGCTATCCTATCAATATGGGCCAACATTTCTAAAGAATGCTTTCAGCACCTTGTTGAATCAATGCCACGTAGAATTAAGGCAGTTCTGAAGGCGAAAGGGGGTCAAACACAGTATTAGTATGGTGTTCCTAATAATCCTTTAGGTGAGTGTACACTGTATTATGTGTTACCATATATGTACAATTTGGGAATTTAAGAACATGTCAAATTAGGGAGGCCCCCCTGATATCCGGTTCTAAATGGGAACCGATAAGACAGTAGTAAATACCCAGAGTATCGATAAGGTCCGGAGTTAACGGTTCTGCTATCGGTACTTTAGGAGTTACGTAGTGAGATCTCTGCGGAAAAAAGCAGCATTGCAAACCTCCTCTCTGCATTTCTTTGGACGAGAGGCGGAGTCGTGCTTTACTCTGATATCATGATGAAGAGAACAAAAAGGAGGCCGAAGTGTGGCTACATTTTACTCCAGTAGATGCTGAGAACTCTCGTACCAAATGCATTACAACCCTCACAAGTAAGGGAGGAAACGCCAGCAGTCTATCACGCCATTTAGCCAACAAGCAGAACATCAATCTGCAGAAAGACTTCTACTGCTTGTCAAGCAGCCGTCCGTCCTCGTCCACTGCATGTCAACGTTAGTGATGACGTACGGACTTTGATCAGAAGAACAGGATAACCATTAAAAGCTAATCGCTCAGCTAATTGTTTAGCCGCGACTGCATTTGAAGGATTTGGTCACTATTCGTAGATAGTCGGATTGTAATGACAAGAAGCATCGACTGCTTGGTTAAAAATATTTGCTCATTTTGGTTTGGAATTTTGCATTTTGAGTATGATCTGTCTTTTGGAGCCAATTGTTCTATTATCAGGCACCTTTTAAATGCAAAATAAGGCTGGATACGCTTCCTAGGAAACATCACAGGCCGGTTTATCTTGATTTAATACCATTTAAAGCGTAATGGAATCTTACATTAAACACAAATGGAGAAATAAATTCAAAAGACTCAATGTCAGGTATAAAAAAAAGGTTCATTAGGTATAGTACTGAAACATTTCTAATAATAGCCAGCTTTAGAGCGATCTCCCATGAGTTTATGTTATAGAGAACGTCAACATCAAGTCCTTCAAATAAACTCCATTCACTTGCAGCAACCGTCAACGATCCGATGTGCCAACTCAGCATCAGATTACTTGTAAATACTTCTCTAACACCAACCTCCTCATACTGAATCCTAACCTGTGTTAAGATGGTAAGTCTGTGCTTATTAGTGTCACCTTCCCACTGTAGCATCCACTCATTAGCTGCCACTGCAATAAATTATACCTCACAGCTCTGCTTTTAACTGCTTTAACAAGCGGTGTGAAGCAGCAAGTTAGTCCCCTCACTATTCTGTTAATGTGCTAATCACTTACAGCGTGACCCGCCGCGCCACACAGGCCGATAGGGAGAGCAATTTGGGAGCCGCTGGTTTAATTTGGCCCGTGTGAAGCACCACTCTCACAGCCGAGCGGTGCCAGGCATCGCTGACCTCTGCCACTCGTAGAAGGTCACTCGTCAGAAAGCAGCGTTTTGGAGATCAACACAGACGGCGTCATTATGGTGCCAGTTGATGGCGTTCCTCTCACCAGCCGACCACCAATTGCGCCCAGCGCCTCGATAAATAATTCATACGCATTGGAAACTGGTGAAGGGCACATGCATGCTTTCACTTCATCTCATTCCATGTGACTGATACACAAAGAGAGCGTTTATAATTACTTCTTCGAAATCGTGGGGCACAGCAGAGGATTAAAATATATTATAATAAAAAATAGTTTATGTGGGGGTATAAATAAATCTTCAACAGGTCAATATAGAAATTGCAGACAGCATCGTGGATGGATTTTGTCCAGCTGTCTTATGTGTAGCGCGTGGACCAACGTAATTACTCTAAATCATCGTGTATGTTGCTCGATGATTTTGGGTTTTGGCTTCGCCGCATGAACAGAACGCCGGCACCATTTCACGTGTGGTTATAAACAAACTCAGGGTGCGTGTTTCATCAACACCTACAGACAGTTAGGAATCAGGGATGATGTCAAACCCAAATCAGTATTCTGTTAACAGCTCACTTGTGCCTCATTAACGACTGGGCTAGATGTTGCCATGACTACCCAGCAGAAAGGCCATCAGGGGTTCACAGTGTCATCTTCCTCTCCCCCCCCCCCCTCATCCTCCACTCCCTCCCCCTTTAACCCTCTCCTCAGACACACACGATTCATTACCCCTTTGCCTTGATGCCAGATAAAGTGTGGGCTGTTAGATGCAGGGGCCGTAAAGCACACACACACCTCACGGACACACACATAGGCATCACTCTTACTATGATAGTGAGTGTGTTGTATAAATGCATCTGCCTGGCTGTCGGTGGTTACACCACTGGTACAGCGTGGCATGCTCCTCCTCTTCAGCATTGGGCATTAAGTGGCCGCCATGTTACCAGGTAAAGAGGGGCCCTCTCTGCACTAATGGTACTCCAGCGAATGACCTTGACAGCTTGAAAATGAGCGCATTAAGTAGAACACTTAAATGTATAATTATGCACTTGTCCCAGTCGAACGGTCGCTACTCTATAGGTTAAGTCATTATGGTTTAGATAAGATTTTTTTTTTTAAATAGTAAAATAAAAAACTAAATAGCAAATGTCCATCAACAGTGAAGAGATGGGACAGCCTTTAATATGAACACATGCATGGAAGAGAGCATCGCTCCACTTATTCAGCTCATAAAAAAGGGGAACCAGTTCACAGTAAAGCAACACACAAAGCAATTAATCAATTTACCCCAAACAAAAATATGAATAGAAATGTGGTGTGCTAGTGTTAAAATTACAGCCATCTCATTCTTACATAAAAGTTTATATTCAATAAGTCTTCAATTGAGGCCTTTGAATTAAGTTTGTGGTCATATATATGACGGCATCACAAAAAAATTGGTATGTTTGATGTTACTGTGGGTATATAAATGTGATTTATGGTGACGTTAGATTTCTGCTCGACCGCCCAGTTAATACCGGAGTGTGCCGGCGAGCGAGAGCGCCGAAGTGAAAATATTTTTGAAAAGCTAAATGCCAACAAATACAGGTTGAAGCAGAATATTGTTTCCAATAAATGTTGACTTGTGGACTTTACAACACTATGGTGTTATTGGAAATGTTTGGCTCACAGGACTTGGAACAATGCCGGCACCACTGAAATGTAATTCTACACGTTGTATAATACTCATAATATTAAGTGGAGCCTGGTCTTTAAATTACATTGTGCAGATACACAGAATGGTGTGAAAAAAGAAAAGCTGAGCAGCATTCAAATGTTGATTTAGAATTTGAATGAATCATGTCAACGTAATGAAGCTTTGAACAATTTGATACAGCCCTAATGCAATTATGAAATAATTACCTCTGGGTGAAAGCCCTTCCTGGATGTCATCACTTTCACCCTCGGTTCTGGGAGATATCCCACTTATGGATATTTGTCCATATTTGACTGCGGAGAGTCTCAATTTGGGCTGACAGGTTGTCGTCCTCCTCCACCTGTTTCCTTATATTTATTCTGCAGTGTTTTTTTTCCTTTGTTTCATCGTCACTCCGGTGGAAACACTATCGTACACTATTGTCTCAATTTCTACAATAGTTGATTTGATTAAGGGGCTGTGCTTTTCTCATTTACAACAACGTCACCGCTTTCTCAATAATAAACCTCAAGGCAAACATAGCTCCTTTTATAGAGAAAAGGGGGCGTGGCAGTATGCTGATCGCAAAAGTGGGCACACGCCATATCAAACCGCATCGCCCACCGTTGGCGGCTTTTCGGGCAATTGAGCATGTTGAATAGGCGGCGGAGCCCGTCGATGCACGAGAATAGAAACAGACGTGAGGAAACGACTAAAGTCAACAGGGCGCACACAGAAGGCTCGTCTCATTTTTCATCTTCTCCAATACACACAAATATTCACAATGTCATGGCCATCTGGAATCAAGCATATGACTCGCATATCACACAAAGTTAGTAAAAGCGGAACACTTTTTTTTTTCAAATATCAACCTTGTTAAAATGCCAGATTGTGCGGTATTTTTAGCCCATAACTGCCACACCTACGTGAGGATATTTTGTCAAAGTCAAAGTCAAAGTCAGTTTTATTTGTCACTTCTTCCATATTGTGCAAACATACAGAGGACCTGAAATTATGTTTCTCTACTGTTTGAAAAAAAGTGAATAGTGCAACATTTAAAAAAGTAAAAAATAGACAACATATAACATATAAACATATAAACAACATCTAAACTAGACAACATATAACATATAAACAACATATAAACATATAAATATAGTGCAGAAACATAACGTGAATAGTGCACATTTAAAAAAAAAAAGTAAAAAATAGACAACATATAACATATAAACATAGTGCAAAGACATATAAACATAGTGCAAAGACATATGACATATAGTGCAAAAACAGATTAGGAAACTATTTAAGTGTGCGTTAATAGCAGCGGTCAGACAGTTTAGCAGCAGAGTCTAGATGTGGGAGTGGTGAGGTAGAGAGTTCAGAGAGTTCAGCTTCCTGACAGCTTGGTGGATGAAGCTGGTTGACAGCCTAGTGGTGCGAGCCCGGAGGCTCCGGTATCTCCTCCCAGAGGGCAGGAGGCTGAAGAGACCGTGTGAGGGGTGGCAGGAGTCGCTCACAATCGAGGTCGCTTTGCGGGTGAGGCGGTTGTTGTATATGTCCTGTAGGGAGGGGAGGGGGGGGGAGTGAGGCACCAATGATTCTTCCAGCTGCATTCACTATGCGCTGCAGGGCTTTCCTGCTGTAGTCTGTGCAGCTTCCGCCCCACACAGTGATGCAGTTGGTCAGGATGCTCTCGATGGTGCCACGGTAGAAGGTGCACATGATGGATGGAGGGCTTCCTGCTTTCCTCAGTTTCCGGAGGAAATAGAGGCGCCTCTGTGCTTTCTTTGCCAGGGTTTTCGTGTTGACTGTCCACGAGAGGTCCTCACTGATGTCCACCCCCAAGAGGTGTCGAAGTGTATCATTCCCTGATTCAATTTCAAGCACATTCATTTTCTTTGTGCTCATTTGTGACCTGCTTGTGTTAATCTTAGAGCTCCCTCGCGATTGCGGTGCAATAAAAAGGCAACCTATCAAAATAATTAGCCACAGTGCTTTTCTCCTATTTATACATGAAAACTGCAAGTGAACCGTGATTAATCTTAAAAAGGAAAAGGGACATGATATATTCTCTGTCAGAACTTTTTAAAATACAATGGGCTTTTCAGCTGCTCTCATAAGGAATTGACTCTTATTGATCAAATGAGCATATTTCCATGGTCTCCTTTCTTGGGCATTTGCCAGTAAATTTGCTCAGCTAAGCCATTCATTCTACGGCCCCTCAAAGGACATTGACAGCCTGGAGGCATTCACATCGCTGCACCTCTATTACACTCGGGAGTTTGATTTTTTTTAGGGTTACAAGTATGATATATTGCATTTGCCTTTGTCTCTGTTGTTCCGTGTTTCAAGTGCATTTATTGTTTGTATTACAGTACCACAAATTGCCCCTTTGGAGACATTCAAGTTTCTAAAAAGTCTAAAGTGGCCGAACAATACAAGGTCACTAGCGCTGGTTCTAAAGTACATGAGAGAACCTTGCCATGCTGTATCTGTATGAGTAGCTCAAGCAAAACGCCATGTGTACGTCTACAGTTAGAAACAGCCAACCTATCTGTATTTTCACCGGTGGCCGGCGTATCCCACTCTATCTGGGGTTGCTCTGCGCTATCAATTCAACTGCCGGGCTCCTTTGCAGTGGGCACACAGTCATTCACTGTGGTTTCAATGTTGCTAGGCTACCTTACTTCTCTACTGTTTTCTGTTTGAAAATCTGCTGTTCAATAAAGCAGTTCAAGGGAGACCTGTGGGTTTGAATACTGAGCGATATAAACCTGCAGACAACACTAATAGCCTTTTCTTTTTTGTTCTTTCACAATACCCCTTTTCTTTCCTCCCTCGACTTGGTCACACAGCAGCACTGTGCCTTCCTCTGGAGCCGCTGCATCTGCTTCAGTCATGAAATTACTACAGAAAATTTCCTGTTTTAAAACTTCACAATCGGAGCCATAAATCTTCTTCTGTTTGAAGTCCTTTGCTATTCTTTTATGGTTTATATATTCAACCCACCAAGCAGTGTCTCGGAGTTAGTATTCCTCTTTTTGTCCATCCGATCAGATTTGGATGTTGGGAGTTATTTCAAGCTTGTACTCTCAAACACCGCGTGTACTCGCCAGGCCCTGCACAATTTAAATATTCCCTTTTTCCTCTCTCCCTGTGTTCTCTTGATGATGACGAGCGCAGAGTAGTTTGACCCCAGCACAACAGAAAGCCTAGCTCCTTGAACTTTGCGGGGCGACGCACGCCGACCATGTGACGCCCAACATCGCAGCCACCTGATTTCCCTGGAGTCCCAGAACAAAAACTCATTGGATGACCTTTCAACTGATCCTTTCCTCGTCCGCAGATACATTTAAATCATGCCCTCCTCCTCTAGAGGGAAATATGTGTCATCTTGCCATGGAGATGCTATTATACTTACAGTATACTTTTTCTTTTCTGATTTTTTTCTTGCTGCGACAGCAACAATGTTTGATTCTACATTTTTTCTTACAGCTTCCCTATTGGCCTAAAATACCCTTGGCTTAATATACAGAATGAAGGTTTCGGATATCAAACCATGTGTAACTTTTTCATGTCATTGCAGCTGATGTGTTTATCCTCAGCTAACTTTGAAAAGGGCAACATAAATATTTCAAATGCACTTATGGCTCATGGTGAAAGGTTATTATGGACGAGCGCTGTTGTGAGGGCACACTTAAAGGAGTCGTTTTCTATAGTTGTTGTGGTTGTTAGCAGGAAATGACTTGAACGCAAAGCCAATTACTGGATGTTGACAATGTACTTCCTGCGGACTTGTGTTTTAAAACTTAAATGGATCCGACTGATGGTGAGCTGTGTTTATTAAGCCATTATAGTCATTTGAGAGAAATTAAAATGAGGTTATATATTGGGTGCTGACGGTTAACTGGAAACGACTGCTGGTCTTGTGCGTTATATATTTGATTGCATGGCTGGGGTATAAACCTGTTTCTTGTTTGTAGTTGATGCACACTCCATGTTTTTGCCAACTACATTTCACTTTATTCTATCCTTTGTCGTTAATGCATCCAATTATGCTCCTGAGGTTTATATGATGGTGTTATTGTTTCACTTTCCTCTTTGAAAACATGAAAATGTTGTCACTTTGTTTTCCTCCATTTTCTTTTTTTGGCCCGATGTTTAATGCTGCTTTTGTGATATTAAAGCATTTATTTTTCCGATACGGACCTGTGACGCACGACCACCCTCAATAACAAAAACAACCAATCAGCTGTAGATTGCATGACAAAGCACTTGTCACTTATTATTGGACTATTAAGGACAAGTTGCAGGAGTCAAAATAAATAACATGTTTCTTCATTCCATCGTGTTATCACAGACACACAACATGCAGATTAGATTTCTTCTTCAGTTTTGACTCTTAGTCTCTGTAATTACACACATGGAGTGAACTGTCCTTTCTTTTAGGCCGTGCAATGTTTCAATTGGCAAGTGTGAAGCATAATTTGTTCCCAAGAATTTAGGCAGCAAGGATAAAAAAAATGTAGGTAGTTAAAAGAATACTAAAAGTGAAAGCTAAATTAAGCTGAAAAAAAATGAGCAGTGGATCAACTATAAAAAACGCGATAATAAGTGCTTTCACACAATAGCTAAACATCTTCGGATACATGCCAATTCATTTTCTTGCAGTTAGATATGAAGATTGGTACAGATCTAGGAACAGGAGGGTGTTATCTGAAGTCACTGCTCCTTGGCCAAAATAAATGTGTGGCACATAACTCCTCCTTACACCCACAAATTGTTGTTTTTACGGATTAAACAAATGAGATCAAACTAATAAATGAGCTTTTAAGGTGCTGGTAGGTGGATTTTTACATTTTAAAAAGAGCCAGCGTGGCTGTTTTTCCTGCTTTCAGTCTTAATGGTAAGCGAAGCTAACTGCTCGGTTCTCCATACTTACATACATATATTCTACTCGGAGCAAACAAAGTGAATTACCAAACTCTTCCACCACAATATAGGTTGTTTCATATCTCGATAATGACATTTATCACACTTACAGCATGTTTTTAGGTAATTAAATAAATAGTCTGTATGGTAACTCCTTTTATTGTATATTGATTACTCCTGAGTGAATTGAAATACTTGACAACTGAAAAGTATGCAATATTTTTTCATTTAATTAAGAACTTTCAAGACGACCCTCACCCACCACATCCAAAATACACTTCAAATCGAGGCCTCAGAGATGACTACTGTGACAGACAGCAAACACTATGAGCTTCAACACATCATTATTTACTATCATTATTAGCACACACACTCCAATGGGGATATTGCAGATAAACATCAATACCACGGAGGCTTGAAGGAAACAAATGTGACAGGCCGGTGACAAAGGGAGATCAATGTTGTGTGTGTGCATGTACGTGTGTTGATTCTTCCTCCAACAAAGAGTTAAATCAATGCTATGTTATAGCAGCTCATAAACACAAGACGGTAAACAGAACACGCCATGTGACGTAAATCCCTGATATACATGTGAGTGTATATATTTGTCTTTTCAGGTGGAGGGGATCTAGTAAACCTTTGTTTGCTGTCTTGTCAATGTACCCGCCATGTCTGCCTCGGGTAGGGAGCGGGTTAGAGGGGACATTATGAAGACGGACGACGCTGTCACAGTGGGATGGTGTTTGTCGCAATGCAAGCATTTTCTTCTACTCTATTATCATTATCGTGGCTGATGTTATTGTTACAATAGCCATTTCAGGAAGCGGTTGAGCTGCTGAGACCAAAAGGCAGAAAAGCCAAATGGAAAACTGAGACATTGCAATTCAGGAAGTGAATGCGAGTTGTATAATATCTACATTTACAGATAATTGGGAGCATACAGTATGACTGCTGGGCCTTATGCAATCTTTATGGCTATGTGTGTGTGGCCATAATATAAAAGCAAGCAGTTACAAAAGGAAGTGTGCCCAGGCTGATTTACTGTTTCTTAAGAACATTTGGAAAGTTAATGGTCTAACGCCAACTATGTTGCAAAACCAAGCATGAAGGAGGGTTAGGGACAAGGGAACAACTTAAACTTTTATGAGCGCTGACGCTTCACAAACGCAGCGCTGGCCAAGAGTCGTAATCGAAATTCTGCAGCAACCCCACCCCATTTAACGCTGCAGAAATATCACATAACTAAACCAAATTAGCCGAACTGGTACAAGCGAGCGTTAGCAATGTCATCGCCACAGCTCCAGCTCCAGATTTTCACTGACAGGCCACACATGTTAATGCTGTTTCTCCTTCTCTTTCCCCTCTCCCTCCTCTCTTGGTTGTCCTTTAGAATGCTGGAGCAGGTGTGATAAATGCTGCCGTTTAAATCAAAGTGCCCCCCTCACCCCCTCTGGGGAGAAGGAGGATGCCTCCATGCAGATTGATATCAGGAGGCCCAGCCATACCCTGCGAGGGCTGATTGATGGTCTGTCTGGATAAAAAATGAACTTTATTCCCAGCATGCAAGCTCTGATTCATGTAGCTCCCCTCCCCCTTCTTCCCTAAAACCATTCCATATATACCTTCAACGCACACTCTCTGGAAACAGTGTAGTACATCATATCGTGCCGCACCACTGGCCTACACCCAGAACATACCAATGAGGGGTTGTTGTCTGCATGTGATCAAACACACACTAGCATTATTCCTCCATTATCGCATTGAGGTAAATATGAAATCTAACATCCTCCTCTCGCTGTAAAGGAACATGGCCATCTTGTTCTGTTGCATTCTGTCCTATCTAACGAGTCATTTCTAAAGCATTTCATTTGAAAAACATATACAGTTTATTATATACTTGAAATCATTCCTTCAAGGTCTGTTTGGCAGCGATTTTGTTCCAAACAGAGTGACCAACTCACACGAGACGGAGATGTGTGTTGACCATTGGTTATGTTTGGTCCTTCTGCCCTTCCATACCATCATGAGTGACAGGCAGGCAGAAGCGTTGGGGTCACATTACTCAGTTAGCATTCTGTTCTTCCTCTTTCCTGCGCTAAAAACACGGTGAAGCATTGCACTTCCCGCTCCAAAAGTGAGTGGGTAGTGTGGGAGGTGGCGGTGCAAAAAAAAACAACATACAGCCTGCTTTAGATTCCAATTAAGTTGCTATTTGAAAGCAAAACAACATATACAGAAAGGGATAATTGCTAATTAATTATCTTTAAGGTCTCACTTCAACTGCCAAAAGAAGACGAGAACAACGTAATAGCATCACTTCTCATAGAACAAATGTTTTGACAGGTCATTTATGCCTTTTTAAGTTGCAGCGATTCATAAGAGCTTTTGTTCAAGAGAAGTTTCAATGTTGATGGAATGGTTTCTATAATTGCACCCTATAAAAGTGTCGGATCACTGACGGTTAAGGGCAACGCGAGAGTGGAAAAGGACAGCAAGGTGACATCCCATAATTATCACCTCAAATCCAAAATTCAAAGAGAAAAACCTTTTCCTTTTCAAAGTCAGTATAATGCATTTACTTTTTCTTGTTATGTTTCAACTGTTATGTGATGAGCAAAACTCAGCAGAAAAATGACAGCCATTGTTTCAAACTCAGTATGTAGAAAATAATTAAGATCCCATGTTTGACCAAGAAAGTTATAATATACTGTATACTAGGTAGTGTTTTTGCTGATAGTTTAGAGCAACTTCATTTACAAACAGATACTGACACTCTTGGGTCAGGAAGAATGAACAAAAAAAAAAAAAAAAAGAAATCTTGTGACCCTTTGTTTTTTTTCTATGTGTCACATATTTTTCTATGAGTCACATCTTTCATAGTGCGTCGTAGGCATTTTGATACACACCAATGTCGAGCATTCAACACAGCCAATCCCAAGGGGATGGTAAAAGGCCAGAGTATAATCCTTTAGATGAAATTGAAACCCTTCGAGGCTGAGGAAATAAAACCCCAGCAGTATATGAAACCTGCCCCCTGTTTGTCATTGATCAAAAGGTATTAAAACTATAATAGAGATATGTTAGCGATTGATTAAAGGGCATATGAAACCTAACAGAGATGGAATAACAATTCAAAAAAGTCAATAGTGCAAATATTGGTCTTTGGGTAACTTTGTATGCGCACTGCAAGAATGAGTGGTGGGATTTGTTTCAGGTCCATTCATGAAATGAAAAAATGAAAAATGTATCTAATTAGTGAAAAAGAAAAAAAAATCTGGTTCCTAAAGCTGTTTTTGAAAAGAGCCTTAACCGTGTGAATGTGTTTTGCTATAGACTAAATGTCACAAAGCTCTTTGGATAAAGTATCAATCATATTAGGTATTGCATTTGTAATATATCATGACCCTGGGATACGGACACTGGACATTGTTTGGGATTTTATCTGTGGAGACTAAAGGCGAGACGACGGAGGTACTTACCCTAATGAGACCTCAGTTCCTGCGGTGCTCTTTTGCGTGACTTGATTGAATGGACACAGGGTGTAAGTATACCTGCAGGGGGAAAAGAAAACACAACATCCACATTGAGTAAACTGGCACACACACGGTTTAATCCATGGTGGTTATACTTTTCCTGCTTCGTTTTTTGCCATTTCATGTCGTCATTGACGAAACACTAAACCAATATACATCAGCATTGACAAAACTGCCAGCAACTTTCAGGTTTTTTGTTTTGTTTTGTTATCAATTCTTACAGCTTTTTAAAATGTATTTATTATTTATTTATTACTATATATTTAGTATTCAGTATTTAGCGACAGAGAGACAAAGTTAGCGTCTAGCTGGTGAACATAGTGGAGCATTTAGTGGCTGTAGTAGATGTTTTCCGTAGGCGTTGCGGGAGACCAAGGCAGAGATAAAGTAAATATTGGATTCACATTTGCCAGGTGGCCATAAACAACAAATGAATGGGTGTGTAAATAGGCAACTGTTTGTGAATGCATTAGCCAAATCCACTTCATACGGTAGTAGTTTGTCAATGTTGTGTTTCCATTGACCCAGTTGTCCTAAGTCACCAATAAAACTGTTAATATAGCTTTTGAAAAAGGGCCACAAAAGGCTCTAAGAAAAACAAAACTTTCTCAACAGGCAAGTCAAGTACTAAAGCAGTGATTTCCGAAGCAGAATTATTGAACAGTGAGACTCTCTTGGCTTAGCGGTTACCGACTGGAACCGAAGGAGCTACCAGTTAGCCTGCCACCCATAGCTCTTCTACAAAGGTAAAAGCGACTCTAAAGGAGTTAGCAATTAGAAGAGACCATCGCTAAGTGGGGATAGGGCTGGAGAGCAGAGGCACGACCACTAGCTTCAGTAACAAACTGATCAAAGACCTTGATGGCGAAACAGAAAGTGGGAAAGGCAGCAAGGCACCATCACACAGACTGATATAATAGAGCAGAGGATGTCCAGACAACCACAAGAGCGAGATAGAGATAGAGTGAATGAGAACATGCAGACTGGAGGAGAAAAATGGCTGCAGCGTAAGTAGGTGTGGGCTGAGAAGTGCAGGGGGGATCAAAAGCTGTACGAGAGAAAAGCAAGATGAAAGAAAAGACAATGATGAGAGAGAGGTAAGTGAATGGCCGGCGACGTCTTCTGCTGAACATTTGAGGATTCTTTTTTAAATGCTTCTCATTTCAGAGACTTTCATATACTGAAGGTATATATTCTTTCATGTCTACTGTATGTTTTAACAGGGATGGCCCTCCCCCCATCCGTCATGTATACGGGTGAGGGGGGAAATAACAGAAGCATCTTCTTTTGACTGCAGAGTAAGCAGTTCAGCTCGGAGTAAAATTAAATAGGTCTCACCATGACTAAGCCTATTGAACATCCATTCCCCTCCAATAAATGTGACACAGTGCAGCAAGGTTCCTCCTAGGATGTTTTTTTAATTATTATTCTATTAGTTTATTCTATAACTATATACCTAACAACCATGCAATGTTAGTGGTCCGGTCCATCTCCATCTCCTAACTTGATAACTCTTTGATGTTTTCTGTAGCACCACCATACATTGTTGCTTATCCAGTTAGCATCTCTTTAATGGGTTGGCACAGGGTGCGCTCTCTCTCTCACACACACACACACACACACACACACACACACACACACACACACACACACACACACACACACACACACACACACACACACACACACACACGTGACTTTGAAGGAAATGGATGGTTGGATTGCCATGAAACTTAGACATTCACTGACTGAATTGTAATTTCTTCTGACTTTTCATCTAGCCTCATCAAAAGAAACAGAAAACAAACAACACTCCACTGAACTAAGTGAACAAGATTGTGAATATGGTCAACATTATACCATATATGGCGAACATTATTATGTTAGCAATGTCCTTATGAGCATGATGACATAACCATTTAGGAAAAAGCAACACTGTGCCTCATTACAAGCTCACAGAAATGGCTATAGACTTGTGGTCTTTTCCCTCTCTTCACAATATAAGAGCTAAGAATTGGTTAAAAGCTTCTTCACAGCTATCCTTGATCTCTTCAGAAACCGTTTATTTGCCAGGGATGTTTTCACACAAACGAGGAATTTTTTGAGGCGGAAGGTGCATACATTGGACATGGACATGGGACGTAAGACGAGACAGGGATACTCAACACCTTTAGTTCACTCCAGCATCACATGACCAGTTGAGACCTTACATAACTGCTGCATGGTCAACATAGTTTAACAGAATTTTAAACTCAGCAGTGCTTTGGCGAGTTGGTAAAGCAGGTATTTCAGTAACATAAAACTTCCTCATCTGAGCATTAAAACATATAAACAGAAGTATAGTGAGCAGAAGAGGAGAAGGGGGCACAGTAAAAAAGCAATCAAATGAATCCCATAAGGGAGTACCTCTGTATGTCCGTACCTCTCGTCCCCTCAAGGCAAAGCCATCCATCCCTGCCCACTTTTGCTGACATGCCAGCACTGCACACTTTCATACACACACACACACACACACACACACACACACACACACAAAACTAGGCTATTTATGCGCGAGGGCACTGCCATCTAACCTTGGATGCTCGCCTCCACGTGGCAGCTTGTGAGAAAGCAAAAACAGGCATGGCAACACAGAAAATGTGTCGCTGGGTTAAAAAAAAAAAAGAAAAGTTTGCCGAGATTAGAAATGCCGAGGAACGGAGGCGCAGGTTGATTAGCAGTCTGTCTCCGAGACAGACACTTCACATTCCGCCGCCTGCGATACATAAATGGGACACGGCAGAAAGGTCAAAACAGGCACATTTATACAAACTGTACCCAGCTATCCTTAGCAAATGAGCAGTGTGACAAGGAGGAGAAAATACCCAAAGGCTTTGCAGAGACACTGACAGCAATAGAAATATAAGGTTAAAAAAAAAATAGCCAGGAGAACAAAGACAAAGACAGAAGAAAGATAAGGGCAGAATGATAAAAAAAATTAGTAAAGGAGAGTGGGAGGGAATCGGTGTGCTGGTGGTGACGCCGCACATATGAATCACCAACTCAACAGGTCACCAATATGACGGATGGCGACGCGCAGCAAGGGGGACACTGGGCGGAGGAAACAAAGGATAAGAAAGACGAGGAAGAGGAAACTTGGTGGGTCACCAATCAAATCTTTGACAATAATTGGAAGGCTATGACGAGCACCAGATCCTAAAATGACAACAGCAATCCTCCCATCTGGGTCGTGAACTCCGCATGGCGTGTCTTTCTGTACGCCGCATGTGATCCGTCATCGTCAAGACAATTCAGCTCCAGCACTAGTCATAATAAGTTGGTACCACTGTGTATGTCAATCTTTGGCAGGTGTTCTGAGACCTGAAGGTACATTGTTACGGAATAAATATGTTAGATGCAACCACTTAGGCCCTCAGGCAGTCTTCCACGCTTCACCGGATCGGACAGCAGCTTCAGTTTGCTACTTTCCAATTAAAGCTACTGAAGTTAGACAAGTGGTAGCAATAAGGCAGCATATAGATCTTTGTTTTTTCTAATGTACACTATAATATAGCATTGAGAAAAGTGAGGAAAACTCAGCTTTGTTGGGCTTTGAAGGGAACATTATATACTTTTGTTTTAACTCTTCGATAGTCTGACTCCTCCTGTTTTTTTTGTCCCAAATGTTTCTCTCGCTCACTGATCTCAGCTATTTCTAATTATAACTGATCACAACAAAGGCCGAACTCTAAATGTTGTATTTAACAGTCCATTTGTTAATTAGATATATTACACAGTCATCCAACTGCGAGTCACTAGGTTATATGGGGAGGGAAAGACAAGTATATGTATTACTTAGTCCACTGAGAGAGAGACAGCAATTAAGCCCGTCTCCCTCTAGACTGTGTCGCCGTGGGTGGAGTTCACCGACGCTGACACCGCAAACTGCAGCATAGCCAACACTAGCTAATTGGTTTACAGGTAGCGCTGTGTACACTCGCCTGGCATGGTGGATGGCAAAGGTGGCTCAGCAATATAAAGTGCCGTGGTTAATTGTTCAACAGCAAATGTTGAGGGAAAACGCACACACACACCAACACATTTACAAAGTAGCATATGTTTCAGTAACGGTGTCAACGTTGCAGAACAGGTTGTACTCTCGCTAGCTTTATCAATGTATTCAGTCATCTTCATGTTTTGAAGATTGACTCCATGAGTGTGTCTGTGAGTGAGTGTGCGCCTCTGCGTCCGTCCACAGCTAATCTCGCATTCGGCTGCAGCAAACTGTATTATATTTCCGCGTGGCCAGTCATGGCTGAATGCTCAAGGACGTCTCGTGGTTGCGGGGACTCACACTTTCTCAAAACACCTTTTTTTTGCCTGTTTTATACTGCCATCGACCGACTCTTCACTCACTGCTCTTAACTGGCTGCGAGTGATAACACAGCTGTGCATCTTTGACCCCCTATGTGCTACTCCGCTCACAGTGATAACAGTCTGTGGTGTGTTTGGCTAACAGCTAACAGCTAATGGACCTACCGGTCAACTCAGCTGCTGCTAAGTGGGTCGACAGCTTGGTAGGGATGGGTATCGTTAGGGTTTTATCGATACTAGTACTTTTATCGATACTGCTTAGAATGGAGGTTTACGACGGTGCTTTTTTCCGGACACCTCACACCGTAACTTCTAAAGTACCGATAGCAGAACTGTTAACTCTGGAACTTATCGATACTCCGGGTATTAACAACTGTCTTTCATGCAGATGCAACCTTGTTACAGGTTACAGCTGACCACAATATAAGTGACCATGCCATGTTATAGCTTTTATATTACAGCCAATAATAAAGAATATTTCATTTCAGTAAATGTAGTTACTGTACTTATATTAATTAATAAGAATAGATAAGAAAAGGCTTATTCTTATTTTAGGAACAACTACAGTGTGTTTTTTTCTTCTCTTCAGAAATGCATCTAATATACAAGCAACGACTGTAGGAGATGACGGTGACAGACACTTAATGTCTGTGGTGAAAGAGTTCTGCACTTGGATCTCTCTCCTGCAGGAAAAGACTGGATGTTGAGAGCTTTACTCTTAGCACCCACATGGTCAGCTCGTCAGGCCTCAAGCGCAATTATGGAATCCAATTCCGATAATGTAACTAATATTAAGAAAGATTAAAATTACATTTCCACAACTTTTAAAAATCATCATGACCATTGTGAGATTAGGTCAGTGCAATTCCTTTCACTTGGTAATCTAGAGGAGAGTTTGGCCGTCTGAAGACCCAATGCCAGTTCATCTTGCTCGAGCCAGCTTAAAAGAAGACAATACTCAAAGTGGGCCATTTCTCAGTTTACCTTCATTTTCCACATGGAGGAGCACAAATGCAAGTCTATATAAAATACTGTAAAGTGTTCATAGGTGGTGGAGGTTCACTTTCTTGACAGCTTATCATATTTTGGCATTGGAATTCTTTATGCAGAGCCGAGAGTCAGTGCACAAGATATCTTCTGTGAAACAACATGAAAAGGTAAGATGAATGCATAGCAGAGACCCTCTTTCCCACATAAACTACTCAGGAAAATAAGAATAGCAATGCAAAGCGAAAGACCCTTTCAGAAAGATGGCTCAATTTATATGCAAAAAAGAAAGGAGACAAAACAAGCCAAACTTGAAGCTTATTTAGTTTTTAGAGCCATCACTAAGGGCAATGAGGCAAATAGCCTCTGGCAGATCCTTTAAAGTTCTTCAAGCCATCTCTCAAGATGTTACATTATTATTGCTGCTACTTTGTTCTCTAAATAGGTTAAGGCTGAGTTTTGTGGAAGATATGGTAAGTAATGGGTCTTTCAAATGTCTAAAAAATGCACTTAAGTGAATTATCGAATCATGGTGGCTTTAAACTGAATTGCCTGTTCTAGTTGCTAATCAGAGTTCAAAATAGTGCAATTTACTTAATGAGACAATTCTACGAGACTACATCAATTGGCTTTTATTTTCTTTTTGTTAACAGTGGTGGTGCCCTGAGGTGGTTTAATGTAAATTAATATTATTTAATATCATTAATTATAAAACATTTTAAATCACTAAATACTTTTGATGGCCATTTTAATGCATTTTTGAGCTACTGTACTTACTAAGTGTTGGTGCCCTGTTATTAATATATCTTATCTTATAATCTTATTTTACTGATCATGATAATCATCTATATGTCATCGTCTTACATTTCACATGGAACATTTGCATGTTGTTACATCAAAACAATGTTCTCTGCATGTTTGAACATTTTAACAACATAGCAAAAAAGTCTTTCTTAGGATGGAAAGTTATTATGTGCTCCCTCTGGCTGTTAAATATCATTCTCAACTATAGACGTTTTGGTGTCATAAATTGAGGAGAGTTAACCATGTCAATAATTTGCTTAAATTCACTACATACCATCGGCACTCCTCAAAATACATATAAAAAGGGTCAAACTGTCTAAAAGTCTCAGCCCCATTTCCAGGCAGAAAATGCTTGTAACAGGTTAGTAGATCAGAACCGCCACTGCTTCGCTAATGCAACCACAAACTCTTCAGTAAATACAGACCTGTGCGTTTTAGAGGGTGCAAAAGTGGCTCTTTTTACAGCGGATATTATGTGTTTTATGCAAACGTACTATGTTTGTACTGTATGTATAATTATAGACAGCTTATCAAGTTGTAACTAATTTTTAAAAAAAACTCTGTGGGTTCAAATGTATTTCAAATGAATGTTCAACATGGCAGAAGTACATGTTTAATGAGTCAGTGAGTGCAGTTTATTGAAGCAAGCTGAACTACTAAGTAGTAGTAGCAGAAACATGTGTACGTCTAGGATAGTAATAACACATTCTTTGAAGTTATATAAGTTTCTGAATTCGACCTTATTAGATATATAATTGTAACACTTTTATACATCAGGATTGCAATTTGTTTACATGAAGACAATTTCACTGTCCATTTTAGCTGCAGGTTCAAACCAAATCCCTCAGAACTTTAAGGGAGATTATTGTTGCGCTAACTGTCAAGACCTTGTCTGTAAATTCTGAATTCATGGTGACATTGTCGAACGTCAGATTAACATATTTCTCTCCAATTGCGTCACATAATATTTCTTATGCTATAAACCATACTTCATCTCGCACAAACAAATTTGTTCCGTCTTATAAGCTACCAGTGTAACACTAGTCGGCTCCAGTTCTCCGAATTAAAAGGAACGACGGGGAATGTTCTTCCACTATAAGTGTCCATAATTTGCACATTGACAGCTGCAAACCCACATGAATGCCACACATGCTGACTGTGGGATACTCATTAGATATGTTGTCAGTCCCTGCGTGAAACACTGCGCTGTGAGGTTATCAGACAAGTCACCTCTACTCCATACAAATACCCTGAATACGAAAACCTCGTGCCCAGGCTGGCCCATGCACACATGAACACAGGCGGGCTTTTGTCTGTTTGTGGTTTCCTGTTTGTGGTTTCCTCCTTGTTGTCAAGGGTTATGTACTCTGTGAATAAAGTTGTATGCCCGTGCAACAACAACCAATTGAAAATCTAACTTAAGCTGCTACAGTACTAACAAAGTAGGACAAAAAAAGTCCTTAAAACAATACAAATGATGAAATCATCTAAAAACTAAACTAGAAACAGGAAGTCCTGGTGTGCAATGACAAGCTGGATAAACAAAAAGATCTCTGCGAGGTTGACCCAGACCGTTTCAACACAACCAACCCACAGATACTCCGCTCTTGCCCATTTCTCGAGCTATAAAGTTGGCAGCACAACAAAGACTGATGAGATGTGATGATTTTATGACCCCGCCAGACGCACACCCACTCCTTGCCAATCCACAGGTCTACTGAACCAACGGAAAACTCCTGCTACTTCAGATGGCGTTCCCTGCTGTGGATTGGGCAGAGTCTCCACGTGCTTTTGGGTACTAACAGGAAAGGACCAGTATCTTTGTTGAATCACAGTTTGCGTGAGGGCGGTGATTCAACAGGAAGATGAACGGACTGTGCTCTTTGTCATGGCATCCAGGAAAAAGTAGAAGGACCAAGTCTTCTCCAAACTTAGATGTGTCTCATACACACACATAACTATTGGGCTTGAGGTCGACAGCCACAAACAGGGTGAAGAAGTTGGAAAGTATTGATATAGAAACTAGCACAATGGCATCCGTGGACAATAGGTGTTTTCGGACCAAACTGTTCTGGGGACTCCCTGTGACTGCTAACCGGGGATCTACCCTGAGAATTACACACCTTCAAGGTTGTTTTCTGTTTGGGTTAGCACTGCAAATGGGAAGTGAAGTGAAGTCGGCCGGCCTGAGCTGCTCGCACACGGTGGCGAGTTCGCTACAGGCTCCCTTAGCTTTTCTTTTTTAATATAAGAATAAATAAACAACCCTTCTACGAGCCGCTAGCATATTAACGCAAGCAAAATAGCCGCCATGAAACTGCCTGTAGCGATTTCAGACTGCTTTGGCTCAATACGAGTTAAAAGAAAGGAAGAAAAAAAAAAAAAACTAAAACTGCTGTTCTATGAACTACAAACGTGCCCAGTACTTAGAACAGCAACAACAACAAAAATCCTCTGCTAGGAAAACAATAAAATAAGAAATGTAACATTGTTGGAAGATGAGGCTGTCATCTTAAAGGAGGTGAATGCAATCTTTCTGGCCCCTCTGTACCTGACACATGACCAGACAGACCCTTTGAAGGCAATTCATTGCATGAACAGCACATTAATAGTAATGCTAAATTTCATGCTTTAATGTAACAACAGTGTCTGTGCACATCTATCATAATTTGAAAGCTACTGAGTGTGACAAAGTGCCGATCCTCTAAGGCATGGACCTGCATAAACATCTATTGTAGCACAGCCACTCGTTTCAACAACATTCCAATTATGATTAACATGGCCCTCTGCCTTTCTGTCCCCTTGATAAACCCGAGCAAACAAGGTTCTCATTTCATTTGTGTGCCTGCATGCATTTCGCTGCAGTTAGCCGTCGTCTGGTTTGCTTTCAGGCATAACATAAATGTTCTAATAGCTGTAGGCCTTCATCTTGGGCATCAGGAATGTCTCTTTTAAATTACATTAACAATGAAAGCCGTTATGAAATCCACCAAATATGACTCTGCATATTACACTCGCGACAGTCAGCGGACACATCTTGGACTCCACACCGCCCGCCATGCAGCGGCTTTCATTGAATTTGAAACAGCTCCCTCTAGGTTATCCGGGCAGTCTCTTTCTTCCCTGGAAGAACCCAATGCACCGTTAAGGCCATGTGATGTTCCGCAGACAGTTGGAAGTGTCACTTGTGCTGCGTTATCCCTCTCTCTTCTCTGTCAAAGCTGAACCACAGAGGCGGGCATGACTCACTGAAGTGCTGTACTTTCTAATGACACGACAGCGGAGTCTGAGTCAATCTGACCTGACAGTCTTGCATAAATCACGGCCCTGCGATTTAAGTTGCTTTGAGGAGTGTCAACAAATCCACGAGAGGAATATTAGACTCTGCTGTAGGTAGGGACTCCGCCTCTGAGAACTCATTATGGGGTGTCTTCCTTCATGCCGTGCCAGGCTGTGTTGACTGAATTGCCAAGCTTATTTCTGATTCACTGGCAGAAGCTTGCGTTTTTAAATTCCTCACTAGTGATAAGGGTCCACCAGCACCCGAAGGACCATTTCAGGGGGAATACATAGATTTTTAATGGGGGAATTTTTTAGAAGTCAGCTTCAACAGCTCAAATGTGAAATAATGTAAAAATATATATATATATAAAGAAATACAGTACTTGCCTTCTAATCTCGCTGTCATACATCAATTAAGAGTTCAGCCCCGCCCAACAATGAAATTAAAGTAACTGTTTTTTCAGCATAGACAAACAGGACAAAGCTTTAAGCCCCAGTGAGAAGTGATCCACACCATCATGAGGCAAGGCAGCAGCAAGGCTGAAGGAATAACTCAACAAATATGTGCAGAGAAAAACAAATCCACTTTCTGTGAATCAAATAAAATGTAACCAGCTCGTTCTAGTTCCTTGCTCCATTAGTGCAGTCTAATCCAGTGAGTTGCTCCACACGGGTCATTGTATCAAATGATCCTCACGTGGCAGCATTTTAAACCTTTTGTTTGCCACACCCAACAAACATGTACAGGTATTATGTATATGAAAGATAGACAGCATTTCAACTCGGCAAACTGTTATGGCTCCAGGCTCTTTTCTCCCATATTGACTGCCACTCAAGAAAGAAAGAAAAAAAGAAGGAGCAACTTAATCAAACGTGAGGGATCTAAACATCAGGTAGGCCGATTGTGAGATGGTTTCAACCGATGATCAAGAAGCTGGAGAAAGAAGTGCATGATTCTCTTTCATTATTGGAGAGGAACTGTAGCCCTGCTAGTTCGCTACTCGAGGGCATCGGAGGGAGTGTTATAGAAAGCTGTTGGTTTATGTGTCTGTCAATGTCAGGTCTTTTCAGGATCACAGTTCAAGGCGAACAGCAAGGATAAAAGGGAGGCAGGGAGGGGAACTGGTACATTGCTGAGAGGGTGCTGGTAGGTCAAAAGACCTTCAATCGAGTTGATGCCAGTGGATATTGTGCTCTTCAGTCATTTGAAGGCTGCCTATGATGACACCAATAGGCATGAGAACGAAAGGTAATGGAGCACAGCAGGGGTTTCTGTGCAAAAGGCTGAGGCTGTGAGAAACTGATACAACTTGCATGACTTGGAGTACATTTACAAGTATTGCTTCACTATTATAACCTGTGAAGCTATTATTTACAACTTCATATTGTGGTTTGGTATGGTTAAGGCTTTGCAAGACTACATGCTGCAGTTAACATTATTCCCCTTCGTTAATGTCGCATCGCCGGTCAAGGCTTCCATTCTCACACAACAGCCGGCTGACTTATTTTATGTCAGCAGTGTTAGCAGCGTTTCACAATGAGAGGCAGTAAAAGGGGTGTGATGGCTACATACATTACATTATGCTTAAAGACCGAGGCTCAAGCTGCATGACCCAATCATCAAAAAACAAAATCAGCATCCATGTAGAAGAAGTGCAGCATTGTTAGTTAGTTAGTCCTAGTACTTTAACTATGATAAGAAAATAACACGAGAGCAGACTCATTTCATCCAAACATTACCTTGTTCAGTTGCTTTGCTAGCTTACTTTGATAAGCATTTGGACTTTACGTTCAAATTTAGAAAACCATACGTTTCACATTTAACACTATCTCAGACAATGAGTTTGGCTGGGGATGCTGGAGTGTAAATACAAATGTATATAAACATATACATACACATATATACATATCTGTGTAACTCCAAAATGTAATGAGCTGCTGGGCCTTAGAAATAACGCTCAGTTAGAACCGCACAAGCGAGCTTTGCTGAAATTTGGAGATCACTTTATCACTTTCTTAAGGAGGACCTTAAAAAAACAAAAACATACCTTGCTATCCCAGTGGAGAAATTAAATCTTGACAGACCTACAGTGCCTTGTATAATTGGCCTATCACCGAAGTGCCATTCATCCATTTTGTTTGATTGCTCTGGCATAATCTTTCATAGCTTTCCTCCAATTATTTGCGAAAAAATCTTTTGCATTTCCAGAAGTGAAAGACGATCAATATCATAGGAGCCAGCTCTCCATCCCGACATCATGCAATTAAATCAAATTGCAACCAATGTGCAATATTGTTATCTAATACTATCTAAGTTAACAACAGTTAGATTTTACAAAAACTGCAATTTTCCTTTTCAGATGTTGCCTTGAAATGGCCAACTAAGCAAACTAATCACACTGGTGTATCAGGGCATGGGGAAACCACAGATTCCAAGAACGTCTGAAAGATGTATTTGCAGTGCAGATCTCAGATAATTTTCTTTCAAAACTGCAACCACCCACAGGCTTCTAAAGCTCCAGCTGGCAAGTAATCCTGAAGAGAACAGATTCTACCCCAGCAGGGGCCATAGGGATGTAGGGGGAGAGAGTAAAAGAAGCTCATTCTGTTGATTAAATTAAGTTGATTTAGCTGCTTGGCTTTCTCCAGGGTGACTCGGAGCTTTAAATGGTAGATCTTTACTGAGCTGGTTCATGTTTGGTCCAGATTAAATTTGTTTTAGTACAGTTAAAATCAAAATAAGATCCAGCCTGTGGTTGAAATATTGATTTTGCAATGATTCTTCGGAACGTTGTTATCCAGTGTTTTTACGTTTACCGGCAGTGCATCGTATTGCACAAGCAATTGCTTTCCGGGATTTCCATTATTGAGAGTAAACATAACTGTCAAAAGCTTCGACAGTCCATGAGAATGTATTTCTCCGTCAATGTGTGTGTGTTTTTGTAATACGATATTATCATGACAACGGATTGTGTACGCCACCACGCATTTTAGGACTGGTTTCCATATTAATGCCAGATTAAAAGCAGCATATGAATCAAAAAAGCAATGAAAATCCTGTCAATACTTACTCATATACTTTCAGCTTGTAACACTGGCTGTTCAAAAACAGAAACTCCCAATCTGGTCCATAGTCTATGGCCAGATTTTTCCGGAGATCACTAAGAAAACCAAAAAGAACATATTAGACCACTAGCACATTTTAAACTCGATTTTTTAATCATGGAATTCAGTTTTTACTTTAAGCAATTAACACTAAAAAATCAGAAGTTAAACTAGCGGTATAGTTTAAGCATACAACTGCAGGTACTATAAAAGGACAGGTTTAAAATATGCTTCAAAATAAATTATGTAATGGTTTAAGTACAAAATCTGGAGCACAACATAGCACAAATTCCCCTTTCAATATGAGAGAAACAATTGTTATTGGATGTAGGTCATTTGCTCTAAGTCTCTGACAAGCTGCTCTAATAACTTCTAGATGACTCCTAACTGTGCTGACAATGTAGCTTTATCTTCTTTGCTGCTTTTAGTGACTGACTTCTTGAATAGTGTGCTGATGAGGTGGCCCTTTAAAGCCCATTTCTATGCAGCGTCTCCAATTATCTGAGCTGGTGAGGGCTGCTTTTCTCCACTAATCGCAAACAAGGAAACTAAGCCCTATCTCTAACGGCGCACAGGCCCTTATTTCCATATTCATAACCCAGAATTGCTAATGGGGTTAACTAATGTTGGGAGCAGGTGATTGTTTCGCTTGAGGTTGAGGCATAAGGGGATGATTCGGGGTCAGAAAAGCAATGCAGGTTGCGTAACTGTGTGTGCATGCGGTTCTCTGTAGGGCAGGGGTCATAACATTCATGCATAGAGTCAATTTTGGTGGAAATTACCCTTTACAGCACGCTCAAGGAATAAAAGGTGTGGACTAATAAGGAAGACAATTAAATTTCATGCTAGTTTCAAAAGGTATGAAATGCACTAGCGCTGCATACTCATAAAGGGCATGGGGGATCCTCTCCAACACACATTTAAAATGTGAGTAAATGGCCAGGAGCAATGTGGACAAAGAAATAGAGAAACTGAGGTCATGCCAGGCGTTTTTTTAGGGGGGGGGGACAATCTTAACCTTTTGGTAACAGCCATCTCTGTGGTTGGCTCTCCTCTCTGCCTACTGTAATGAACAGTTTGCAGGCCTAAGGGCCACAGTAGCTACTTATCAGCTATTGCTGGCTGGCTCAGAGCTCTGAGAAAACATCTGAGAGGGAGAAAAAGCATGTCACAGGCATTCTCACCCAATTTTCCTCGATGGAAATACACGGGCGTAGCTAATTTGTTATGACAGGTGTTCCTTTTTTTATTTAATTTTTACAATCAGAAAAAAATAATTACAGCGTTTGTCACACTAATTTGTGCCATGTCTGTCTTTAAAATGGCACAAAGAAATGTGGACATTTTATACTAAGGAAGACACTCCTCTCCTCAGAATAAGTTTAAATAGGACTACCCACCAGAGCACAGTAGGCAACCCATAGCGTTTGTTTTTCTTCATTAAAATTAGCCTTAGGTAATACAGTATAAATTCCTTACTGTGCAGCTTTCCTTACTGCTAAGGCACAAACGGATGGAGTCTATTTTAAGGCCCAGTTACAAACATACCGACGTGAGAAGCAAATGCATCGTCCACACGAAGTGCAAAATGTTGATTAAGCCACAAATATGTGGCGATGGAAGCTAACCTCTACTTCTTTTTCTTTGCCATTTCCCCTTACCTTATTTCCATGTTGACTGTCTCATAGGCCTCTTCTACTTTCTTCAGATTGGTAGCCTCCCACTCTGCAGCTAGACAAAACAAAAGGTCGCGCAAATTAACACTGTGGAGTTGTTGCATCTCAACAGCTGCCAAACAGTGGGCACTAAAAATAGGCTGTTATAGCTAGGACTGGGCGAGGAGCAAGGTTGCATATGAACAGAAAAAAAATAGCTATTTCCAGGTGTGGTAACTGCCGAAAGGCCCGCAGGCTTATTAGCCTCTTCACACCAACAACTGTGTTTATGAATAAATACACCGCGTTCCACATTATTAGGCAAATTATATTTAAGGGTCATAAACATTCATTTTTTGGTTTTTCAATGAAACTCATGGATGGTATTGTGTCTCAGGGCTATTTGGATGATTGAAATCATCCAAATAGTAATAATAATAATTAGTTTGCCAGGTGAGCCCAATCAAAGGAAAACTTCTTAAGAAGGATGTTCCACATTATTAAGCAAGCTACATGTTTCAGGCAAAATGGGGAAGAAAAAGGATCTCTCTGCTGCTGAAAAGCGGCAAATAGTGCAATACCTTGGTCAAGGTATCACAACATTGGATATTTCCAAAAGAATTGCGCGTGATCATCGGACGGTGAAGAAATTTGTCACTGATTCACAGCACAAGCGGGTTCGTTCAGACAAAGGCAAAATAAGGAAGATTTCTGCCAAACAAATGCGTAGGGTTAAGAGAGCAGCCACTAAAATGCCATTGAATAGCAGCAAACAGGTGTTTGAAGCCGCTGGTGCCTCTGGAGTCTCGCGAACTTCAAGATGTAGGATGCTCAAGAGGTTTGCAAGTGTCCTTAAACCTGTTATTCGGCCACCCCTAAACCAAGCTCATAAGCAAAAAAGGTTGCAGTGGGCTCAGGACTACATGAAGACTAACTTTCAAACTGTTTTGTTTACGGATGAGTGCCGTGCAACCCTTGATGGTCCTGATGGATGGAGTAGTGGATGGTTGGTGAATGGCCACCATGTCCCAACAAGGCTGAGACGTCAACAAGGAGGTGGCGGAGTCATGTTTTGGGCCGGAATCATGGGGAGAGAGCTGGTAGGCCCCTTCAGGGTCCCTGACGGTGTGAAAATGACCTCGGCAAAGTATGTAGAGTTTCTGACTGACCGCTTTCTTCTGTGGTACAAAAAGAAGAACCGTGCCTTCCGTAGCAAAATCATATTCATGCATGACAATGCACCATGTCATGCTGCAAAGAATACCTCTGGGGCATTGGCTGCTATGGGCATAAAAGGAGAGAAACTCATGGTGTGGCCCCCATCTTCCCCTGACCTTAACCCTATTGAGAACCTTTGGAGCATCATCAAGCAAAAGATCTATGTGGGTGGAAGGCAGTTCACATCCAAGCAGGTGCTCTGGGAGGCTATTATGGCATCCTGCAAAGACATTAAAGCAGAAACTATCAAAGAACTCACAAGTTCAATGGATGCAAGAATTGTGAAGTTGATATCAAAGAAGGGGTCCTATGTTAACATGTAACTTGACCTGTTAAGATGTTTTTGATTCAAACTTTTCTTGATTTCAGTAAATATGACCTCCTAATGCTGCAAATTCAACAAATGACAATTTTTTGTTCTTTACAACCTATAAAATATCTTGAAACTCTGAAACTCTGCATAATAATTTGGAACACTGCATTTTGAGTTTTTTATTTTTGAAAAAAATACTGTTATCATTAGGAGGTTTGTTCAATAGAATTTGACTTATACTCTAACAGTTGATGACTTGAAAATGATACTGACTGACTGTGCATTACTATTTAGGAAAATCTGAGCAAAGTGTAATTTGCATAATAATGTGGAACGCGGTGTAAATAAAAAGAGTGAGTGTGAAAACAGCAAAGGTTGCCACAGCGATTATATGTTTGTCACTCTTTGCCACACAAGGTAAAATTAAACGCAAATTAAACATAATAACTCCAAGTTAGTCTATATGCACTACCCCTGTTTGCTTATTTTTCTTGCCACTTGATGCATTGACATTATTCACTTTGCTCTTAGCTCATTTAGCTCATCCCTGAGGGAAACGTTTGGCTCTTTTTGCAGCTAACTGCTCCACCGTCTTCCCTAGCTAGTTGCTAACTTTGCCTCTCTGTCAGTTAGTCCTAGTTGTGTGTAGTTTCAGTTTTTTAGGGCTTTTTAACTGAGCCTCCTGACGCTGCAGGAAATGTGGTTGGAAAGAGGTTTTTTTAGGCCATAAAACCAAACAATGAGATGAAAGACACTTAACACTCTGCAAAGCTGAGAGCAACTGCAGAGCCGAGTGATAATTCTCTGTGGATTTGTAACTACAAGCAACTCCTTTCATAGTATTGTCGCCGTTTAATCAAATGGGATTAATAGAAATGGTATAGTGAAGCTTTAAATCCTTTATCAGCGAAGAGGGAAAACATTTGCTGGTTCCATCCTCTTCAATTTGAGGGTTTGCCCCCTTACTATTTCATATCATCGTAAACTACTTTTGAACCTATATGGGAGGTGTGCACAACTCTGTTTCTTCAAATGACATCTGATTATGTCACAGATTGTCTGTTATAGATCCCTCTTCAAGAGTAGTTGACACAACAGTAAACGGAGTCCTATCCCAGGTGAAGCGTGTTGACCTCTTTGCAGGATCACACCTGAACAAAGGGGCTGAAACTTAAGGAGAGAAATAATGACACAAAATAGAAGTGACGACTCCAGTTTAACTGTCTCGTGCTGATGGAGAGGTCTCCAAACGCTCACTGGGGCCTAGTGCCGGGCCAGTAGGACCGTGTGGGAAGCTGTTACAGCCCTGGTCTGAATACCAATTAGCATGTTCCTTGCATGTGGTCTCAATAGGTTGACAAGATCCACCCCCCCAACCACTTCCCCCAGCACCTATGTCTTGCTGAAAGTGTACAGATGTGGTGTGTCCAAGAGGCAAGCTGGGATTTGCCATGCTGTGATTGGCTATTCTTATAGCACCAAGAAGGGGAGCTCTGTCCCTAACCCACCCCTGATTCCTTAAACTCCCTCAGAAAACCTCAGTCATAGACAAAAGAATGTTCTCTCTTGCATACTCAGATTCCCTATCTTGCCCTATTTCTCTCGCCGTCTCTCACACACACACACACACACACACACACACACCAATCATGAGGCTCAGCAATGACAAAAGGAGACGCAGACTCCCAAGTGGGTGACATTTGACCCCTTGCAGCAACCCGAGAGAGAGTGGCGACGGTAAAGGGGGAGCAGAGGAAGGAGAGGACTGAGAAAGCAGCCAGGCGTACAGAAGTAGCCCGAGCAGGGGACACAGGGCGAGTAAAGCCTCAGGAAAGGCCTCTGCACCAGTCAGGCCGCCATAACCCGAGGCCCATGTACAGTATACCAAAAAGACCTCGTGCCTATGGTCTAATGGGAGCAGAGATTAGAGTAACGGTCATGCGGTCAATGGATGGCGTGCCATTACAATCACAGGAGGCATAAATTAACTGCTTAAGCCTGTTTTTTATGGACTCATGCTACGTCTTTTAAACCTAATCAACATAATGGCACACTTTATATTTATTGAGGTGCATACAAATAAGTGCCTTTCATTCAACTAAAAAGTCTCTCTCTGTAATTAGAGGATATTCATATAGAAAATGTAGGACAAATGATTTAAGGTTAAGTAAAATTGACCAGTGGTTGACATTTTCCAAGTCCACAAGTGTACTGTACTTCACTTTTAGCACAAAACGCTATCAAGAGGGTTTTTAAATCACAGGGGGGCGTGCACAGAAATAGAAGGCGAGGAATACGCTGTATAGTATATGCCATCTTCTGTCAGAAATCTCCTGTGCAAACATACCTTGAGCCGGAGACCGGAGATGCTCTGTTTACATGAGAAACAAATCAATAAGCAAGGCATTTTTTCTGCAACTCCAAGAAAAGAAGCCCGTGAGTCTGTGCAATGTGCGGCGCGGTGATGCCCAACGGAACAAGGGCAATGCGGTGAGGCCGCTCTTGAACCCCACACTAGCAACAGAAACCTTTAGCGAGATTACGTCGACTATCTGGCACATGTAGGAGTTTGCTTTGTGTTCTGTAAGACCTGCTCTTTAAAATAAAGCCTGGCAGTTTTGTTAAGCTTCCATGTTGGATCCTATTCACTTTCCTTCACAACCTCTTTTAATCACCCCCCACACATCAACCCCCTTTTTCACTTTTCATTGAGACGTGAACGTTCTCCTCTCCAATAGTTTCAGCATGAGCTCCTCAGAGTCTCTCTGTCACCGCTCTCTCCCTCCCTCTCTCTCCAGCTCTATTTTCTCTGTTCCCTCAGTTTCTCCCAATTGGCGAACTTGTTCCGACTGCAGAGTAGAGAGGGATAAAATATAGGTTAAGGATTCCTGTAATGAAATGTTTAAGGCAGGTGGTAAGTAACAACAAACAAGAGGCCTTCCAGATACTGTCAACAGGGCTGGCTATTGCATTAATAGCCACCTGCAAGCACCAAACACGACGGGCCCAGAGGTGCTAATTACCCCATTTTTTTTTTTCAAAGAAGAAAAAGAGAACATTCTGGCCTTACTTGCCAGAAAAACAAACAAAAAAGATAAATGTTTGCATTTTAATCTTAAATAGAACGTGTTCAAAAACAAAGAATGGTAATTAAACAAACATTCAATTGAAATACGGCGTTATACTTCCTTATGTTTCTCTCTTTATCCTACCAAATCTCACAAATGATTCAGAAACTGTAGCACAGGCTTCTGGGAGCTAGGAAGAGTTCAATCTCGCCCCCCTGCATAATATTTGTGTTGGAGTGTCTGATTATATTAGGGTTGAGTGAATAACAGTCCCTGGCAGAAATAGCATCATGTTTTGAACTATCAGTGCAATTCATAGCCTTGTGACTGACTCAGTTTGTATTCAGTCTCCCACACTCTCCTGCAACACTGTTTTGTATCCACAGCAGTTCAAGGACAAGTGCAGCATCACGGCTAGGATGCACTGAAATCAAGAATGGGTCCATTCACTACACAACCAACATTTTATAAAATCACCAAAAAACATTCAAGTGATTTGTCAAGAAGAAATGACAAACATCTCAGCTTCACAAATGTTCAGATTTGCAACTTCTCTATTTTATGCCATTGTACATAAAATTTTCTTATCTGTGCTTTTATCTGTGCTGCCAAGAGTTAGAGAGGAGATTGATACCACCTGTTAAACATGTAGCTACAAACAGCAGCTGGTTAGCGTACCTTAGCCTAAGGAGTGCAAACTGGGAAACAGCTAGCCTGTTTCTGTCTACCAGCACATCTGGTATTTCACATTTGTTTAACCTGTACAATATCATGGTGTAAAAATAACACTTTGTGATTTTACAAGGTGTCGTGTGCCGAACAATTCCTCGGCTGGGAGAAGAGACTTTCTGAACTCTTGTTGTCATCATTAAGTTGCCAGGGAACCAGCAGAGTCACTGCTGTCGGCCAAGATATCGTCTGGCACATAATTCCCTGTAACGCCCCCTCTACCTTTGAACAGAGCAAGCCTCACTGGTAACCACAGCTCCCAGTCTTTGTGCCAGGCTAAGATAACTAACTGCTGACTATAGCTTAATATATAAGATATTCTCATTTGACTCTCATATCTCTCAAAACGTCACACTATTCCTTTAAATAATGTATTGTTGAAACTTAAAATAAATAAATCTGGAACTGCTGATGTTTTAGACCCAATTTAATGCACGACTCACTGAGATGAAGAGGTGTTCATATGTGATTACAACGGCATACAATTTATGTAACAGCGGTAAAATGCATGTAAATGCAGCAGAGCCAATTGCTCGTATTATCATCGTGATGCATAATCACTATTTAACATTTTAACAGAGAACGGGGGCCCAATGAACAGAATAAACAGTCTGCGTGGAGCGAGTTCACTCTGCAACAACTGGGTGCTGTTTATGAATATGTATGATGTAACAAACGCCTAGAAGCTGACCTACTTCTGTGTCTCCTCTGCTCATGACTTGGTCCCCTTCCGGGGTAACTCTGTCATCTTGCAACATACTGTAATAGCAGGAAGGATGTGACTGTCATGTACAAATCAACATGCTCCCTTTTGATGGTTTTGCAAGTGATGATAACCGTCTGCCGAGGAAACGTGCTCGGCGTAAAGGTTGTGCAGCTGTAGGAACAGACGACGTGCCGACGGCAGGTTATTCATTCTGCGCACGTGAGTTTTGACAAGTTTAGCATTTTTCACTAAATGGAGATGTTAAGATGAAAAACAGCGATTTGTACTGGTTCTGAGGGAGTCTTGTTTAAAAATAAACAACAAATGATTGAATGTGTACTCGAGTAGTCATGTGACATGGATGCAAGGAGATGCAGGAAATGGAGAAAATGTGTGATGGACAAGTACGCGCATACAAAAGAGAGCTCTCGACATAACTGGGGCTGCACACTGGAGAGTACTCGTCTGCACCATCTCATAAAATATCTTTATCTGGGATCATCTTGGTATGGTGCCAAAGACTGTTAGCTTCAGGAGCTGGGAAAGAAAAAATCTATTTCAGACAACATGAGACACAGAAATCTGGCAGCTGCTCAAATCAGACTTCCAACATTTGATAAGTGAAAATGGGCTAATTTGGTGTATCCCTCAAATGGTTGCAATCCAATACATTCCTCCTGTGGCTATCGAAACACACAACACGGGTGAGAGAAGGTGAAAGGCAAATCGTTTCAACCTCTTGCCAACGAGATTTTTTTTACTAGTAGCTCATTCTATAGCAAAAGGAAACTAGGTGCATTTTCCAAACCTGCTCCTCCCTCGACTCTTCCTTTGCTCCTTTTGTTGAACTAGCACTCAAGGTGAGGACAATTATGTTTTAAGGACGCGTCGCCCTCGGCCGGGGTCAGAGGTCTCCGCAAGCACCATATTAACGTCAAGTCCCTCCTGCTTAACATTTCACGTCTAATTTGGAAAGTGCTGAACGGAGCCTTTAAATACCACCGGCCCTTGCCAAGGTTTGCAGCCCTCTGGAGCACCAAACCCGGTGCTCTCGTGCGCGCTGAAGCTCCGCGGTCTCACGCCACATGCCAATTCATTTGTTGAGTGCTGAGATGCGTCGTCTTAGAAAAGCTCCCTCGTCACCCCAATGTGAACTGAGGGACATGTTGAAGCGTTTGCATGTGGGAGACAGAGGTGTAGGAATGCAATTTATGTTAAGAGCTGTTGTGCCAGCAGCAGAGGACTGTTGATAGAAAGCATGATACCTGAATAATAACAATGTTTAAGAAGAAAAGAGGTAATTACCATCAAACTGCCTAGTCTCATTTTTGGTCTCCAGATATCTATGACTTTTACATTATCTATTCATTCCTTGTAAGTTTACTATTCTTAGACTAGCCCTTGTATCTTTAGATGCAATCTCACTAAATTAGAACAAAGTGAACCTACTTCACACAACCCATATGTGCAGAGTTATGTTGTTTAAACTACTTAAAGCGGCAACATCGAGACAAGTAGCATGATAAAAATAACACTCTGGACTGCACAACTGTAACTAAGCTTGTCCCGTGGTCCACACAATTGCCTCTTTCCCACAGTTGTATTCATATAACTTTGATCTGGCATTGATCCACTGCCATTCTTGGGTTTAACCACATCATATACAAAGGGTGTGAGCAACACCGAAAACTTTGTTCAGTAACGATATAATTAAGATATTAAGCTTAACCCCTGTGTCCTGGCATTCTTTGAAAAAAATATAGTTTCTGTGCAAACAGAGGTGCCACATGGTTAGATATGAATAATGCAAGTTAAACCATGAATTGAAGAAGTGTGTCAACTGCAATTAAATCCAGAAAAAGCTGTGGCGTCCGAGTGCGGCGTGCACTCCACACCTGCTCAGAGCAGACAAGCAGCAGACGGCACAAAATGTGGTCAAAGCAAATCGCAGGCCGCCACTGGATCGCCAGTGACACCTCCCCTAATGCAGTGAGTCACCAAACTACGGGACAGGGAAAATCCTCACTGCACCGCACGTGTGCCTGCACGAAGACAAACTAGAGCAATCACACAATTTCTTACTGATACACATTAAACTGGCAGGATATGAGATGGGGATGGAAAAAAAAAAGGTTTCCTGAGCAATCAGAAAAACTGAACCAGAGTGGCAGTTAGCTGCTTATAATCTGCACCGGACATTGGATCCGCTGCAGTTGGCTCAGACCACATCGGGGTTCAAACCAGCAGCGTTAGCACTGCGGATGGCATGCGCTCCACTCGAAACCGATGAGGTAGCACAAAGGACAGAGCAGACAAAAGCTAACGTAGTCAGCTGTAGCTCAGCAAGGACCAACTGAAATAGGACCAGTGATGATAGCACCACGGACAGCACCATTTTGCCCCGTCTAAGTCAGCACCACGGAGAGGGCTTGCTGAGCAGGCGTCTAGGAAAATTGACCGCACAGAAAAAGGCCGAGCCAGGAACTCACTGAGCTGCAACTCCCCCGAAAACAACAATGCCAGAATAGAAATCCAGATATAAGATAGTTTTGTTTCCTTTTGTCAGTCTGTTTTGACACCAAATCTTGCCTGAACATTTGTGCCTGGAACATAATAAGTGGTACGTAAAGTTGTTTTATTTAGCACAGCAGTTCAGGGCACACTGGGAGAACTAAGTCGAACAGAAGAACTCCATCCTGTCCGTTTCTGTACAGGAAATGATTTATTTCGACACCCCTTCACTCTCAGCAATGCTATGCTAATGCCTCTCCATATGGAGGCTTTTCAGGAGGGCTATGAGCGTGAAAGAGTTAGCGTGTAGAACAACAGAGAGTAAGGGGGAAGTGTGTGTGTGTGTGTGTGTGTGTGTGTGTGTGTGTGTGTGTGTGTGTGTGTGTGTGTGTGTGTGTGTGTGTGTGTTAGTGTCAGCAGTTGTTGGATTAAACTGAACGTCATTGACTGGCTAATTTAGGCAGCGCCGCTATCAGCACAGCGAGGGCACTGCTGAGCAGCACCAACCAGCTTCAGCGCCCCCGGAGGAGGAAGTCGGTGAAGACAAGCCTGGTGACCTCTGGTCTTTCCGAGAGCAGCAGCTCTTTGTGAATATGCTTTTCATGTGTGCGTGTGTGTGCGTAGTACTGACATACATCTCCACACTGCATCAGTCTAATCGGGGGGAAAGAGAGAGGAAAACGACAAGTGTGAGTCAAGTCGTCACGCTACAGCTGGCGATAAACTCCGGGATAGCTCTCACTCTCGGCCCTGGAGCATAGCTCTTTATAGCAGCAAGCTCGGTTCGGAGACACACTCTCTCTCACACACACACACACGAGAGAATGATGGCACTGCACCTGTTAAGCAGCAGACTGATGTCTCCATACAGCTGAAGCAGAAGTGAGTGATGCACATACTGCTGTATATTGCATTACAGATCAAGTATCCATCAATTTCCATGATGTAAGAACTTTAGGCCATACATACATTATGGTCGTTTCTGTGAAAATATCAAATTGACGGTTGGTAAAAGCATGTAGATTTATATTATTATTGTACTTTTATTCAATATTATTCCTACTGTAGCTGCGCCAGCACAGTCCTTCAACTTAACAAGCGCTTCAACTATCTTTATTCCTCAAAGGAGCCTTTTCATTTTTTTTTTTTACACCACATTTCAAAACAGACCCATCTGCCTCATTTACTTTTACAACCATGCTCAATCCCTACTGGGACAAGAGCGTTACCTCCCTCTCTCCTGGCAGTGTCACAATTATGATCAAAAGCTGCCTGTATGTGCTCGCATCTGTGAGTTAGTGTGTGTCAGGGACAAGTGTGGACAAAACAAATGGTGAAGCAAACACCAAACCCTCTTGTGTCAGTTAATTTATTTTTATTTTTCTGGCGCTCCAGATGCTGTCACTGACTGAATACACAGCTTAAGACTTTGCTAAGGGCACTGCTTGGTGAAGGCGCGCCGGCCCTTTAAATAATACGAGAGCTAAAAGACGAGGGATGGGGCTCTGGCTACCAACACTGATACATCAGCCGTAGCCTGATGGCAATTATTTAGACGTCCACTTGCTAATTATAATAGAGGATGACAGGTGCCCAAAACAATTTGAGCGCAAACTGCCTGTGAGCTTCTGCGTGTGGTTCTCTTGGCTTATCGTTGGAGATAAAGATAGCTGAGCCAATGTCTCGTCAAACAAACATTTATTTTACTTCTCAACTGGGCTCGGCTGCACTTTATTGTTTCTGATGAGTATGTTCTTACTGAGATCCTGCGTGTTGGTTGTTTCACCAGTTACATTACCTGTAATGTCTGTAATAAACCTGTGGGGTAAGAAGGGGATAGGAAATGGAAAAAAAAACGTCTTATCAGGATTTTATTTGAAAGAATCGTTTGTAATCATCAATCTGGGGGTCCTTATTAATTAATGGGTCTTAAAACGTATCTGGAGAGTATATTTAATAATTGTATTAAGGCTATAATAAAGGAATTTTGCCATTTTTATTTTTAGAATGTATTCATGTGTCCTTGCAACTTTTTCTTTTATCAGAGGACACTGTATTAGTTGGAAACCCGTGTATTAGTCAGGATGCATCATGGCATACAGTAGACCAAAAGGGGTTATATTGTACTAACTCTCAATGTGCAAATGTAGAAAGTAGCTTAAGGAGGGCATAATCGAAAATCGAAAAGATAATAGTTTGCTTTTTTTCCTGCCTCTTTTCCTTTTCTTTTAAGGATGGGTCCCGATCAAATCCATCTGCTCTCTGCTCATAACCCAAACGCCTTTACGATTGCCACACACCAAGCACCATTTAACTCGCATAAAGGAAACATGCATGCTCACAAACAGAACTATCAACTCCAGAAGCTAAGAGGAGACAGTGAGTCCTCCCATGGGACTGAGGAGAGCGAGGGAGGAGCCAGTAGGTGGTAGAGGGTATATATCCAATCACTGAAATCAAGGCAGTTGACTGGTGAATAATGAATATAAATTGAATGCTCCTTGCTGGCGTCGCTGTGCGTGGCTGCAGTGAGTGGGAGAGCGAGCTGATGCACAGCTGTTGACGTGCTGAGGGGATTGTGGGGTGTGTTTAAACTAGTGCTGTCAAGCGATTAAAATATTTAATCGCGATTAATCGCATTTATGTCATAGTTAACTCGCGATTAATCGCAATTAATCACTTTTTTTTTTTTTTGCATTTTAATGCTCTTATCAACATGAAAAAGTGGATTGGCTTGCTTTATTTTATTGAAAAACAACTGCCAAACAGGGCGGTACAAAATAAAATCACTGCACATTTCAGGTAAACAAGGGTTTACAAAATAAAATTATAGAGTGCACCAGGCATGAAAACGGGTCAGGGGCGAAAAAGGTGAGAAGGATATTACCCCTCTAGGGGGGTCCGGGGGCAAGAAAAATCCGGGGCCAAGAAAAATTTAATATTCCATATTTTAAAGCATCAATCTGATGCTTTTTTGCCAACCTGGGGAGAGCTGGAGAAACTTAACTTCAGCCATGAGTCAAAAATTATTATGGCCTCCTTACTAAGTATTATGCAAGCCATTTCATGCCAGCCTGTCACTGGGTCTAACATTTACAGTATATGAGGCACAATGTGGTAAGGGAGAGCATGGCTGCCTTTGTTAGCATCATTTATATCTTTGATGCAGAGAATGCATCTGGTGAATCCCTGCCTGTTGATTTTGGAGAATACATCTCCTAGATGAAAGGACACCTCTTGCCCTTTTATTGAGACCTTGCCTTCCAGTTTTAGCCACGACCAGTTCCAGCTGCATTTCAATCCAGCATCCAGCTGTTTAACAATGGCTGCATCCTTCTCCCCTAACACACTCATTCTGCAAAAATAATGTTTGTATTAGTGTTCACTTCTAGTTTAGCCTTATTCAGACCTGCCAACCTTGATATATAACCTATATATTGATAAGTCATTAAATACTCGTCATGCATTATATTGCATTGCATATAATGTGTGCTGGTCAATTAGTCTAAAATTAATTTTAGACTAATTTTTACTAGCGTACTTTGACGTCAAAATGCGTATCCGCTACGCAAATTGCGTACAGGTTGGCAGGTCTGCTTATTGATAGAACGGTGGACCACTTTACCTTCTGCCTGGTCAGTCCCCTCACCTCAAAATCTAACGTTACCTCCTCAAAAACGGTAGCGTTATGCCGTGTTCACACCGGACGCGGCGCATAAGCTAATAATTTCGGACCGGAGCTTTAGCTAGCTGGCTAACGTTGCGTTCTCTCCTGCTGTGTTCAATGTGTTCACTCGCGCTCCCTTCTGACACGCGCACCTGTTCGCAGTTCACTGAATATCATTCATTTTGCCGTATCGCGCTCACCATTCATTCATTTCAAACCGTAACGTTAGCCTAGCTTCCAAGCCCAAACGGCGTGCCTATTGTTTTGCTTCCGGTTGAGCTACATCCGGCGCGAAAAAAAAAAAATTTAAAAATTAAAATGCGTTAACGCCGTTAATAAAATTGACGGCGTTAAAATTGGTTTGCGTTAACGCCGTTAATAAAGCGCTAATATGACAGCACTAGTTTAAACAGACTTAAGATAGGACTGCTTTACTGCCTGTCTGTCATTTTTTCCCCTGCTTCTCTCCTTTATTGCTTTACTTTGTGTGTGTGTGTGTGTGTGTGTGTGTGTGTGTGTGTGTGTGTGCGTGTGCGCTTCTCTGTGTCTGCCAACGAGGCCTATTGACATCCTCTACTGTGACCCTCCGACTCCTGACAACTCCAATCAGTAGGAGGAGGAGGAGGCGAAGGGGGAGGGTGTGAGTCCACAGCGAACAGTTATGATGCATGCTTGTGTCTATGAGAGGACGTGTGTTTGTGTCTGTGTGTGTGGGAGTGAGAGACAGAGCTCTGCACGCACATTGTAGGAATCCACAAACAAAAGTTCACGAGAGGAGGAAAGAAGACTGTCTTTTTACATGATGAATTGATATGTATCTAGGCAGCGTAATGTGAACGAAGGCATGTTCTTGCAGTAGTGGCAGGTCTAACTGTATTGAAAGTGGCATACAGTCTCTGCATTATCATAAGTCATTTTAAAATGAAAACACAAAAGCAATATAAGGAGTATTTGATCATAAAAGAAAAATATATGAAGGAAAATACTAATTAAAATAGTGTTTAATGCCTCCACCTGAAACAGAAACATATGGAGGTTGTATTTTCAATAAATAGTCACTGGCTCCGAGTGCAATATCACACAACATCTCATCTCCTATTAGGCTAGCAATTATCTATTAGCACCATTGCCTGTACAAGGCTTTGTGAGAATCACATGCCAAACAGTGTGACCTGCCATTTTCTATCAACAAGGTCCAGATTTAGATTCCACATTAGTCCCTACATGATGCCAGGCGCCTGTGTGTATGAGGGGAGGGAAAACGTTGCACTTTGCTCAACACAAACACAATCCCAGATGGTTTTCTTCTCCGCTCAAGAGGAGAGCAAACCCGACACCAATCACGCACACGTATGTGTGACTTTTAACGCACACCCCAAAAGGGAGGGAAAAAAACGGTACACTGACATCCTCCTTCATCCACTTATAGAAATGTGCAATTGTGCTTTTAAAACCACATATGTAGCATTGTTGCTGATAGCAGACTTAATAAATCATAATTAATTAATATCACTATATATAACGATAATAAATAATTAAATGATGACTTATAAGCCCATACATTAGTATGAAGGAATGATGGCACTCAGGCTACCTCATGAGCCAGCATTATTTTCACGAAAAGAATTTAAACAGAAGATTCCACTTTCGACGCCTCCTAATTTTGGAAAAATAGGGAAAACTTGAAAATTAGATATGAACCACTTAAATCATAATCTCAGGGTTGCTACAGAGTTCTCCTCAAGGTGTACAAGGACCTATTATTTCATATACACACAAATCAAATGATCAAGTTCTTTATAAATGAAATATTTGACTAACTACTAAACAGAGAATAAATGAATAAACGATCAAATAAACACAATGAATGAATAAAGAATAGGATGAAGAATACAATGAACCACAACTAAATGGAAAAGATGACATTGTCCAGGTAGAATCAGACACATCATTTAATTATTGTGCACTTTATGTGATTTATGCAACGTTCAGCAGCTCAGAGTTTGAGAAGCACCGTTATAATAGTTTTAATTTAGATCACTAGGTCTAAGATATTTCTATCTAAGATTATTGTATTATGCAACTTCAATATATTTGGCCTAGAAACAGCAAACTGGGAAGGGTATTGTTCCACCTGACGGCTCTGATGGGCAGATTGGAGGTTGAGCGGATGTTCCTCTTTGGAAATCTGCATCTGGTTGGATGACTGGAGTTCGTTGAATCTGAATCTCCATCTTCTTCGTTGAGTTTCGTCCGGAACCGTTCTGCCATTGTCTTCATCTCTCTCAGCAGGATGCTGAGTCATTCTATCACCCCCCCTTCGTAGCAGCAGGGGTCATTATTGCTCTCAATAGTTGCTGGAATAAAACTTCAGTATGTGGTGGTTCAGGTCGGCGCTGTATGGCAACATTAGACGGCACAGGTTTGCCAATGTGGACAGGTCAAAAAACACAAGGCCAGAGAAGAGGTGGAGCCGGCAGAGCCACGAAAGGGAGAGCTGGCGGGCAGGATTCAAAAGTTATCAATCATATTTGTGTCTTTTAGAAACTGGTGGAGGAAGATACTTCTTGTTTCTCAGGTCGGCTGGATGTCCTCTCAGCCTGCTGGAGACGCTTTCGCGCCTGCAGACGGACAGACCTGCGCTTCTACTCCGGCCGCAACTACACTTACACCTTCATTTACTCCGGCTGATTTGCATTGAAATAAGTCTGAACGCTATGTAAATCAGAGCCATGCGCATGCATGAAATCCACTGAATTAAGCACATAATGTGCTGAATGGTATTCACACAAACAGACATGTTTTCAACTTACACAATTTAAAAGGGAAATGGGAAAATTCACAGGGCTTCCTGTTGTCATATTTCTTTCCCAACCCAAAAAAAAATGAAAACATGTTTGCTGGGAACACAAAAGCCTGGCACCCATACTGAGTAAAGATTGAGAGGGCAAAACAAGAACGAATTGATTTATGTCTAATCTAGGCACTCAGTTTCATAAGGCTGAAACTGCACTTTCATTTCAGAGAGTACTTTGTTACCTATAGAGAGCCCTGTAAAAACCTCTGCGCCATACGATGATATAGTAGAGGTACGTGGGTCTTTCTATACGGGTGAAATGAGAAATTTAATATAGGTTTCAGTCACATGACATATCAGCCAATAATACGCTTTCCATTGTTTACAACCAAACAGGAATTTCCCCCTTTTTTTTTTCTGCCAGCACTCAGGCACTCTTTCATAGGCGCGTAAAAAGCGTCACATTATAAATTCCCTGGTCTATTATTACCTTTGCTGTAATGACATCCCAGACAGCCGGTGCCAAAGAGCTTCACTTGGGATCAGGTCCAAGGCACTATGTTGCACCTTGCTAACGGCATTGTCGTGGTTGAAATCTGAAAACGGAGTACTGTACGTCATTTTCCTTTTGCTCTGTACGTCGCCTCTTTCTGGTTTCACTCATTCGCTCACTGGCAAGCTCTCCGTCTTCTGCGCTTTTACGCTTCGGCATTCTAGGGTCACTCTGGGGGTCGTCGCTGGTTTCAAGAAACCTCGAAATGTGGCTCAAGTACACAATTATCTTGAAGAATGTCACGTGTTGTAATAGTAGTTGTTGTTGTAGTTGCATCATCAATCTTGGTGGTTGTCAAGAAAAGCAAAGGTAGCACAAGCCCAACCAAAATAATAGAGTTATTATATGAAAGTAAAAGGCTCCTACACTGTGCTCTGCAAAAAAGTACCCTGTGCATCCTACACTAATTACTCATTCAAATGTATAAGAGTTTTGAAGCTCCAGTATCCCCATGGTGCAAGTGTAAGCAGCCACTGAAAGATGGGAAGTAATCAAGTCTCAGCTCTGTGCATGGGAGAATATTTAGCACCTCAATACACACTAGTCTGAAAGACAACAGCAACAATGATTGACTTGTCTAATCCAATTACATTAAGAAACCGTTGTTCATTTAAGATGTACATTAAGCTCCAATTTGAAGAATATTTTCTGATTAGCAGACGGCAACAAACAGACTAATTGTTGTGTCTGGTGATTTGTGCTGCATAACATGATTCATGCGCTGTCAATCAAGCTCCACTCCTGGATGGAGGGATGCACGGCTGCTGCCGATCGCTACGACCCCGACACGCAAGCGGCGTGTCGGCAAACCTTCACATAGTGTGCACACAGAGTGCATATCAGTACATTGAGCTCGCTTACATTTGTTTATCCATAGTTGTATTTAACAGCCCTGACATATACCAAAATTGATTTTCCTTCACAGCCTTGCATTTGTTTGAACATACAACGGCGATGACTCTGTAATCCCATTTTAATTAGAAAGATGTAGCGAGCACGCTAAGCTCATGCGCTCTATTCCCCGCAGCGATGCCACACTGGCAAAGAATCAATCACCAAGGCACCGGTTGCCAGGGCAACGAACGGCGGGCTTCTGCACTACTGTCTAAGTGGTAAATGATTGCTGGTGTAACTCATTGCCGGATGTGAGGAGGTTTATTTTTTTTATTTTTTTATCTCTCCGTCTCTATCATTCTCCCTCCCCTTCTCTCCTCTTGTCGCATATCCATAGAGTTAATTAAAAGCAGCACACATGAAATAAATCTAAATCTGAGTAGAAATGAAACATACAGGACAAATTGAATTGACGTCAAGGGGTTTGTGGTTGGGTGGCTAGGCGAGGGGGGGGGGGGGTACCAGAAAGCCAATAGTAGTAATAAATGAATATGCAGTGTGAAAGAGGTGTGAAATGCAGAAAAACATACACATGGCTGAAGAGGCTGGTGAATGGAGGAAGGCAGGGAGGGGCCTCAGGAAGCAGGCGTTTACGCAATTCTGATTTAAACTTGGACCCTCCTTTCCCAAACTATTGAGGCAAATTCTGCTTATTAAACCACAATTGACTGTTAATCGTTCATGTACCACATCTTGTCTCACATACACAGCTTATGCACTTTCTTTCAACACTGGCGCCATCATGGCTGGACAGCCTTTTTGCACCATTGTGACGATGAATCTATAATTGCAAACAGTACAGTTTGACGAAATGTGAAACTGTATCTGTTAAAAATAAATTCTAAGTCCCAAGCTGAGAAACCCCGAAAAGGGCAGGACATTTAAAAGATGTGCACGTCTCTACAGTCGGATGGTAATATATTTAAACTGCATCTCCCATGAATTAAACCCGCTTCAGAAATGAAATAAATAACACTGCTGGCTTCATCTATCTCAGAAAGTGACAGCTTTTTGTCATTCAGACAAAAGCCATAGGCGACTTTTACATTAATGTTCCTTATGACTTCATTCAGACATGACAGCACATTTACTAAATCAGAGTGTGAGTGAGTGAGTGAGATAAAAGAACACAACATACAACAATTTAAATTCAAGGCTGCAAAAACACAAAAAAAACAGTCGGCACGAGGATTCACAAATATGAGCTTTTCCTCAATGAAGTATGGCTTCACCGGAGCAAACAGAAAGGTGAGACAAGCAACGCAGACAGCAAACCATACTGAATCAAAAGCGACCGCTCCGCTGAGCAAGCCCTGAAGGGGTCCTTTAGAGCCTCTTATCAGATGGCTCGCACAGAAACCACACACTGTCTGCGAAGATTTAATTCTGCCCGGTGCTCCAGACATTGTTCTTGAAACGCTGAGGGATGAGACTGCTGGGCAAAGTTGATGCACACAGCTCTGCACAACACAGAGGCCGGGCACAGGATGCGTCGGTTCAACATTTAAATTTTTGTAGAAGCCCGTAGAACAGATTTTGCAATTCAAATGAATGAAAAGGAAAAGACAGCCACTGCCGCACAACTGCTTTTTTAATTCAGTTTCGCAACGAGGAAATCTCGTACGACCCAGAGTATCAACAAACCTCTCTGTGTCTCGTATAAACAAACTGTAAAGCAACCACTGCAACATTCGAGACAACATTTTTAGAAATATCATTATTTTCTTCCTTTCCGCTAGTGAGATAAGTAATTAAGTAACATGTGTCGTTTCCATTTAAAAAGTATATTTTCTGCGTGCTATTTTTTTAATATTTGATCATTTAAAAAGGTGCCACATCTGAGATTGGGACAATTGATTGACAGTTGATTATAGCTTCACATGATGGTCAACACTGACATTAACAGTTATAATCAACCAACACTAAACGGTCAAAACTGGGACGTCCTAAATTCAAACCCTCCAAAGGAATATTGAGCATTCCCCTTGACTTTATTCTGTCCTGTGAAAATAGCAGCATTTTTGCAGTATCTGAGAAGTCTTTGGCCAAACTGTGTCGCCAACATCTCTTTGTAAAATACAACACAAAAATGAAGTGGTGTGTACTCCTGCAAACTCAGGTTGTCCATCTGGCAGCAGGCACCCGCCTGTCTATCCACTGGGATCATTCCTTCCTACTCTTCTGCCTCCCACCACTGTCTCTCCAATTAAAAGTTACACATCAGCCTCAAGTCTGAGCCAGACTTCCAGACGGTTGGAATGATAGAGCCAGCGTTTCTTCTTTTTCATTGTCAGTGGAGAAATCAGTTACCTGTGTGTCTATTTTCCAAAAATGCTGTGCAGTTGGCGGATGCTTTGGGAATAGAGTTCTGGTGCTTAGTTAAAACCCCAAACTCTGCTCTGTACTGAGACACAGCAGTCTGAAACGGAGCTGGGAGCTGCAGATTTCAAAAGTGAATCCAGAGCTACATTTTGTTCCTTGTTAGGTTGGATGATATTGTTCAATTTTGATGCTTTTATGGAGAGATATTAGAGGAGCTTCTGCAGTAGACAGGGTTTTCAGTGAAGTTTAAGCAAACTGTTGGGTCTGCTTTGGTATTAGCAAACATCCGACAGCTTTATCACTTGGTAAGGTTACAACAGTCCAGAATTAAACGACCATGCAAGGAGTTCTTGTTTAATTTATACACATATGCATATAAAATACAGTCTTAGCTGAACATTCAGATGGTATGGACCCAGTAGCAGAGGTGACAGGCTGAACCCTATTTGTTTGCAGCAAGTGGCCAGATCTTTCACACAGCACCTCTAAAGAGACCTTGAGGAAAATGTAAATTATTGCTTAAATTAATTTGGACCACTACCATGCCGTTAAGTAATCCATCAAACTACAAGGCAGAGGAAAGAGTTAAGTAAAGGACTGACCATTTAACGAAATGCTGGCTTACATATCAAATATGTGTCTGATAAGCCGACATGAAAAGTGATTTTAAAGACACAGAGGCCTTCAAAACCCAGAAAATCCATCGAACCATCTATTAATGCAAGTTTATTTTAAACAAGCTCTGAGGCGCTGACATACATGAAGTCTTCAGTGACCAAAGCTCACAGGGAAGTCACGTCAGCCTTTGTTTTTACCATCGCAGCGTCTCGCGTATGTTAGCGCACGTGCTTAAGTGCAGTTGACAGGTAAATCCCACGGCTGAGCATTTCTGCTGCTCTCACACTTCCTTGTGAAAGTCTTTCTGCGTATGAACGACCGCCATGTCTCTCGAGGCCAGGAGACTGCCGCTCTTGCAACATATAGAAACCAAAACAACTGGGAACACTTTTCCACACAAGCATGTTGAGCGACGGCAGCACGAATGAGAGTGCATTGTCTTCGTATGGTCAGAATCCCCTCAACTTATCCATAGCCGAGCCTGTTAAAAAAGAAAAAAAGCATCAGCTCCAAATGTACCCTGCAAATAACACCAATCCAATGTGGGAGACAACTTATGTTATTTGTGTATCATTACAAGGCTGGCAACTGCCTTTCTCCATGATGTGCTATGCTTGAATTCTTTAATTCTTCAGTTAAGCAGGAGTTTTTGTTCCAATAAAATCTGACAGGCACATCTAATGATAAGCGTATCTGCCAATAGCCCAGTTCTTCAAAGCAACATGGGACTTGAGCAGAATTTCTGTTTCTTGAACCGCTTTTCAGTCGACTACTGCCAGGATAGATTGTAATAGAACTTGAAAGCCTTGGATTGTCAAGCTGAATACCACCGCGGTAGAAACCCGTACAGTTTGACACAGATCGCGACCAAGACTTTATTAGCCCTGTCTCACACAATGTGAAATGCAATAATCTTAAAAGATTGTTGCTATTGCACAGTCTATAGGGGCCTTAATGCTATCAGCTTTCTGCTGTGCTTTTGCTAACTGAGTTCAAGACATCCAAGAGAAAGAAAACAAACACCCGTCAAAAACCAAATCTTCAAGGGTCCGTAAGAATTAGCAATTGAAAAATGTCGATCTTTTCACCATTGCTACAATTCTACAGTCAAATCAATACACACCTCCTCACTGGCATTCACCACGGTCACCCATCAATGATCTCCGGTAGGGAATGTGTCTATCGGTGTCTCTTCCCTCAAGCTCATTACCTGCTGAATATGGGCTGAAGGTGAACTGTGTGGGTGAGCTTCAAGTATGCCCTTAATAAGTGCTAAAGTAGCATGGTGGGCATGGGGGGGGGGAGAGAGAGATAATCGAGAGCATAATGGTCACTTACAGCATCTTTACCCTCTGTGTTAAATATAGTCAGGAGCATCCTGAAGTCTAAGGTGAGCAGCACATCAAAGAACCGGCTTGCACAATGTTCTCCATGAGAGTTTTATGGATGAAAGGGGTAATTCCACTGAAGGTATGAAGATGGGAAATTCTTGCAGGATTACTATTGTAGTGTTTTTTAAGCTTAGTTTGTCACAATTGGACTTGTACAGTGTGAGGTTTATTGTGTACATTACAAATGCATGAAATATGATAATTCATAAGGGATATTATTATGAAGAATGTAATTGTATGAATATGAGGGTCACTGTGTTTTTTTATCACTGTATAATGATTCAGATGTGAAAGGATTTTAAAATAGATTTGAAACAAGATGAATGATTGTAGTATTGCTGAGGGTCACACTGTACTGAGAGTGCAGAGGTCATTTACACACAGGCCGTGGTTGGGGGTTTTACAAGGGAGCATTTGGTTTTAAGAACAAAGGGGACTGGACCACCTGTGGTCTGGGGATCACCCCACTGTTCTGATCAGGCACAGTGGGGGGATTCGATTTGCATTGCAGCCAGCAAGCAGAGGCTCGTTGGTCTTTGGGAGGATGAATGTAACCTGTAGTAAGATTCACATCAGCTGTAACAGATAGAACTGAATAACAATTCCTCAGGTAAAATATGTTGTTAGTAAACACAGGAGGGCGGAGTGAGGACTTCAGGTACCGGAAAACAGGAATGTTATGGAGCCATGTTCAAACCCTGCGCCAAAGAGAGACTCCGCCCCTGTGGGACTTTTAGCCAATCGCATGCCGTAGAACTAACCAATGAGTGGCCTTAAGCTCTGTGAATGAGACCTATAACTAACAGATGCCCAAGAAGAGCGGCCTCTTTTGATCCCCACGTGACTGGACAAGACCTGCGGTCTGGAGTTCGTTGAGGAAGGAGGGGCCCCGATCGGGTTTGCATAAGCTGTCTGTCTATCACTTTTTATTAAATATTCTTTTATCATAACTTCTTTGGACCCTGGACCTTATTCCCTGCATCCCCTCCCAGAATTTAAACCCAACACTATCTTACATTTAGCAGTTTAGATGTTATTTCCAGCAGAAGCGGTTCTTTGTGTTTCCACTTGCAACCTGCAGGGTTACGAACCGCTTACGCTTCTTCTATAGCGCAGAGATGCCAGATCAGTCACTGCAATTCAACTCCAGCTGAGAGAAATTATAAAATGCCCAAAAATTGGGTTCTGTTATTTATTAGTGTTTCCTTTAGAAACTAGTGTGCAGTATTGAAAGATTTATCTACAATGGGTGTCGTGACTGTCAAAAAGTATTTAAAAAAATGGCTTGGAAAAAAAGGATATACTGAGTTGATCTGTAATAAAGAAATAGAATTCAGTCTGTAATTTTCACCCTAGATTGCAACTTAAATTATGATTTGTAAGAAAGAAACCTTGTGAGTTGTAGAAAACTATGTAACTGTGTACATACATGTGTATGCATGTAATATGAATGAATAAAAAACATCTCTAAGTGTATGAAGCAGGAACGGGTTTTTCAGCAAAGCTATGCACACACACACGTAGACAACAAATTATAATAACATTGAGCATATCTTTAAAGAGACAAGTAATCTGAAAAATGTAAGAATACTATTACATGTACATACACTGACATGTATGTATGTACATGTCAGTGTATTCCTCAAAAACAAACCACAGAATATTGTAAATAACTGTGCGTCAATTAAAGGTTGTATTAACAGTTACACTCAGTGGCGGCTGGTGACATTTTTTTTGGGGGGGGGGCGCAGTTGAGCGGCGCGGTTTAAATAGCACTCCACAATGAGAAGAAAAGAGGTTTGGAGTAGAATATTCTAAAAAACAAAGCTTTATTTCAAGAAAACACAATGCTCAACACTGTCCAATAACAACTATCAACAAACTGTAACTTTGGGCATGAGAGGTTCAGAGCACAATGGTTTAAGAAACATTCAATGTGGTGGCCAGAGCAACTTCAGGGAATACATTGACGTAGCATTCAAACTGGGGGCCCTGCAGTAAGGTGGCACTGGTGAGGTGGTCTTTGAAGGCAAAGCGTTCCCTGGTGTGTCCAAGTATGGTGTCACAAACCTACAGATAAATATATATAGAGAGAGACAGAGACAGTAAGATAAGTTGTGGGGAAATATCTACTACAAACAGGCTTCATACTACAGACAAAAAACTATGTTTTGTGTGTCTTGATGGCTCATCAACATAGACAAAAGGCCAGGAGCCACCTTGATGGCTGTAGCTGTGACACACACACACACACACACACACACACACACACACACACACACTCTCTAACTTGTTGGGGGTTGAATTGGTATTTTAGATAAAGTTATAGCCTGATATGATATCCACCCAAATCTAACAATGTCCAACATGTGTTCTGCTGTGGGAAAGATAAAACATTAAACTCTAACACAGGCATCTGCTGATTTTGACACTCACCTCTGCAGCAATCCTTCAAGCTCATCTTTCTTCACAGCCCGGCGCTTCCTCGGCTGCTCAGAGCCACTGCTTTGCTCCACACAGCCTCCACACAGCCTCCAGCTAACAGCTCCGGTTAGCATGTAGCTTGAGGAGAAGCTCCGGGTGTACGTCCTCCCGCGGTCACTGCTTTGCTGCTGAATATTTAAATCCGGACGTTCGGGTCCCAACTCTTTCAGCCTCTTCTTGTCAACATCTGATCGTGGATTGAAAGGTGTTTCGCGTAGAGATACCACAGAGTTTTCAGTCGCCATACTAACATAATCAAAGTCTCTGCTAGCTGTGTTGCTCGCGTAGCTACGTGGGAGCTATATGGGATGTGAGGGAATGATAAAGGTCTCTGATTCGACGAATAGTCCAACCACGTTGCAATAAGAAACGATGTCATTGGCTAGGGCGCAGATTTGTGCGCCCGAAGATTCACGTTTCATCCGCCAATGAGAAGCTGTCCTTGCCGGCACGAGGGTGAAATGTTTGTTCGCTGCCAAAGACTCACATTGGGCCGGCGCCCCGACAGGGGGAGGGGCTTTTCTCAGTGATGATGAATGCCGATATATTATATTTGGTATATCTTAAGTGGTTGTTGACAGGGGCTTACGGTCTCCCACACACATTTAGCGCGTCAACACGGTATATTTCTTATTTAAATTATTTGGTATATAATGTTTTTTTTGTTTTTTTTCATCGCAAAATTTTAAGAGGGGCGGCGCCCTAGCGCCCTCTATTGACGCACCGCCACTGGTTACACTCTTACGTGGCATCTAAAAATGTTTAAATAGATTCAGTACAATGATCAAAAATGCTGACAGCTGGTACGAGAAAAAAACTTGTGAACACCAAATGATGTGAAAATGTCTATAAACCTCAGCTCCAAAAGGCCCCGGAAACACTTCTCAATTGAATAATCAATGTAACAATGTAACAGGCTTATTAAGATGTGACGTGCTGCACACTAGGAGCTTACACTGCTTTCCACAGTAAACATTTTTGAATGAGCAGATCACAGAGAACAGAGAGCTACAGGAGAAGCAATAGTAACTATGTGGTGGGGGTTTATGTTTATTGTTATCACGAACTGAACGCCATTATCGTCGTCCCATTATATTGGCGAGAAGGCAGACAGACCATATCTCGGAAACTAGGCAACTCAAACCAAAACAAGATGTTTTGATTTTGGGGTGAGCCGTCAGTTTTAGATCTAACTCTAGTTAAAATCAGTTAATAACATTTGGCTCATATTTCAATATTTTGAGTATCACTTTGATAAGGTTAGAAAATCAGATTCTGCTATAATGGTGCATAGTAAATATCTACAAATATCAGCAGAGAAACATACAGACAAATTGGGCTAATTATTGTGAGCATATCATATATATTATTTCATATAACTATGTACAATGATATACAATTTTACACCGCAAGCAAAAAACGGCTTTTAAATTACAGATATTTACGGTGCTTGTCTCCTAGGAAAGCACAAAGTCTTTGTTGTGCCAGCAAGCACGGAAGGTCAAAGCAAAGTCGTTTTTCTCTGTTGAGTTGGAAATTAACTTCTGCCTCCGAGCAATTCAACCTAGTAAGAACCCCCCTATGCTGCTGACCTCTCAGGCAACATGTGTGTGGCAAAAATAGCATTGTGGAGGGTGTATGACTGCAGCAGATTAGCATCACATTGTTGATATGACATACATTCACAGGAAAAATGAGAATATCTTCCAGCCATGTTAGTTGCCGTATGAAGATAGGAAAGGAGAGGAACCCGGGCTATTTATAGGACAAACGGGTGCAAGAAATTGAAAATATTGCACGTGTAGAAACTAAGGGAATAAATGAGTAAATGTGGTTCTCAGTTTCATAAGCAATAAGGATCCCTGTCTGTTTACATCTCAAAGTGCCGTTTCTAAAGATTGAGAACTATTTAAAAAAAATAAAAATAAATAGCCTAGACAGCATTTCCTGGTCAAAATAAACAAATAAATACAAATTAAGTTTGTCTGTGGTTTACAAGCATTTAAAAAGTCAATGAAACTAAATATTTGCTAAAAAAAAAAAATGCTTTCAAAAATCAAAACAATCATAAAAATTGGACTGCCCACTCACATTTTCCAAACTCCCCACAGAAGAGAAACAAAGCATTCTGCTCGTCGTAGATTAAAGCTTCTGAGGCGCTGGACGAGGCTCTCTGTTCACATTTGATTGGACCTCTCAAGGGCTTTTTGTACAGGTGTAATAATTACCATAATCCTGACAATGTCATTGTGATAAAAGAGTAACGATGAGGATAATGACGTCTAATATTGTAGGAATGTGGAGCTATGCCTCACATAGTGTTAAAAACAAAAACCTATATAAACAATGTTTTTAATATCTATCTATCAAGATAATGTCCAAAAACCTGCCACTCATCTAGCTGTTGAGTATACTTTTAAACAGCTGCGACGTATCATAACCAACATCCATAAAGCCCAAACTAAAATGAACAATAAACAATGCCCAGCTGGTTTAACTGGTTTTTACAGGGAGTTTTCCCCCTACATTTCCTACTGCTTTATTTCTGCCATTATTGTTGTTGCTATGGATTCTTGTGCTTGAGAACTACAACCTCGCTCTTGACAATGGCCACTGCGAATGCAACGGGTCTAAAAAAAAAGCACAAAATTGCAGGCAATTTTATATAATATGCACATGGTCACAGGGACTCAGATTCATATGACATGATGTAAACTGTTCATTATTTTCTATTCATGGCCAGGTCTCATCGGCCGACGTTAATGATCAAAGCAAGAATAAATAGGAGGAATTAAAGGTGTTGACATCAAAAAGTTGCATATTGTAGCTTTAAGACATCACGAGTTGTGGGTGCCTTTGTCTGCTCTTGCACACAACAGCTTGCAAGCCTGAAGAGATCAATTGTCTGAGCTCTGCTCTCTCTTGTGTGGCCTCAGAGAATCCGTTAGAAAGGATAATTGTCGTCTTCCTTACACTCGCACGAGCTGTAGGGACTCACCTGGAAAAGTAAATGCAACGGCGTGCAGAGAAATCAATACACCAGCGCTAATTGGGCTCTCGGCAGAGTCAAGAAATGGCTGCAACTCATACCGGTTTCTACAACCCAACGAAGATGAAGAGAACAAAATTAAATGTGACGTGCAAGACACTGCACTTCTTAGTTACCGGTGAAAAAAAAAGGATCCAGATCAAATTCAAGTCTATCCAACTAACATTCAACAATGGACGGTTGCACATGGAATACTACCGTTCCTTCACAGTATATAGCCGTCTGTTGAATCACACGTTCTATTTTTGCTTCAGCATGTTGTATATCAGATCTTCAGTTGTCAGCAAAAGTCTTTACTCTCTTCCTTTCGGCAAACAGCATAGTAATACACTCCTCGGGCTGGAAACTGCTTGAAAAACACGTTCATACATGGCAGTCAAACAATCTTTAGATTTCTTCCCGTACGTATCCCTTTAAAGCACGGTGGAAACTCTTATCAGCTTACAACACCTTGTGGTGTTTTTTGCACACCAAGTAAGATAAGTATTCAGAGGTTAATGTAACTTCAATGGCTTACGAAACAATGACCAAAAGTGAATCCCAATGAGCAGATAAAAGGGAAATATATATATATATATATATATTTAATAAATACAGTTCAGTGGTGATATACAGATGGGGATAACTGAGAAGATAATTATTAAAATGGTGCATAAGTGCATGACTACAGCAAAGCTAACATAATAATTAGGAACGCTGTCAAAAGTCAAGCTGGAAAGCACATGTATTCATTCCATTTATTGTATAAAGGCTGAACTAAGTCTTGCAATTAGTGTTTTTAAAAGTGCAGGTAACATAATTTGTAACACCTGTGAAGGAGTCCCTTGGCATCATTTGTACTATAGGTTCCTTAAATGGTAAATCACCCCATTATAATATGTTTATAACAAAAAGACACCAGACTTTTCAAATGATAAATAAACTCAAGTAGCTGTACAAGGACTCTCCCGAGGTATAATTCAGTGTTACATATTTTGGTTGGTACCAAATAAGTATTAAAAAAAAAGGTATTGCACACTTCAATGTGTTTTTTCAAGCTGTAAACTAAATGATATGGCTGAACTATCATGAAACACATCAATGCTGGTGTTCATATTGAAACTTTCTAAATGTATAAAAATCTAAATACAACCATTCACTGTCTTAAATCAGCCTTGCAAGCCAATGTCGACCAGATGAACCTAAAAATAGAGCATTAACGCACACGGAGACGCTCCTGTCTAACACATCCATGCACTCCCCCTGCTCAGCCCCATGCCAATTATTAGTTTTTAGCATTTTCTAATAGGATGCAGACCTGGGGGTGAAGTTAAACTTTAAGTTCCATTATTGATGCACCGAGCCCTTTTCATACCAACTATCAGAGTACTTGTTTGTAATCATTGTGGGATACAGCATGTACTACAAACGGTATTTAATGAATCTAAATGCTCCACATAATAGCTTTGTTAGTGTTGTACTGCATTTACATACGATAAGATGATGTATTGCATACAACCCTTCAGTCTTTACATCAGCAATCCAGCTTCACCAAAATAAATGAAAAGGTTTTTGAAGCCGTGAAACAACCAAGAAATTGTCCGACACCCTTCATTTTCAGATTCCAAGGAAAACCAGAGATTTGGTTGCTGGTGCTTAATGCGTGCAGCGCACTGTATGTTGACGTCTATGATTGGGATTGTCTTTCTCTCTCCCTCCCTCTCCCTCTCAGACTCTGAATCAGCAGGTCCCTTTTGTAAACAAGGCAGAGTGATTGTTGGATTTGCATATTCTTGAATAAATCATATTGCATTTATGAGATAAGCAGTGCTCTACTGTTTGGTAGCTTTTCCTCCTTTTTTTTGATCCTCCTCTCTTCTTTCTACAACATTCATGCATGCTGCCACGAATTAACCCTGATCATGAGGGACCACGAGAGTGAGAAAGTGCTGCTCAAAATTCATGTTTTCGGCGGTAGGGAAAACCATGCCATCGGCCCCTGGTGGGGCCCCCGACAGCCTACGACGTGGACGGCTAATCAGGCCTGATAATGATGCATGCCCATCTCCTCCACCGAGGACAAGGTTGGCAGCCATGCTCAATGGTGGGAAGGGGAGTAGAAAGGCTTGGAGGAGAGGAGGTGGAGATTAAAGAGGACTGAAGCTACAGAGAATCAAGAGAGTTCAAGAGATAAGTGGTGGAGGTGGAGAGGAGACGAGAGGAGGAGGACTCCCAAAGATGAGTCTTCGAAGGAGTCTCCTCCAGTGGATAAGGGGATCTAATGTGGGTGCAAATTACTATTTTGCGTGTGCATGTACATGTGTGCAGCCAGGCAGGCATATAGACATGTGTGCATATTCACATCCCTGTGTCTAATGGTGCTGGGGGACGTGGTTCTTAATATGAACACACCCACAGACTGTAGCCCCTGTTTAATTACAGCCCCGGTACGCTGAGGACGCGAACAGGAGAAAGAAATTCCTCCATTAAAGCCGCAAGTAGGCCTGAGCCTTCTCCCCCATCAGTTCAGCTGATGACTGCTTTTTTTTTCTCTTTTTTTTCTCCCCCTTATTCCCTTCCAACTTCCTTCGGAGAATTGGGATAGTGAGATTTTGGCTGCGAAAAGGAAACCATCGGACGGCAGGGGCATGAATATTCCAAATGACTAATGTTGCACATGCTTATTTTTGACATATCTGGCTTCCGCAGGGAAATAAAACACTTCTAATGCAGGGGGACCATCTGTTATCTGTTGCTGGTGTTTCAGAGCAGGCGGGCTCCGTGCGCGCACACACACTCGCTTGTGCGCACACACACACACACACACACACAAACGCTCACGCAGGCAGGCAGGCCGACACATTTTCACACAACGAGAGGCGTACATAGACACACGCGCGCACACATGTACCAACAGCAGAAACCGTTGGGAGCATGCTCAACAGACAGGCTCTAAACTCCTATACAAATTAAAACACTCCTTTTTTTTTTTTTTTTTTTTTCGGTGTGTTTGTCAAATGTGCTGTAAATCTCAAGCTGTAGGGTGACAGGGAACGCACGCGCTTTTTATGCTACCCATAAATACCTGGGCCTGTCTCCTTGCAGCAGCTGGAGCGGGATAATATGCTTGTGGTGTGAAGGGGGAATAAACTAGCTGCATCACCTTGAAAACAAAACATGAGACACACAGACAGCCTTCTACATCAGCCACACAATGTAAGTGCATTCTCACTTACATTTGTTTGGAACTATGGCCAAAGGAATAGAAAGCCCTCTCATGCATGGGTAATCTGTTTGTTATTCTCAGACAATAGCCGAGCTTCCAGGTACGCCAGAATACTTCAATTCAACGGAATATTTTGAAAATGTTTGATAGCTACATTTGCTGTATAATTCTCTTTTGCCTGCACATGTCAACACCACAAATGTTGTGTGAAAAAGATTCTACGCGATATCAAATGTCCCAAAATGTATGTATAACAATCATGAATCAAGTGTAGCAATGGTTTGGGCCCTTTTATATATTTAGAAAAACCTAAAATCACCAGAAATGGTATGTTCATACATTTCTATACTTTTTTAATCAAGTGATTAATAGTTAAAGCCACTACTTAAGATTTGTCCATTTCTGGCTTTGGCACCTCCCAGTGACCAGTGAAAAGACTGCAATCCCCAAACATCTCATTTGGTTCTTTAAAAGATGCCATACTCATATACACTTTACACTTCTAGGCTTTAAAAATAGTGTCCAACATAAGATATCTTCTGACTAATTTTAGATTATTTTTTTTTTGACGTGGTAGTTATACAAAGCATTACATTAATCCCACTATGAAACAAAGCAAAAGGTTTTTGAGATGTGTTTGGTACTTCTGCATCACAAACAATTCACACAACCACTTAAGAATCAAATTGTCATTGTTTTTATCCCAACAAAATAAAAAAATAAATCACTTGAGGAAGGAAATATCACAATTAAAAATGTTTTCATGATCAATTTGGATGTGAGTAAGACTTTAAAATGTCTACTTTATTTGTAGTAATTCTATATTCACGCAAGGATTCCTGAAGCAGCATGTTCGTGGAGCTCTAGATTTGCACCTAGCAATTTCATACGTCCCAAACTATTAATATGTGCGACGGGACTATATTCTTCCAGCCTTACTTTTGAGAAAAGTGCTGCAAATTCTTAAAACACAGACGCTCCAGTTGATCCACTGTGGGTACCTTGATACAATCTTATGCAACCAGCATCCGGCAACATAGCACCACACAAACCTCTGAAGTCCTTCCTTCCTGCTGCTGTCAGGCTGCACAACCAGCTGAGCTCGCAGTAGACCACAAAAACACTGCAATCACTTTGGTCACTTTAATCACTTCAACTGGTGCAATATGAATACATTTTTAAATAAATGTTATTCTGTCTGTATTTATATTATTGCTATTATGGATTCTTTACTGCTTTTATTACTGTTTTTTTACTATGTGTCTCTTGTGTGCACTTTACCTGTCTGCTGTTGTAATCCTGCAATTTCCCCACAGTAGATAAAGGATTATCTTATCTTATTTTATAAGCAAACCTTTGTTGACAAAACAAATCTGTGATGCAATGAAAAGATTGATCTAATTCTGTAAAGGAACAGGACTCCATACAGCGGGGGGTCACAAGAGCAGTGGGGGTTGAGTGGACAGAGAGAGGATTTAATAACTTACCTCTGTCAGCTGCCTTTAAGTGAGGATCTTCACCCACGGCTGGTGCCACGTGTGCGTCTTTGATCTACAAGCACGTAATGGAAGCAGAAAAAACAAGGTCAAAGCTCTCTACACTTGTAAGACCTTGGGTATCACCTGCATTAATGTATAAGGCGACAATGACAGCATGTGTGTGCGAAAGAGACACGGAGAAAGGGATTTTAAAAGCTCATCAACTCAAGTCCACGACTCTAATATGCAACCCCCGGCAGACATTGAAGACACTGAGCGCTTGATGTTGCAAAATACAAGGTTGCTTTTTGTGCTCTAGGAGGCTCCCAGGAGCCGCTGACAGACAGCTTGATGATGAAAGACAACATGCCTGGATGCTAGCGTTCTGTTTTAGGTCACGGGGGAAAAACAGGCAGAGCCAAAACAATTTTAGGTATTTAATTTTCTTTTTGGAGACACCGCATTCATTTAGGAAGATCCAAGTCATATCCCAGTTCCTCACCTCGTGGAAGGTTTGAGGGAGATAATCACTAAATCCTTGCTAGAGTAAATATTGTTGATTGCTAAGCTGTGGCTGTAAAATATTGATGTACCGCATATCAAAATATTGACTTGTATCGCGAGCTGGGAATCTACCTGAGGTAAGAAAAATGTGTGCTTTTACAGATGTGCTATATTCTGTTGTTGACGCTTGTAGGCATTATGAAATCTAAAAGAAAAAGAAAAAATAGTGTGCAGAGCATCTTTCCAGAGTGTTCATGGTGCTGAGGAGGACTAAACTGACAAGATTCCCACATATGGGGCAGAGGAAATATGGGTCTGATTTGATGACTTGTCGCATGCTGTCGTTTTTCCCTTCACTGGAAACCAGACTGTAAACTCAACTGTGCAAGTGAGAGGCGTTGCCAAATGCAATGTGACTCACCACCTCTGGAGGAGAACAAAACCCCGCTTAAGATCACTGTGACATCGCATGCGGTATTTGAGGTTCAGAATATTTTGACAGATTGAATACAAATGTGAAAATTGCCACGTCAAGAAAAAAATCCAGAAGGAAACATGTCAACGAGTTTGAAAAATCTTTTCAAATAATAATCCACTGTTGTTATTCCCATGAAGCTTTGTCAGCTCAGGTTCGACATCTGGAGGGGAATTTCTATTGATCCTAAAATCGGTTATGTGTTTGTTTTCGGTTTGTTTGTTTTCTTGTTAAATACAGATGGAAAACAGAAAATAAGCATAAAAAAGATAAGTTATATTACAATTTGTTTAATTGTAGTGTAAAAACAACACATTGTGGTTTTAACGGAGGCTATGTGCCATGTATTTGGCGAGCAGTGTAACCACCTCGAGTCTTGTCATGCAGGTTACCAACTTCGGCTCCCAGAGGGAAAA